>VWZS01000496.1:2476460-2498960 GCA_013397075.1 Rhabdornis inornatus
CCCTTCCCTTCCCTTCCCTTCCCTTCCGCTTCATATGTTTGAGGCACTTCTTTCTTGGCAGAAAAGGCCCCTATTTCAGTTAAAGGGCAGTGATTTCTGAACAACTCTTGGCTTTTGTGTCCAAAATATTTTGTAACCTTTTCTTCTTGGATGTGACTGTCTTCTTTCCCAGGAGAGCCTGTAGCTGCCTCTCCTCCCTGAGTGCAGTGCACTGCCTGCACAGGGACAGTGGCATTCTGGGTACAGACACCTCATTGTTTGGAACACGAGTTTCCCTGCTCCACCTGATAAGAGCACAGTGATTTGGAAAGCTGCCAGCTGGCTGATCTGCCCTGTCCATCCCTGTCCCCTGGGCTCACACAATGAGGGATTCTAATGTGAAACATCTGCTGGGAGCACTCAGAGCTCTGGGCTCTTCCTGCAGGCTGGCTTGGAGGGCGTGTTCCCATCACTGAACTGGATTAAACCTGGTGACTCAGTGGTGGTGGAGTGCCCAGAGCTCAGCAGATTTCTCTGCAGCAGGAACGAGTTTGGGCCACATGTTTGTCACTGTTGTTCTTGTCTGTTCTGGGCTCTGCTGTTCACTGACTGTCTCTTGTGTGGATTTTTCCAGCTGCAGCCATTGTGATCCCGTGTTTGTCAGCAGCGGTGTCAGGCTATGGTGAGTGTCCCTCGTGCTCTGACTGTCTGCCCTTGGCCACACCACTGACCTTTGTATTGACTTGGCTCAAATTATACAGAACTGACCTTGAGCTGAGTGAAGCATCAACAGGAACAGCTGTGGATCCATCTCAGGCCCTTCTGGAGGGGGCACAGGGAACCACCCCATGGCCCATAACTATCTCACAACTGATCATTTCAGCACTAACAGCAATGATCTGCTCAGTGCCCATCAATATCACACTTGAATTTTGTGCTGTGTAACACAGCTCAGTCCAGCGTGATGGGGAAACCTCATTGCTGGTGGTGATGAAGAAGATGAGAAGTGGGCAAAGGCCACAAACAGCACTGAGGAGGGAACAGTCTGGGTCATCCCTGCCAGCAGTGAAATAATTTCTTACTGATTCCTTAGGAAAGACCTTCTGAGGAACCTTCTGAAACCTCCTGGCACTGGTTGCTATGTAACCTTGTAAAGCAGATGTAGCTGTGGTGCCACAGCTTTGAGGCACCTGGATGCCAGGACTGCAGTGCTTGCTGAGGTGGAAAAGCAAGGTTTTGCTCATTAATGTCATTTTTATTTTTCTCTTATTGCACTTATCCACAGTTCTGTGTTTATTGTACACCTGGGCCTTCTCAGAAAATCAGTGAAGCTTTTGTTTTGGATAGCTGGGGCTTTTTGGGAGGTATGGAATGTGCACTACAAACTGTCCCAGTCAAGCACTTGTGCCAGGCCCTGGTGTTTATGCAGTGAAGCATTTGTGAGGGCCTTGGTGGAGGGCAAGCACAGATTGAGGACTGGGTTAGAAATGATGGGAGGGGAAGATGCAAGTGGGAAATACCCTCAAAGAACAAGGCTCCAGAGCTACAGCCATGCCCAAACCCCACACAGTGTCATGCTCTGCTTCACAGGAACTGCTGGCCAGAAGGGACGAGTCATGGGCATCCTGAGGAGCCTGGGCGCCCTGGCCAGAGCCCTGGGACCCATCCTGGCAGCTGCAGGTGAGTGTGTCCTCGTATTCCTTCCTCTCTTTGGCACCAGACAGCCCAGGTGGGGCAGAAGGGGCACAGGTACCCCCTGCATGGGGTCAGAGCCCCTGAGCATTTTAGGGTAAAGGGACAGAGGAAGGGGAAGCAGCCTCAGAGCTTGAGCTTGGGCTGACGTTTACACCAAGCAAGCCAGAACCTGTTTCCTGAGCGCAGCCAGGTGCCAAGCTCCTGGCACCCTCTGGCTCAACCAAGGGGTCAGTAGTTCTGCTCAGCTGTGCACACATCTGCACGGAGAAGCACAGTAACAAGATGAATCCTCTTTCTTTTGCAGTTTACTGGCTGGCTGGGGCAGAGATTTGCTTCACTATCTGTGGAGCTTTTTTCCTTGTCCCCTTGGCTCTACTCAGGTCTATAAAACAGCAGACAAAGGAGGAGTAGGCAGGAACCACAAAACCATCACCAGCTTCCAAGGACCTCTGCAAGACCTGACTCTTGGCACCTGACTCTGCTGAGCAAATAGGAAAAGAAAGATTTTGATCTTCTGGAAGGAGATACACGATGACCATTTGCAGCAACAACACAAAGCAGTTATGTTTAAGGTGGCCTCCCAGCCAGCTGGGTTAGCTTTGCAGAAAAACACCAAACAAATGAAAACACACACACACCCCTCGAAGAGTTGAGTAAGGCATTAAGAGCAGCTGAGAAGTAGAGACAGCACAACAGCAGCAGGCCTGGAGCCCTCCCCACTCAGCAGGTGCTGTTGCACACAGGGCTCTGCAGGGGCTGGGCTGGCACAGAACAAACCCTCAGGACCATGCTGATGGGGCTTTTGTACAAGTGGTACGAGAGCTCTGCAAATGCTGCATCCACACCTGCCAACGTGATGGTCAAACACAGCAGGAGGACACTACAGGCTGCCTGGTACTCCACTGGTACTTTGGCACAGGTGGACTGTTTTTAATATAGAATTAAATTTTGAGAGATGTTTTATATTTCTAATACTGTGTGATGTTTTTGATGACCAAGCCGCCCTGTTCTTTTTGCATTACAATAAATGGTTACATTGAACAGTCCTGTGGTCAGTTCATTACAGTTGTTACACCCCTCTGAACTTAACATCCCTGTCTAGCTGAGGCAAAAAGGGGCCAGAATTTTACCCACGGTGCCAAAGGCCTCCTTGAGGGAGCCAGCCATGGATGACCCCAGCTAACAGGTGGGAGAAGGAACCTCCACCAGGCTCTGCCCACTGCTGAGCTGGGAATCTCTGGCAAGGGAGCCCTGCAGTAGCCAATCTGAGTATTTTCAGAGAACGAAAGCCACCATTAATCAATACATTAATCATTAAAAGAAAACTAAGCAAATGAGGCTACAGAATAAAAGTGTACAAGTTTTGAAAGCAGAGCATGATGTTTTTTTCAAGAGTTTTATTTATGAGTAGAACATAATGATACAAGAAAGAAAGAAAAATACAGGACTTTAGTCTGCCCCGAAGTGTGTAACCATACCATACATGACTACATTTCATATTGTAATACAAAGAACTAAAAGAACAAACTACAAAATTTGAAATTAAGAGTAATTGCATATGTGGTCAAGATAAATGGAGAGACTTCAGTAAAGAACTGAAACATACAGCAATTAGTCATTTAGTTACGACCCTGCAATAAAACACAGCTTAGCAAAATAAGTGTTGTTTGCTTCCTAGTGTACAAGGACATACAATGTTAGAGCAGAAGCTGAAAGCCATTGGTGCCATGCAGTCCTGCCTGAGCGCTGCTGTCCGGGGGCTCCAGCCCAGTGCCCACCTGCTCTGTCCCACACCGGCCCTGTCACCTTTCCCATGGTCCCAGTGGCCACCTCGAAACCTCTGTTCTCACTTGAACACTGACAGCTCAATTCCACTTCCAGCTGTTCCCCTTTGCTGCCCAAAACCAGCCCGAGGCATCGGCGCCTCCCAGCCTGACACAGGCCTTGCTCTGTCCACCCAGAGCTGCCTCCAGCTGCTCCACCCACCCGGCCCTCTGTGCTTTCTGCTGCATGAATGTAAGGCATTAGTTCTCTGCTATTTTACCAATTGCAACATTTAATATTGTCCTAAAAGGTTACATCCATGATCTGTTGTGTTACAGACACTTACTGTGAGTCAGTGTGTTGCCCTTACCCCCACGGGGTGTTGGGGTTTGCTGCTGTTAAACCTGAAATGCGAATTCTAGAAACCAGAACTGGTCACTGCCCCGCCGGCCCTGGGCCGGGGAAGGGCACCCGCCTTCCGGAGAATTCCGCAAGCTTGACCTACCTGATCTTACACTACTTTTATAATTAGTGATAGACAGAAGCATGGCAATAACTGGGAAATAGTGAACTCAGTGGTGAGAGTGATTTGCCATGCTGCACATTAAACAAACATTTATAGCAAACATGAAAATACACCTTTAAGGTTACACAGGATTTCTGTACTTGACCGCTGGCAACAACAACAAAAAGATTTAAAGAAATGCCAGCTTTTGTAAGTGAAAATATAATTACTATAAAACAAGGTGAAATACTCAGTGTAATGCATTTACATTTTTATCAGTGGGAAGGAACACAAAAGGCTGCACATGGGGTTCATGCACAGCAAGGTTGCATGTGCAACAAAGGGATTTTTAAGAGGATGAAAAAAACTGTGCTAAGGCCCAAAATACACCTGCCCATGCTCCACACCACCAGCTGAAAAACTTCTGAAATACTTCTACTTCAGTTACTTCTTAACCTCTTCTAACAGCCAAATCACCACATGACTCAGAGAGGCAAGAGCAAAGACAGATTTCCCTTAAACTGTGATTCACTAGAAAGAAAAAAAACAGGCCAAGATTGGGCTCTTTGAACACACAACGTGAGTGGAACACACCATGGACATTTCAGTCCTAGACATCAAAGACTGATTTCACCAGCCAGTTACAAAATAAAACAAAGTGAAAAACACCTTCATTTTGTAACAACAGGGAGAAGGAAGAGAGAGAGGAAGCAATGGAGAGCCTCAAAGCTTGGCAAAACCACAACCTATATTCAAAAGCTTGCAGAAGTTTACATGTTCAGGAATTCACCCCCCTTGAGAACACCACTACAAAAGCATCCTCTCTAAAAGTTAAAATTTAAGAAATTTACCTGTGACTCGGAACAGAATATTGGAAAGAATACTTCTTGTGGTAAGCAATGGGTGTTTTATTTTTGATTGTGAATTTTTTATATTCTTTTGCAAAGCAGTGCAGGCTTTAAATTAAAAATAGTGAATCAATGCCTTCCACGTGGAAGTCATTTACATTTGATTACTAACTAGGGATCAGATCTGTGGCAGCTGCTGAACACACAGGATTAGCACCTTTCTGGACATGAGTTTCTGGTTATAACCCTAAACAATCAAGCCATAACTTGAGGGGCTGGTTGGATTAATTGTGGTATTCATTTACATAGTAAGACAAAACACTCGGTACGATCTGGTACATTCTAGTGGTTAATGGATTTTAAAATATGACAGTGTTTCTGCAGTGGGTTGGCCTTTAGGAGTCACTCTTCTTTTTGCTCTTCTTCAGGAAGGAAGGAGTGCGAAACTTCTTTTTCTTTTTCGATGGGGACTTCCCTGGAGATTCATCACTACCTGCATCAGCTGCTGTCCCCTCCTCAGCTGTTGGTGTTGCTGGCTCTTCAGTGGGTTGGGACTGGGGTTCCTTATTTTCCACTGCAGGTGATTCCGTTTGGCTTTTGGGCACATCGTGATCACATCTCCCTTCCTCCTTTCCTAAGGGAGGGAAGCTGAGTGCTTCCGAAGGCTCATCGGGGGTGAGATCTGGGAGGGTTTGCTTGAAGGTTGCAGCATCACTGTCATCTCTGTAGGTCTGGTCCTGCCGTGTCTCTGGTGGATGGACAGACAGTGACAGTCAGTTTACAAAAGTGTCCCTGGAGCAGGGCAAGCAAAGCAAGTGGATGGTGAGTGCATTCTATAAGGAACTAATACATTTACTTTGCATGGAAGCCTTTGTAATAGGGCTGTTCTCCAGCTTTGGGCACAGAAGAAATAAGATATTCCAAAGTTCTGTTTGTTTTTAAGCTTCACACAGAACAGATAAAGCTGAATTTCATCAGTAAGAAAGTAACTGTTCAGACCTCACTCCTGTTTTACTCATGACATTTGCAGGCAATATAATATTTTAGTGCAATAAAGCAGGAATTAAACTTACAGTTTTCATTAACATTGGGTAGAGTGTTTCACAATTCCATACCTTTATTCTTATTTCTTTTGGAGAGATAAAAGTAATTGCTGATTTGCAGTGATCCCACACATGCAAATCCATTAATTTCTAAATTGTTGGCTTGCCAATTTATAATCCCAATGAAGGGATTTTCATAATATTCTTCCATGAGATCTAACTGATGTTGCTTCAAAATATGATTTCCTATCACAAAGGCTTCACTTTTTTTTTGGCAAGATATGAGTACATATTATGGATTCCTATAAGTAAAATCCATGTCGTTTATCAAAATGAGCTCAGCAGGTTAAGCAATACAGCTTGTTTATTGTATGTGATGTCAACAGCCAAACTCACCCTGTAAAAGGGAACATCAAGAGTCCAGTGGTAGCTGTATGTCCAAAGAGGAACCGAACCGCTCCTCCCTCAACTGCAACACTGTCCCCACTCACCGCTGTGCTTTAGGGATGCTCTGGGTAAGGCTCCTCTTTGTGCACGGGTTCAACAAGGAGCACTTTGTGGAGTTCCCTGCAATGCTCTCCGTGCACCGCAGCCGAGCAGTGTCCTGTTAGCTGTGCCACACCTATCCCCACTGATGTTACATAAGGAGGAATTTAGAGCAAAATCCAGGCCATGCTCATTGTGAGGCACAAATGAAAGGCAACTATTTTTTCCTCCTTTCAAGATCTTGTTTGCTTTAATTTGAAAAGACTGAAGGCTTTCACAAGAATTTACAGAAAATACTTGACACTTTCACATTTTTCCTATAAAAATGACAGTGTTCTTTTTAGTTCTGCCAGATGGGATTAATAATTCTCTGATATATTTTAGAGGGCTCTGTTCTGTGAATACCTGCTAGGAAATAAACATGTTTTCCCTAGAGCACCATGAACTTCTAATAGGTTAAATAAACACCACACACTAGTACCCAGTGCAAAACACTCGGAATGCACAAGTTAGCAGTTTAAAAGTTATAATGCAGGCAGGATTTAAATCAGAGCAAAAAAGAGAAAGCAGTTATGTACAATACAAGTTGCCTCCTGATGCTGTAGTTCAGCCTGTCTATGTATGGCAGACACAAATTCATAAGAAACACCAGTTACAGTTCTTCACCATCACTACCCTGTTTTTGGATTTGACCTTTCAGGAATTAACTGAAAACATTGCTGAGCTCTTCTCCCTGGGATCCAGTGACAGGACATGTGGGAATGGCTCAAAGCTACAGCAGGGGAGGTTCAGACTGGACTTTGGGAAGCATTTCTTTACTGAGAGGGTGGTCAGACATTGGAATAGGCTTCCCACTGGCTGAGAGCTGGTCAAGGCCCCAGGCCTGTCAGTGCTCAAGAGGCATTAGGACAATTAGCTTTAACTTTTGGTCAGCCCTGAGCTGGGTCAGGCAGTTGGACTAGATGGGCATTGTAGATCCCTCCCAAGTAAAACATATTATATTCTATTCATTAGTTGGTCCAATTTTCAGAACAGGCACCCTACTGGACTGTCACATTTATTTTTTTAAATTAAGTTTAAAAGATAGTTTTGAAGTTTTAAAAAAGGGATTAGAGATTCTCCAAATTAAAGAATAGGAAGCTACAGGCATTCAAACAGCATTTGCCAGCTGGCCTGAGCATTGAATAAATACAAATGGGTTTATAACTCATTAACCCAGGACTGCCATCCTTCCCAGTTTGTCAAGTTCCCATCATCCTTAATAAATAGATTAAGGTGATGGTGGAATCAAGTAAACACCTGTTTATCTAGTTTGCTAAGGGCAATATTTTACTGGAATTTGGAAGATTTACCAATTCCACATTCAATTAAGCCAGCACACAACGTATAAACACCCTGCTACTCTGCTGGATGGATTTCAGTAATATAACTAGAAAGGTTTTCTTGCTGCAAAACCTACTTACAATTTAAGAAATCACCTCAACATTTTAAAAGGTTTTTTTTAAATAATCATGTTTACATCCATGCTCCCCCTTTATATATATTTATATATATATACTGTGGCTTAAGAGTTTAAATCATAACATCAATACTGGTGTGTGTTTACAATTCACATTATTTATGAAAATAAAGGTTTATGGGGTTTTGGCTTGATTTATTTTTCAACACAAAGATGTGGACAAATATACAAACTAAGCTATAATTGAGTTAAAAACACTTGACTGATTTCAGCTACACTTAAACAGAAACAATATGATGAATCAAAGCTGAGAAGAGGTTGTATACTAAGAACATCGTCATTCAACAGAACCTCCCCCAACCAAAGCCACCATGGTGTGAACTTCCAGTTACTCTCTAAAATAAGCTTTGTATATTTGTCCTGGAAAACTTCTACAACTAGCGAGTTTGTCAAACACAATTCTCTATTTAGAAGAACTTTCAGGTTTTAGAACTTTATCAGTAACATCACAGGTGTCTACAATATAGTTTGACTTTCACACCTATGACAAACACACTGACTTTTGGATATAACAGGACATACAAACATCCTTATTCCTTTAAAGTATAATCCAAAGGAGCCCTGCAGAGCTAGCCAAAACAGCTGTAGAAGTTGCTGCCACCAAGTACTTGCTGTTATTCCTTCTCTGGAATTTGAATTCCCTACAGTTAACACAAAACATAGGAGTAGTCCCATATCCATTTCCATGCAGAAGTCTGCTGGGTAAATTTAAATCCACGTCAGTGGATTTTGCTCTGGAATAGATTAGGAACTCCTCTGTTTTGTTACCAGGCCCAAGCTGTGTGGGCAGCAGCAAACTGTTGGGGCAGAAACTCCCAGGGCTGTTTCAGCTATATCTGCCAGGCAACTTCAGACTATTCCTTTTTAAATTGAGGAATCAGACACACAGACACAGAAACATGGAAGGTGACTTTCACAATCTCTCTCAAAGGGGGAGTGTGCTTTAACATGAGATCTGCAACTGCCTGAAATTACATGGAATTGAGAACTAAAGAAATCAACATCTCAACTGAAAAAGCCTGCTTTAAAAAAAAAAAAAAAAGCAAAACAAAAAAAAAAAAACCTTAGTAAACAAAGATGCAAGTGAAGCAAAGCACAAAAGCAGGTCAGAGTATGGAATGATACTTACTATGGTAACAGGTATTCTTTAGCATATCCATCTCCTGTTTGTAACGCAGCCACAAGAAGAAAAAAGCACAAGTAGAGAATCTATGCATTCATCACAGCCATTGTGTTACGTTAGAAGAATGGTAGTAACCATTCTTGTAGAAAACAGAATGAGATGAAGTAGTGAATGACAGACTAAGACAAGTGATATATCCAATGTACAAGGTAAAGGAAACAAGACAATAATTGGATTACACCTAATCAAGACTATAATTTTATCATTTTTTTAGGGAATTATCAACTTTAGCAGCCCTGCTCACATTTTAGTTAAAACTATGATGTAAGGTGAGCAAATAATCAAATTTAGATTCAAATTGAGTAGGAAAAATATTTACTGAGGTGTAATCCAAGACAATAATGTTTAAGAAATGTGCAATCAGTGAAGAAGATTTACCAAAGCATCTAGATATGTGTCTGGTTCACCATCAGACACTATTTCATTTAGTAAGAGCAATTATCTCGCAGAAAATGTACAAAAGGTAAATCGGTTGAGAAACACCAAGAGATGATACGGCAATTCTGAAGAGATGGAAATTTGTCTTTATATTAATGCACACTTCTTTATTATTGTAAACAAAACTCCTGTTAGACTCACAGTTCAGTGGAGTGTCTCGTAGGTAGTACAACAATGAAATACAAGAAGTCATTGACTGTTATTAGCTCTAGTTCATGTCCTCCCATGCGTCAGTCACTAAGGATGCAGTTACTGGCTCCCCCCCCACGGCAGCAGAACGTACCTTCCTCTATTTTAATTGGTGTACTGGGAGGAGTGCGAGCTGAACTGGGGTCAGGGGGGCTTTTCTCTTTCTGTGGCCTGCCATCTTCCGAGGGCTCTGCAGGTGCAGGCAAAGGGAAATTAAAAAGGCAAATAAAACCTCTCAGCATGTAAGAAAACAAGTGTCCTTTTGCTCCATGCAAGAAAGATACCAATACATTTTTCTGAATCAAAATTTTGCCAGAATATTAAATAATACCAAAACAAGCAAAAGAAAATTAAGTGATAGTTTGATACTAACAAAACTGTTCAAGTAGCTGTTGTGCTGCTCTGCAGCAGGTTTTTTTTTTTCTTTAAGAGGGCATGAATAATGAAATCATTTATGAATTGGTTCATGCTGCTGTTATAAAGAAAACTTGTGGGGAAAAACCACAAGGAAGATCTAAACAAATATGGAGCAGGGTATATGCTCCCAGGCCTACACAAGACAACACTCTTTTGCTTGCTTTGTATTGCTGAAATTTAGAGTAAACAAAATTGCATCCCGAAAGAAAAGAAGACTGCACAGATAATCAGAAAAACATGCAGTAATTATATGATTCCAAACAGATTTCACAGTGGTTTGAGTATTTGTTATTAGTAAGGAGGACTTGACTATTAGCCCCCCTTGCTTCCAACTTTAAAAGCCCTAGATCCAAAGGAAAACATTAATAGAGTACACCATATATCGGGAACAACACTAAAGCATTGTTCCATCCCGTTCACCTACACAATTAAAGTGAAATCAGTCCCACAGATGGGAGTCAACTGACAGAATCTCCACATGGTGTAGATAAAGAGGTTGTTCCTTGGATTACAAGCACAGCTGTGTCATGTTAGTTATACCTGAGGCCTCAGCCAAAAGGTCAGGATCAGACCTTAAAGCTTTGATCACTGCAGTATGAAATTCCTTATGGGAGGACTTCTGCCCATCTGGTTCTTCTCCATTTAGATGTGGGATGATTTGCTGCATGGTCTGACAAGAAACCCGTGCAGCAGCAAACTGAATGTTAGCTAAAGACTTAGACAGTGATGATACGTCACGATCCTGTAAAGTCTTCGTATTTGTTCCTTGAAAGGTGTTTGATCTGCCTTTCAAATCCAGAGATTTTTTATGTGACGTGTTTTGCTCACTGATGGTCTGATTTCTAAGCACTGCACTCTGTTCCCCAGCTGGTGTCTGTCTCAGTAACACAGTCTCTCCATATTTTGATACCTTATCTAAGAAGGATGTGGCATTGTTACTGAGAGAATAAAGGTATTTAGTTAAACAAGCATGACAGCACAGTATCCCAATCCCACCCCACCCCACCCAGTACTTCATAAACCAAAAAAAAACAATTCCTACATCGTGATCCCAAAAGCAGCTGCAGGGAACACACACTACAAAAGAAACAGCACTTTGGGTTCCTGAATCACTCAAATTCAAAACCTCACAACAGATGAGCATTATAAATATCATCCCTTAAAATCATACAAAAGTAAACCAGGAGAACCACTTCAGATGCAGCAACAGCCTCTTTTTATAGCACAAATCTGTCAGAATTCTAAGATAATTGAAGAAGTCCATTTTGGTAGAAGTCCCCAAGATACCACATTTCCAAGCAACAACCAGTGTTATTCTGTATCTTCTCCATTCAACGTATTCTCAAATCCACAAATTTCAATGACTTAAAAAACATGCAGTGTTGCTGCTATAAAGCACCACCATTCCCTCACCTCAGCCTAGGCTCTAGGGCAAGGGAAACAAAGCAGAACAAAACCAGTACTAAAACACCTTTTTGCCTAAGTTTCAAGCTTTCAACTTCCTACCTGCAGGAGTGATTGGCCCTACTGCCCAGTTTGTCTATAAGGACAATTTTAGAGCAAGATCTATGCATTTTACGGAACACACTTAAAACACTTTGATTGCACATTTTATCTCTAATATACCTTTCAAATTTCTAATTCACACTGGAAAAACTGAAACATACAAAAACTGGGTAATTTATCCATGGCCTTTGCAGGTAACCCACTTTACAATCATTAAGAAATTTGCTGGTAGTCTATTGTAGAAAAAACACACACAGAGAAACCAACCTTCTGGTCCCTTCTGCTTTCTTTCTACTTCTTTGCGATATTCTTCCAGTTCTCGATCAGTGAGTTTATTGAAGGGATTTGGTCCCGTTGTGCTCACTATGACTTTTGGTTGATATTCTTTCTCAATTATTGCCTTTGATGCAGTCACCAGTTCTCCCTGGCAAAAGAAAATTAAGATACATCTGCAATCAAGCAGTAACTTGCAGAATCTTTAGAGGTTACAAAGCAACCAAAAACAAAACAAAAATATAACCTGGAAAATGCTACTTTTTCCTCTTTTAGATGAAAAAAAAAATCTATTACAGATTTTTTTTTTATTTGATTCACAGGAGGTTAATATAAAGGAGAAAACAGGTCTCCACCAGGGAATATTCACCATTAAGCAGTAAATCAAACAGCAGCCAAACAGTCTAGCTGAATTATATTTGAAGTCACAAAAGTATATCAAGTTTCTTTTTCTTGCCACAAAAGAAACATGATACCAGGCCCACCCGCATGGCAGTCTGGGCACAGAATACTCGTAAAGGGTCAAGAACTCATGGGCATTTTTGTTTCTGTTTTGTTTAGGCTTTCATTATTATTGCTATTATTATTATTATTATTATTTTGCTTTGGATTTTTGTTTTGCTTTGTATTTTTTTAACAACAGAAAAGCCATTTCTAGCAGCTACTACATTACACCTAACAGATGTTATAGTAAAAAGCCATCTTGTATATGTTCTGTATACATCAGATTAACAGTTTATTATAAGCAATTTTAAAGTAATTAAGGTTAACTGTAATCTGGTACAAGTTAGCATATATACATCTATAACATTTGTCATATAAGCCAGATAAAAAGTTATACAAATAAAAATATAACAAGCAATTCTAAGTACAGTAAGTTCCAGTGGACAAAAGCAGCTGCATCAGAGATTCTCTAATGTTAAAGATTTTAGTTTTTCTTCTCTAATCCTATAGTAAAGGCTACAGCCACTAGATTTTTATTGTCTCAGATACAGAAAATGCTTGCCTGGAGATAGTTGCTCTATCTCTCAATGACTTGTCTAAGCATTTGGTTTTTTCTGTTGGATATACAGAACTCTGACACTATTTTGTTAACGACTGATGTGTGACCTGTGCCCCATGTCATGGTGACACCCAAACCGTCTCCATTATCAAAAATGGTTATTTTAACTCCATTACCCAATAGCTATGGGCTACTGATTGACCCAGGTCATCTCCATATTCAAAAGTTGTCTGTACCAATATTCAGAAGAAAGCATTAGAAAGCACAGTTCAAAAATACGAAGTGCTTGAAGAGAGATAAACATTCCATCCCATGTCCACACTTCATAGACAAGCACAGGATGGCCACTGTAAAACTGATGATGCAAGTAGACAGAATGCTGGTTTGGACGGCCAGACCTGCTTTGCACAAATTGTCAGCACCAAAGAGGTGACAGACAAGACTGTCTGGATGGAAGGAGGACAAGAGCAGTTCTGAAAGCCTAATAAGAGATCTCCAGAAACCTGGTCTAGAGCAATCCAGGGAGGTAAGATAGTTGTTCGAATCTGCTGCTCTTCAGGAAGCAAACACCAGCCAGAAGTACCAAAGAACAAACAGCGTAACAAAACATCTCCACTGCAAGACCCTGAAAGGAACTTCAGGAGAGAAACATCTCTAAAGCATTACAGATCACGTCCATTTCTCCATAAAATAAGAGGAAATTTCATTTTATATGCAGAATGTCAGTAGAATGTCAAAAACCTTTTCTCAACTATATCCATGAAGCATTGATTTGAAAGTAACAGCTTTTATCAGAAGATAATGCATAAAAGGGTCAAGAGAAACATCAACCTTTGTACAACTCCTAATTGTTTCATAAAAAATTCAAAACACCCCCTAAAACTACAGGTCTCAGCTTTTAATGATGACAGAAAACTGATGCCCATAGAAATTTTATATTTCCCTTTCTGTCTTTACCCACAACTTCAAACTAAGACCATAGTTTTAACTGAAACTCAGCATAAGGAGCAGGACCTTGTAAAGCACTGATCTCAGGCAGAATTTCTAGAGTTTTCTGGGAAAAAGAGAGGAACAAGATACCCAGTTCCTATTAGTATCCCTGGAATTTCCAAGAATTTTTGAATGCTGCAAGTTAAATCCAGAATCACTGGGTAGAACAACTTCTAATGAAACAGAATATTACTCAATGCCTGTTGATTTAATGGTGACAAACAGCAAGAGAGTGCCTGGTGCAATGTGCTCTCCTGCTTAGTAGTACCTTTGTTAAATACTGCGAATGAAAGCAGCAAATCAAGCTTATCACATTTTACTAGATTGGAACTCCCCTGCAAAAAAAAACAAAACAAAACAAAAACAAACACCAAAAAAAAAAAACAAAAACAAAACAAAACACAAAAAACCAAAAAAACACAAAAAATTAAAAACATAACTAAACAAAAAAAAAACAACAAAAAAACAAAAAACAACCCACAAAAAATAAAAACAAAAACAACCCACTCACAATCAGTGCAAACAGTATTTGTACTTGCTGAGTAGATTTGACCCAAGAGAAGCAGCATTGGAAAGATCAGAGGCAACAATACTGGATCATAAAAGCAGAAAAATGATACAAGAGATCAGAAAGGAAAACTTTTGATCAGCTGAAAGCTAATTCCAGATTAACACATCCAGTTTTATTCAGTATCAATAATATGGAAACAATTCAAAGGCCACCAATGAAAATCATACTGGTAGAGGGACTGAGTCTGTGTGGGAAATAAATTATAGTAGCCTGTTAATAAGTTCTGCAATATGGTTACTCTAAACCAGTATGATTACTCTAAACCATCATTACTTCTAAATCAAGAAGCAGATTTGTTTTACTTCACAGAATAGGCCACAGAGCAGCCTTCTAAGAATTCAAATAAAGATACACAACACAAGATGAAACATGGGACAGAAAGAAAACAAATATAAAAGGACTAAAAAGACAGTACAGAACGTATTTCCAACTGTTAAATGTGACACTAAATAGACAAGACTTTGCAGAGCTATCAACATGACCATGCCATTCAGAGATTCCTAGGAATATTCAGAAAAACTGAACAGGAGAATGAGTTTGGAATTACTTCCAGTACTAAAGAGCCTGTAGAGAGGGAATAAATTCCCATAGACTCACACTCTGTTTTAACATAAAATGACATGAAAAAATTTAATGTTCTAGTGATCTCCTCGGGATTACGTTGATCCTAGGATTACGTTGACGATGATTCCAAAAGTATTTAGATGACTATTTGAAATTTGATCACATATGTATGCACTCAAATATCAACAGCATTTTCTCCACCATAAGAAACACTGGATAGATTATATTAATGAAGAGAATGCATTTTCACTCTGTAAGGGCACACATGCCCACAGACACAAAGGGAAAGTCATTTATAGTTAATGATATGCAATATACCTTCATATTAAACATGGACCTCATAATTTCCTACACAAAAATTTTAGACAATAAAGTAATTTTGTTACTTCTATACCAAAACTGGCTTTTGGAAAAAAAGTCAAAACTGACCATTATTTATCAGGCAAGCATTTCACCTTGTTCTCAGTGATAAATATCACCAAAATTGGCACTTTATATACACCAATTCTTCTTTCAATCAGACAGGAGGTTCGTAATAATAACTTAACAATTGCTCCTAACACAATCTGACATTAATGCAGTGCCTTTATCCAAAACACCAAGATTCCTGAGGTACTGCTCATGTAGAAGTCGCCACTCAAACCCAGTGCCACTTCTGGGGCAGCACTGAGAAGGTCTGCATTAAGAACAAAGACACAGAATTTTCATTCTAAAGGAAGAGACACAGAATGGGTGAATCCCCTTCTATATAAAATTACTGAAAATTCATGTGAATTTATTTTCTTATGACACTGCAGAATGGTTGTTGGTAAGAATAACCAACATTCCCTGTCAATCAGCCAAGACTGCAGCAGAAGCTTGGTTAACCAAGTCTGAACAGGAATAAAATTACATGATGTACAAAAAGGTGGTGTTGCAACATGGCCAGGACTTCTCAGAACATGGACAAAGCAAGCGACAAGGCAAGGTGGAGTATTCACTGCTGCAGCCATAGGCACAGGAGCTCAAAGCACCACATGCATACTGTACACAAGGAGCCATTTTTTCGTCCAAAATAGTGTGCATTAGTATTTGATATAAATCATAATGTTAACTGAAAACATAATGCACTGTAGGTGTTACTGCAATTACATGAAAGTTTTTACATGATCTGTCATTGAGTGTCAAAGAATCTGTCAACTGAGAACTTGTGATTGCCTGATACCTAGAAGTCCCTAAGTCCTTGAGGTACAGGATTCTTCAGTTTCACTGAAATTTTCAGGTGAGGTTTGTGTGGACATCATAAGATTGCTTACAATTCCTTTGTTCCACAGACCACAATTTTTTAATGGCAGAATCTTTCAAGGAAATTTCTCTGGTGGTATTGTTTTGTTGCTGTTATTTTTGGGTTCGTTGGATTTTCCAGTTTGGGTGACTTTTTTTTAGAAAGAGGTTGTTTGGTTTGCAGTGGTTTTATTTGTTTGTTTTGGTTTTGTATCTTGGATTGTTATTTTTATTCCCCAAACAGGAAATTATTAAGCATTCAGGTCACAATCCATATTAAAATAATAAAGATTATGAAATAGGCCACTTCTATTTCATAATTACTCCTGTAATTTACACTGTGATCTAATTTTACACACTATTTCAGGCAGAAGCACTTTCATGACACCACAAAAAAAAATGAAATTAATAATTTGAATATCTGAAACCTAACAGGATACTATTAGACAAAATTGCAAACCTAACAGACCATTTGTTGGTTCTCTGCCATCTATGAAAATGCATGTAAACTATCTGACTACTTTTATAGAAAAGCTATGTCATTGTTTGAACATAATACTTGAAATATATCACTGTTAAGAAAACACCTGTGTTGTGATAATTATCATAAAAGTAGTTTTTCACTTTGAGGGTATTATTAAGTGGAAAATAAAAGCCATGCACTGCCTAGAAGAATTTGGCTTTATTTTATTTTTTGTCTTAGGTCCAGAAATGGTGTTTTATTATTTTTCCTTTCAGAATATGGACAAAACAAACTGCAATGTGGAAAACATGACCATCATATTCTCAGTATGATCCAAGTATATATAACACAAACTGGCTCATCACACTTTAGATAGAGTTATAAAACCACAAGGTTTCCAACAATGGTGCAATTGAAAGTATTTTGGCTCTTCTTTCATGCAAAAGCTATTCTGATATTGAGGTGTTTAGGCATGACCTAAAACCAAGATTTAAGAATATTTTAGGTAAAACACTGGAGCAGAGGAAGCACTGATACTTATTTACACACTGTGCTTCCACACTAGATGTGCTCTAAGAAACATTATTTGCAGTGTGCAGCTGCTCCATTTAGTCAGCCCCAAGGACTGCCCACTCCAACACGCCCACACCTCTTGAACTTATTCTGTATTTAACAGATATTATGTAAGCACAAACATGACTACAAGTGTGAAAGCCAATCAATTTTGCATGTGTGGGGCATTACTCAGCAACTCCTGTAGCTAACTACAGGAAGCTTTAAGGAAGCCAGGCTCCAGCCCTCTGGGATCAAGAGTTGACAGTGTTTTTCACATAACACACAGAGTAGCCTCAGAATTAACACTGATGTAATCAGGCAGAGATTAAGCTAACTCTAAATTGATCTCAATTTAGAATAATTCAACACTAACAGCATGCATAAAGAAACCCTCTATATGTGGGACCTGAGCAGCACCTTAACATCAACAGTGTTTCTGACCTTCTACAGACAAAGATCAAGATCCTTAAGACACTCTTAACAGAGTAAAGTAACTGTTTGCATCATTGCATATACATAATTTGAAGATCCATTTATTTTCATTTTCTGAAGTTTTCTAGCCAAATAATTTCTAACAGAGGAAAAAGGTCAG
Source organism: Rhabdornis inornatus (assembly GCA_013397075.1). Classification (NCBI taxonomy): domain Eukaryota; kingdom Metazoa; phylum Chordata; class Aves; order Passeriformes; family Rhabdornithidae; genus Rhabdornis; species Rhabdornis inornatus. The sequence continues at coordinate 2,494,307 of VWZS01000496.1, forward strand.
GGTAAGGAGAGGTTAAATGAAGGGTGAACAACAGTATTTAGAGCAGTATGACAGGGCAGTACCTTTCTAACAGACAGAGATTTAGCAGGACTAAAGGCCTGCTCTGTGAGATCGAGCCCTTCAATAGATTCCGTACAGTCTGAGAGGGGAGCATCCTGCAACAGTAAATTGAGTAAACAGAGCAAACCGAGCCCGGGCTTTACAACATCAACCGAAAGCACTGTGATGCTTGCTAAAAACATGCAAAGAAACAGTAACTGGTAGATGAAATTGCATATGACAATGTATTGACATGCACACAATATGACACCCAACATGAATAACGCTGTGGTCATGATAAAACTTGCCAGTCTTTATCAAGTATATCAGAAAATACTTATCTAGGGCAGTTGAAACCACTTGGATATAAAAAGCTTTATTCAGCTATACAGTATAGCTGTACAGCTCTAATTCTTACTTTACTTGAAGCTATGATTTATAGTCTTTTGTATATACAGATGTACTGCTTTTAAGTTTCATTGATGTAATAGCTTTTTCCCCAAACTGCTCTTGAAATAAAATATTATGAAGCATGAAATCCCATATTTTACATGAAACAGAACTGCCCCACAGTGAGCCTGGTGTGCCCAGTATTAATCCTTCAAGATAAATAAACTCAGAAATCAAACAAACAAAAAGCCGTCACAAAGCCCAGCTAGTTTTGAAGAGGAATCTAACCCATATAAATTAGGCTGCTGAATTTCATGCATTACATTCAGAAAAAAAACCAAGAAGCATCTCCACAGACATGCTTGGGCTACATGGCTGAAGCCTCTAAATTTCTGACCCTGAGCACTCTTGCAAAGACAATGGTGTTACCTCTAAGACTTACCTTATAAACAGTTACTCTCTGCCAAATAAGAATAATTTCATAGTGATATATTAGGTGAAAGCAGAGGATATTGTAGATTAAGCTAATAGTTTTAGGAATTTAATACTCTCACCTGTACAAGGCTCCTGTCCACAACTACCCCAGAAAGAACCTGTGACTGAGGGCCTGCCGTTTTAATATCTTGCAAATTTTGCTCTCGGATCTGTAAAGGAAAGCAGCAGAATGAACAACAATCACATGAACAACAGAGAAAAGTCGATCACGTTTTTGTCTTTGAAAAAAGGGTGAGTGAACCTGCCAACAGGCAACAAGCAGTACTGATTGCTGTGGCCACAGGGCTGTCAAATGAAGCTGAGCTTATAAACACCACTCGAATACAGATGTTCAGGTTCCTAGCTGTTTCTTCACATTTCTCAGAATTTAGTCTTTAAGTACCACAGAAGATGTTGTCCTTTGCTTTTTAGTACTAGGTCATGGTAAAACAGGTAACAGACAACTCCAGTGTGTGAAAAGTGAGGAGAAACAGAAATATTACCTCTGCTTTTCTGTCTATTGTACCTGACCAGTCAGTTGCAGGTTTCTGTCATTAGCCATTAGTTACTGATATGGCACCACAATATCATCATCTTATAGAACTTACTGTAAAACACTGCACAGCTTTCCATTTTTGCACCTAGTCAGGATCATAGCCTTGAAAAGACATATATATAATTTCTCTGTGAATAAACTGACACTCTGGAGTTCTCAAACACCCCTTTTGTTGCATTCTAAATACCTCCCAGTTATTTCAATACAGAAGATGGGAATAGAAAATAGATCTTTAAACCTAGGTAACATCTATTCAAATTAGATATCCTTCAGTGGTAAAGAATTCATAACAACTGAATCAAAACTTATTTCCAAAATATTCTGGTTCTTGTTCCACGATAAATGAAGAAAAGCATGCATCCTAAAAGACCTCTACTATCCAAATAAAACAGACATTCAATTTATAAAAAATATATGCATACAAATACACAAAAAGTATTATTAATATTTGGTATCTCAGAAAGTGCAAGGATCCCCCATCTTTTTCACTTATTTCTGATTTACTACCTTTCTCATCATTGAGAAGGTACAGAAGTTGAAGACTTACTCTCTTAGTCGCTTCATTTGAGTTTTTAATAAAGCAGTATTTGTGTATAAAACACAAAGAAACTGCTTGGAAATTTCACAGTAATTCTCATTTCAGGTGGTTATTATTTTACAGTGGCAAGCATAAGTTCTGTCAGTCATATACAAATTATTTTAGATTCCTGCTAGTATCCCTGCACATAGCCTTTCTTTGAGAGAATGCTATCTCCCATGTTCCATGTGGCCATCAGTTAGAGGTATCAAAACAATCCAGAACAAGTTAAATATTAACAAGATACCAGGGCATATTTTATACTGTAAAAGAAACAAAGTTAAAAAAAAACCCCAATCCATTCAGTGCTTTCCTGTTGGTAGACTGGACAAGAAGATCTGAAATTCAAAACCAGGAAAATTAACTGTGAGCTCATTTCAAAAAGATTAATTTGCAGTTCTAAATACAAAAAAAAAAAAGTCTGCAACAATCACAGCATATTGTAATACAGTAGACTGAAATGTGGAAAGAGCTCTATAGACTACTTTGTCTAGGCCACAAAATTTCAACTGGTATTACCAAAACAGGAAAACAGGTCACTAATGTAAAACTATGATCTCAGGGTACACACTTACTACCACAAACTCAGGACTGGCTGTTTCAGAGGTACCCAGCAACCGGCCTAAGAAAAATTAGTCTTCATATAGTGAAGACAAATACTAAATTTTTCCAAGAGGAGTTCAGGACACTTGGGAATTGTTTCATTATTTAGTTATAAAGGGACAGGACAACATCAGAACTGTTATTGAGCCCCCAAAATGTCATTATAACAAAGTAAGTTAGTTCATTACAAGTACACAACTTAATTGTGGTGATGACAAAAGAAAAAAAAAGAAGTTATTTTACTGCTATTACAAACCTTATTCCTCATTTCTTGCACCTCCTTTGGATTGGTGTTCAATGGAACAAACAGGTTAGGGACAGCAGAGGTGGCAGTTCTATGTCCATCCTCTTTAGTCCACTGTAACATCAAGAACAGTTGCAGAGTCAGAACTGCTGTAATGGCTTCAGACACTCAGAGCAGCAAAGTCACATCACAGTTGATCATGCATCATACAGAGCAGAGAACTGAACCAATGATTGCATTATTCTATTTATTCCTAAAACTAAGTTGCTTTCTTCTTCAATAATATAAACTATACTTTCAGATACACTTCTAGAGATCAGAACCGTTCTATCAAGTCCAGTTAGTAACAACAACAACTAGAAAGCCAGTTAACTTGCAAATAACTTCTACCCAAAACAATGCCATTCCTATGTGCAGTTCAGAGATTATGAAGACTGAGTGGTTTTTAAGGGGTGTGCACTTGACCACACTGACATCTGCAGTGTTTTGTGTTTCTGAAAACCACCAATTTCTCACTTTATGAATAAATATATCAAGACAGGAGTAGGAAAATGACAATATAATTACTTATTTTTAAGGCCATTTTAAATCAAATTTCTCAATGAGTTCATACTTTTTTAAAAAGGACACTATTCCTTACCCAAACAGAAGTAGAGCAAGATCTAAGGCATGAGCTTTAAGACCCTCTTACTGCCATTTACATTTTCTGCACTGGGTGTTTTTAAAAATAACATCAGAGAGACAGAGATCATTGATTCAATCCTCTGGTACCCAACAAACATCAAAGCAAACTTAAAGCATAAGATGACAGAAGTATGAAAAGCAGTGTGATGTCACTAACCAGGTTTAGTGAATGATTCTGTACTGTGAAGCAAGAGTGGGCATCACCAAAGTTTTGCATTAAAACAAGCTACTTCAGCAAAATGATGTTACCAGAATTAGTTTCTGCACAAACAAAGAGCTGTACCAGCACAGCAACCTAAAAGAACAGTTTGGTGATGTCAAATATTTTATAACTCATAGCTCAGAAGGTTACAAAAATATCCCAAACACAAGCTTTAAGCGCTTCATGGGTTCTTCATAGAAGGTTGCTTTATTCGATCTGTGCATTTAGTATGGAGTCCTCTTTAATTTGATGCACAACTACCTCATTATCTTGATATATTTACTTTGTACAGTGTCCTAATTTCCAATCACTATTGCATAGAAAATGCACCGAACAGTAAAGCAAACCTGTTTATAGAGCAAATGCTATGATTTTTTCCTGAGTAACTTTAAGAAACAACAAGATAGCCAGAAACTGTCAGACTTCAGAAAGCAACAGAATTTTAAAATGTTTTGCAACTGTAAAGTAAAAAATGGAATGAACATGGAGCTGTGAAATACTCACTGATGATTATCTTCTCAGATAAAAACTACTCCAGCTTTTTATTAAAGATAGTTTTTAGTCAAAACATATATATATATATATAAAAACAACCTCAATATAACAAGCCACTTTTTCTTTAGGTTCATAGCAAGCATTAAAAAATTTAAATACACAAACCTGTTATACTGTATGAAATCATCTATTGCTTCAGTATATCATTAAACAAGACTAATTTGTGACAAAGCATTTTGCTTCAGTCTTTCACTGATAACATCAAATATGAAAATACTACCTATTTTGTGAGCTGAGGCTGAAAAGCACAAACTGGTCCAAACATACGCATAGCTTTAAGCTATGGTAAAAACTCTATTTGATCAAGATATATCTGCATCACTATAGATC
>VWZS01000496.1:2503960-2517449 GCA_013397075.1 Rhabdornis inornatus
ATTCTGCAGCACTGCAAGTAAACTTAAAGAATAGCTTTTAAAAGGCTACTCTGTAATTCACAATTTTAGGAATTTGACCATTTATCCTTGAAATGGTTGTATTAATCTGATTAATCAATTAATTAAAAAAAAAATTATCAGAATGTGAACACTGAAACTCACTCTCTCGAAACATTCCGAAGAGGCAGAACTGACTTGTAATCGGTTTCTCCAAAGAGAAATATTGGAAAAGTTTCAAATATTTCAGAAAATCTTGATAAACTGTGCTTTACAAAACCAACAAAGTATGCCAAAGCTTTTATGACTCACTGCCAAAAGATCTGGTCTTTTGTGGTAAAGGACACACATACATGACATACATATTTTCCAATGACAGGATTCAATTTACTGTCTGACCATTCAGGTAACAACCCAGTAAGGATGGGCTCTGATTCCAACAGAACCATACTTGAAGACAGACTAAAAGGCTCTCTGCCCTCCAAATAGGAGGAGATGTACTAATCTACGACTAAGGGGCCCACATATTTTCCCTTTGGGAGGGGTGAGGGAACAGGAGACAGAACAAAGGTGGAAGCAAGCTTACTGCTGCCCCTGCTGGTGTGTGGATATGGACAATGCATTTGACATCAGGTCGAGCTGCATAAATTGCTGAGTGCAACGTAAAACCAGCCTGGTTTACTCCCAAGTTAGTGCTTCCACGATCAACCACATCTCCCTGAATATTGATTTTAACCTGCAAATGAAAAGAATTATTTTCATAATCAAGACTCAAAACATTTTGATTTAATTCAGCATCTACCACTGAGACTCTAAAACAAGTTGTCATCATTTATAATTGAAATGCCTAAAGTTTCCCTCAGCAAGCTGGACTCAACAGCCAGCAGCTTGCAAGGGCATGAGGTGATTCACTGTACAAATGACCTGACACCTCCTCACAGGCAGATCAACTGGAGGACACCTGGTGGTGAACATGGGCAAAGAAATCTCTCAGTACCAAAACCAGCCATGTTCAATAACACTGTTCTAAACATACTACACAAGAGTAAAATATTCTTTAGGATAGAATTTAAAGTGACATATACATACATATATATATATATAAATATTTTACAGCTATGAAAATTAACAATTGCTTACCAGACTAGATGCAGTGACTTCACTATAGAGGAGTCCAAAAGGTACAATAAGGAAGTGCTCTTGCTCAGAATTTACTCTGGCCTAAGGATAAAACAAGAGTAAGAGTTACTAAGAAGACTTTATTAAAGCATACAAGAAGACCCCCAAACCTGATTATGAAGTGGGCAAGTATGTCTATAACACATCATATGACTTTCATGTATGCTACAACAGATTATCAATGCACAGCACAGTTAATTAACTCATGTTGAACAAAACCAGATGGCAGTAAAGAGTCCTTCAGATTGCTGGAATTTAGTAAACCCTTATATTCTGTTACAATGACAACTTATCCACTATGGATAAAATTAATAATACTGAGAGACACGGGGGAAAAAAGTTAATTCTTTCAGTTGAATGAGTTTACACTCCAACTGTATTTCTACCCTAGTAAGACATAAGATATAAAGTAAAAGGCTGTGAGAAAACACAAGAGTTGGCCCACAGATCTAAAACATCTTGATGCTGAGAAGAGTTTCATCACTAATGCTGGTTCTTGTGAGACATCTGTGAGCAGTACAGCACACTTGCAAATTTTCTACCAAGTATCCTGACCTTCACTTATACTTTTTCCCTCTCATCTCAGGTGTTTATCATACAAAATAATTTTGGCTTCAAAGCATTCACATCTTGGGATGCATCTTTTGAAATTCTGTACAATGAAAAGTACAGGACATCTAGGTAATTAAGGTGCCTTTTGATGGTGAATTAATAGGCTTCCTAAGTTTTACTGGACACATGAGACAACACCCTACTTTGCCATGAGTCTACCCAGCATTTGGGTAGTTTGTATTGTGGGTTTGGGTTTTTTGTTTGGTTGTTGTTTGTTTTTTTTTAATTCAAAGTTATTTATGAGTTCTGAATTTCCCTGAGATGCAGCTACTTGATGCGGTTTCTGCCTCATGTCTTCTACTACTTGCAGAATTAAACACACATGTACTTTGCTATAGTTCTACTGCAGGGAAAAAAAATTCTAATAAGTAGTAGTGCAGTCATGCAAAAGCTTCTAGCACAGATCTAGTTTCCTTTACAACCAGCTGGGAATATGCTACAGCATAAGAGCCTTTAACTGCAGCAGTCACTTGAAGTTAATCTGTACTTTTATGAATCACCGAAGTAGTTCTCCACTACAGAAGTGCAAATGATCAAGAAAAATCTCTTACTTATTTATGCAAGACAAAGAACAAGTATTAGACAAAATATCCCAAAAGCTAATAAGAAAGCTCAAATCGAAGACAAACAAGCAGCACTTGCTTTAAACCACTTTGCTTTAGGATTAGGTCCAATTAACAGCTCATGCCCTCAAAGCAAACCAAGACCTGATGAATGATGTCTACCTTCTGTAAACCTGTAATCTCAAATTCTGCCTGACCCTGGAGGCACCCGTTTACTCTACATTATTGCACTTGACATGAAAACTCTGGAGGTAACCAAGCGTACTCAACATTATTACACTTGGCATGAAAGCTCTTGATGTCCTGTAATTCTGCTTCTGCATCAGGACTGCACCAGTCTGAGCAATTCCACGTACAGTAACTGTCAGTGATTGACAAGGATCCAAAAAAAGCAACAATACTCCACCCAGTTCCCTGATATGCCCAGATGGAAATTGTCAGAGTATGAGAGTATGTGCCATTCTCCTCCAACACACAGGCTTATGACCCTCACAGAAGGCTGTTATATCTTTCCTCTTACTTCACGAGTGCACTGGCACAAGCTTTTAACTTGAATGGAATCACCCAGTAATTACAGCATCCACTCACAAAAAAAGTGAAAACCTGGAGTCAAACATCAGCACTGCGTGAAGCGGTAGCATTTACCACATTCCAAAGGGGTGTCTTTGTACTACTTAATAAACATAACAATCTTGTTCTGTATCAGCTTCTGAAGATAAATTGTATCTTTCAGTCATCTTTCAGAATGCTGTTCACTGGAGGAGCTTGTAAAAGACAGGAGAACAACGACTTGGGACTGCTGCTGACAAACCAAGAGCTTTCCAGTACCTGTGCAATTCAGAAGTGACTAAAACACTTTCAGAATCTCATTTTCCAAGTGGTTTGATTGTCTTCCACCTCAACAGGTACTTCCTCTACTGGTATCTTCCTTGTACTCCTCTCAAAAGAAAGCAAACTTGAGGTATTCTACCCCAATCACAACCCCTTCCCTTAACATGCTGCTCTTCATTGCATTTACCTTTTATCTAAATGTACAAACATTCCCAGGGTTGAACTTTACACTAGAAAGCCATCTCCAAACCTGCTTTCCTAGTAATCTCTTCATTGCATTAATGTCCCCTTTACAAAATCAATTTTCCTGTCATGTATGAAAAATCTGGGGGTGGCACAGAGCTGTTTACAAGAACCATTATGCTGGATATGTTCCCTTACAAAAGGAACCAAACGATCTCAGCGATACTGTCTTGATCCTATGCCTACACATATCATTTATCATCTTCATCTGTTCACAAATAATATGCCTTGAATTCTCAAAAAGCAGAAAAAATAGTATTTCCATATCTCATTCTAACTGCAACTAGAAGAACTGAAAATACATAAAGAACAACCTCTACTATGTAGAATAAAAAACAATTCAGCTCTATTAGGACAACAATTGACAGGGCTGCACACCACAGCTGTGATTACTCATGCGACTCATGCTGATCATTCTTCTGGCATATAAAACCTCCTTGATTTGACCTCCTTGCCATTATTTTTATGGATGCCAGTGATTACTCAGTCACAAGGAAAATTGTTGGCACACTGCATTAAGTAGAGAAGCTCGCTCATGTTCAGAAATACTATAGCTTCTTTTTCAGAAAGGCTGGTACCTGAATTATAAAATTCAACTGAATGACTAAGAAGATATTTTAGTACTTAGCAAGAAAAGCAAGAAAACTAAGAAATGACCTTGTAGAATAATAAATACAATTATTCAAAGCATTTGAGACACAAAAGACTGAGTCTTTCAGCAATCTTTATTTCATCCTAAGAACTCTTATGTACACTCTTCAAGACTCCATTCAGACTGTGGTAGCTAACATGCAATGACAAATCTCTTCACTATTATATTGCTTTCAATACCACTTCGCTCTTCTCACACACAAAGAGAAAATGATAGGGGAGAGAAGCAATTCTCTTGTATGTTAAAACAATTGGTTCTGTTATCTGTTGATTCAATACTCACTGTTATATGATTGTAAATAAGCTGAGACCAGCCAAAGAGATCTGCTAATCTGTAGAAAGCTGCCAATTTGCATCGTAACAACTTCTCCCCTTTCTCATAAGCAATGGAATCTGACCCTCTCAGATCATTCACTGGTGTTACCATGCCAAGACCTGAAGAGGAGAAATAAGGTAAAAAAAGCACAAGGTGGGTTGAGTTCAGTATCAATTCAAACCTAGCAACACACACCACTATTATATCAATTGTTCTTACTGGTTTATATGAACACACTAACCTAAGAAATGGACAGCAAATTTTCATTCCTATAATGAAATAATCTATATTACACAAATATAATTACAATCTTGAGCAAGGTTATTCAGCCTTGGTAGACTCAGCATTCATTTCCTTCCCTACTATAAATTAACATGCTAGTGCTAACATGACAGTGCATTCCTTAGCAAAATAATTTTTCCTCTCTCAAACTAATGATTGTTTGTAAAATCCATCTTCACTGTTAAAAGAAAATGTAGTCACAAATATTCCACTTTTTGTGACACATGTATTCCTGACAAGGAGAATTACATACCTAAAAGGATGCACACAGGTTCATTTACTAAGAAAAATTAAGTACAAGCTAGAAAGAGGAAGATTATGGCAAATAATACAAATACTGTAATTCTAGTTGCAGCAATTAGAAATGTGGTTAAAAGTAACTGTGTAAAAGCAGAACCAGGCCATGCTACAATCAGAACTAAAGGTTTATTCTGGAGCACAGGAAAGGATTTATTTTATCCTAACACAAAACCTGCATGTACACGCATTCGCACATTCTGGTTTCTTTCCTGCTTTGTTTTGCTTGCTGATGTTTCTTGTCTAAAGCTTCACTTCACAGGAGAAAGCTGCAAAGTATTTCAATGGCAAAAATAATCAGTTTCTAAGGACCTCCACTGTTACCAGACTACTAATGAGTGTGTGATTTTCCTGAAGACAAACCATGTCACAATTAGCAGTATTTAAATATTCAAAAATTTTTAACAGCACTGACTTATCAGGCTTATTTTTCAATTTAGATACCATCTTTGAAATAGCTTTTGATACAAACTATATACATGAATCACATTGCATATCATTACAACATTTAGAAACTAACCAATTCATTTCATGTGCTCAGTGTTTGTGTGAGCAGAACAGGATAGCATTTGAACTTCATAGTACTTTTATTTCATTCACACTGTCTTCATTTTAAGCCTTTCAAGAAAAGAAAGAAAGGAATTCAGCTCTGATCACAGAAAGTGCACTCACTCATGTTTAACGCAGCCATTCCACCTTGAGGTGCTGCAGGGTAGACATTTGGTACGTGTGTTGTCATGAAATCCGCAATCTGCTGCAAAGCCAATAAACCTGTTGGGTTCTTCCCCTTCTTAAACTGTTCTTGGATCATGGATTCCAATTCTTCACAGAAGGCCTGTAACAAGACACTGCATGTTGTAATGCATGTTTAAATGAACTTCCGCCTTTCATACACAGCTTCATTTAGCACTTTGATGGAACCATCCTACACCTCTTCTGAAAAACACCTTAAGGCAGAACAACTGGGTGCATACTGTAACTTCAAAACATTGCTCTCCGGAGCGCCAGTGATCTGAGTCACTTGGGGGTTTTTTATGGAAATTCCAGCATTCTCTTTTCAAGTAACACCAAAAGTCTTTGAGTCCTGCTAGTATGAATTTCTGGAAGGAGGAGAATGTACAATCGACTTTTAACACAAAATATGAAAGAAAAAGTAGCAGAACCAGAAAAGAAAATTTGTCACTGTGTGTGGCTCACAGGGAACTGAGAGCCAAGAAGGCATCCAGGAACACAGAAACCAATGAACATCACATTTCTAAAACCTGTTTAGACAAGGGGTTGCTTACATTTTTTCCAGGGTTTTTTTGTTTGTTTTTAATATATTTTAATTTGGAAGGAAGAAAACAAGAGTTTTTACTATTGCTGATGGCTCCTGCTTTTGAGAAGAACACTGGAATTTCTACTGAAAGAGAAGTATTGCAGTCATTAAGTCATTACTCTTTTATTAAGCAATTTATTAATATTTTCAGAAATCAAATGGGTTTACTTAAAGGGAAAATTGTGAATGTACCACCACATCCCAATTCCAAATGAAGTTATGTCACAAAATGTTTTGTATCTAAAATCACCCACTAGTTATTAAAAAAGGAACAAATGCCATGAGGGAAAGTTTGTACTATCTCCCCAAGGGAACATCTTCAATATTAAATGTCAATCATTCATACTTCATTACTGTGCACCTTTTCAGAAAGATTATAAAAGTATTTCATATATCCAAATCCCAAAAGAAAAACTGAGTACAGGACAGACCTGCCTTGTATAAGCTGCTCTTAAGAGAGTTACATTTAAGCAAATATATGAAACCAGTGAAAAAATATTTTACAAGGATTAGATGGAAAATATGAAAAAAATGTTGATGATTATACAGAGAATGCTGAAAGCCAGACTGAAGACCTGCTTTGTGAGTAGACCATGAAAATTCAAACAGATAGAATGAGGAAAAATCAGGAAGGGCTGATAAGAAAAAAGAACAAATGGATCTAAAATACCACAAAATTCTCCAATTCCATACTGATAGTGAAAATAAAGATATTAAATTTGTCACTTTAAAGATGAAGCATTTATTTTCTTACTGGGCTTTGAAGAATCATGGAGACTCTCTTCTTCTGTTCCATCATGTTAAAATCCTGGCGAAGGTCAGGTGCCATATTTCTCTCTCTCAAATATTCCGGATTATTTTCATCAACTCGATCAAAATACCTCTCTTTATGAGGGGCTGTTGTTGGAGGTGGTGAAGTCACCACCCCCACACCAGAATCACCATTCATAGCACAGTTTTAAGGAACCTATGAAAAAGGACAGAGAAGAGGAATAAATAAATCTAGCTAGGAAATAATTACGAAATTAGTACGTGCTTCTACCTTCAAAGTAATAGTTCAAATCCATCTAAAATTAGCATGTCTTCCCAAATGAGAAACCATGTTTGTGCAACTGGATAGCAACATTCTAGAGTAGGAAAAAGGATTTTAGTACACAAGATCAGAAAAGTAGGCTAACATATATGAAAAGTTCAATATGCTATATAAATTCATGCAGTACAAAACCAATATGAGAGCTCCCATTTAAACTGGGGGAAAAAAAGAAATTCCTTAAGTTGTCTGGCCAGATTGGCTTTTGGAAGCATGGAAGTCCTTCAAACCTTCTCAGAGACAATGACAGAAGTCCCAGACACAAGGCCTAAACTGATTGGTTTAGGGCTTTTGCCTTTTAGTTTTCTCTTAAAAAGTTAAAGCAGACACAATAAAAAGAAATTAAATCATCTCTGCAATTAGTATATTACACATGTTCATTAATATGAAGAATCAACACCACCAAAACATGCTTGGACTGCCAACACATTTCTGGATACAAACTCATAAATCTTGACTTTGCAACCCAAAGTGTTCTTTTCACGTTTATTTTAGGTCCATTCAATAAGATGCTCATCACTACATTAGCATGTGGTTTTTGGAATCTGGAAAGCACAGACACACACAGCCCCCACTCCCTGGCCAGGGTTCCTTTCAGTTTTACATGTCCTAGTCAGCAACTGCTGTATCTACCAGAAAGGCTGAAAGCTCAGCCAGTATTGCTCATACACACCTCCTCCTTCCACTCACATCCATTCCTTTGTGTAACATTATCCCAGTTTTCTGGGCACAGTATTACAACCCTCATTCCAAAATCCTTCTCAGAAGAATTTTGAAGCCTTCCACTGATAAAAAGGCAGTTCAATAAAGCCACCCTCGCAACACTTTGAGATTCAAGCCTCCAATTCCTGGTCATCTGATCTATCAAATTACAACTAAGTAGAAAAGACTGTATATATATGTAAGTAATCATCCATCATCTACATCTAAAATTAGCAAGGTTTCACATATGTCTCTATTCTTTTGCCATTTTTAGATTTTTGTTAGGTACTTAAACTGCTTCTAATTTGCTGAGTAATTTATTTACATGCTTATTAGCTAAAACCACTTCAGATGTAGATGCACACAGCAAAGGCAAGTTTACATAAATTTTGAAATACAGACTATGTTAAACAAAATAATTGCAATGAAGGAAATTATCTACTTCAGGACTCCAGAATTAGCAGACTTCATTCTCTTTAATTATTGCATTAGGAAAAAAATTTGAAAATCCAATTAGTTTCTTATATTAGAATGAAAAAACCACTGAACTGAGACAGCTGAAGACAATGAGCAAAATAAGGTATTTTCTTTGACTCTGCAGAACAGGATACTACTATGAAAATCTATGTTAGCACTTAAACACTCAATGATTTTCACCCACTGAGTTACTAAATAAACACATAAAGACACCTCTGCACTGTTAAAAAATCTCATTTTAAAGTTTAGACTTTAAACATCACGGTTGATTGTTTTCTTCTCTAAAGTTCATATGTACATCTTTATTATTTCAATTGCTCACTTTCCTTCACCCACAGAGAAACACAGGGTACAGCAAGGAGAAATAATGTTTTTATCCACATGGAAAAGCTTTTAAGGTATTAGACCTAGGAAATTTTAACCAAATGAAGTTACAGCAAAGTAGATACCTCTCCTTTGGCAGCTTCAGATGCCTAATACACTCCTTGTAAGTCCTCTTCCTCCTCACAACCTCCAGACTGCACCATCTGCCACTTCCTTCCTTGAAAATGCTTTTGAAGGCCTACTAACACTTTTTCCAACCTCCTGAGCTCTATCAGCCATACTACTGCTTCTGCATCAGGGCTTTGTTGAAAAACAATTTGCAGACCCAAACGTGCCTTACTCTCTTACAGTAACAGCTCAGTTGGCCAAATCGAAGTCTGAACTTCACCGGCCTCTGCTTATCAAAAAAAATCAGAGTTTAGAAACAGCACAATGGCAAGCGAAGGCAACCAGAACCACCCAAGTAGTTCACTTCATAGTGCATTCTGCTGAGCACAGCCACAAATGTGTCTTTACTGAAAAGCAAAGCATAGGAAAACAAGGAAGTTTGTGCTCACCACCAGCGGAGAACAGCCTGCTCCTGCCTGCTGAGGCATTTGATGTTCAGGCTATGTTTAAGTGTCATGTTGTTTGTGTATGCACGATCTAATTTAATTTAAACTGTATACACATCTGCAAATGTAATTTTGCACTTAATTATTTACACTAATTCCATCTTACTTTCAGACTTACTTACCAAAACCTGTTTCTGAATGAATGATACACAGAATAACTTCACTGTTTCCTACTCACATTGGAGAGAAGCTGGTCCCTAACAGCCTGCAAGAGCAACATTAAAATGGGATCACAGTGTCTTGCCAAAGTTGCATTACTTCTCCATTCAAGTACACCATGGCATTCAAGAAGGTCTTGGGAAGCTATTACTTCATCACTACGTAATGGCAATAATTTCCCATGAAAATCACTGATTAACATTCAGTGATGATTTTATATCTAAGGTTAAATATCTATTTCATAGCTCAGTTTTGCAGACACCCAAAATTAATGCCATCCCTCCTGCAAGGTCTAATAATTAATTGTTTTAACATAATTGTAATAGTAATTGTTTTAATGGCTGTCAGCTATTGATGTTACAGGGATCAGCTTTCAAACTAGAAGCAGACATGCTTGACAGCACTTCGCAAAGCCACTGAAATTTATTTATGAGTTTCCTTGAAAAACCTTTTGGGAGTAAGGCATGATGAACACTCCAGTAAGAGCTTCAGTAATATGAATACCAATAAATAAATAAAAGGAATCTGAACACACCATAGGGAATGACCAGTGATTCTATAAACTGCAAGGTCACACTGAAAATCGCAACAGTCTGCCCATGCAGTAAAAACACATTACAATAAATAATTAAGACTGTCTTCACACCCACAACACTTCAGTACAGACAGTTTCTTTCTGATGTAGTCCAATACAGACCCTGGTAAGATAAGCTGCAATGCCAGAGGACTTTCTGCCATGATAAGTGTTTCTATGCAAGAGCCTGTTCTAAACACAACTGTGTCAGAAAAAGCCACACCCTTAACTGAAAAAGCCATGGTTGGAAAATGCAAGTGCGGAGAAAACCTTCTGCCAGAAGCAGTTATTGTCAAATACAGACACAGGGAACAGCATCTATTACTATAGGGAGCAAAGTTAAATAAACAGCTGTGATAAAATCCAAACAGCACCTTACAGTAACAAACACTTACATCCACTCTTTTAGTACCTATGCACACACAAACACTGTGGTGGTCAATGGACCAGCACATCAAACAAGAGCCAGCAGCCAACTCGCAGCACAACGTATTTATCACAGGGCGTGAGGATGTGTAAGCAACTGCTGTGAACAGGTTGGTTTTGAATTCCTTTTAGGAAACCAGGTTTATAAAATTTATACCTCATTTACAGGTACTGAGCACTGTTTACAAAAAACATTCTGAAACTGGTATTAGTATTTCAGGTTACTTTTATTATTCAAAATCCTCCTCCTCCCCATTCTTTTCTAACTCAACAGTTTCATTCAAGTATTCACCTAAGAGGAATGTTACAGGATTATGCTACAGAATTTAATTTAAACAAAAGAATAAAGTTTTAGAACAGAAAGACTATAAAATTTTTCATATTAGCATTCACGAGGAAGAAAAAATCTTAACTTTTTAAGCAACTTGCATTCCTCAGTACTCAGATGATGCACATATAGTCAAATACATTTAAACAGGTAAGACTGAATAATATTCAATAAGAATCTACAAAAAGTTAAGGGAACATCATAAACTTACCCTTCAACCTGAAACATTATATAATTAAAAACCCCAAAATTTATTTGGGTTGGGATCTTATTGCAGATAACAAACTTATTTAAAACTTAAATATTAAACTAATTTTTATACATAGAATTTGGGACAGATGTAAGTATTTACATCTTTGATAGATCCAGTGTTTCTAATCAAACCACCATAATGAATATCATGTAAACACTGTGAGGATTTGAAATGCCTCACAATTTGTACACTAACTACACTTCTTAAAAAAAAACAAGTTTTGCAATAATTTAAATGTTGGTTTTGTTTTGCAATAAGTTGTAATGGATTATTTTTTGCGGCTCCACACCCTGAGGAAATAGTTTTTTACTAGGGCTGCAGCCAATAGAATTTGAGCTAAAGGCTTCCTGCCACCAGAGGACTGAGCACAGCTCTCCACACTAATACAGATTTAAGTCTGCTGAGGCCAAGTCAGAATAAAAACACACTC
This sequence comes from Rhabdornis inornatus, assembly GCA_013397075.1. NCBI lineage: Eukaryota > Metazoa > Chordata > Aves > Passeriformes > Rhabdornithidae > Rhabdornis > Rhabdornis inornatus. The sequence goes on from VWZS01000496.1 coordinate 2,515,627, forward strand.
TGAGAAGCAGGAAGAAGGCTGTGACATGGCGACAAGGAAACATAAAAGACTTCTAAAAATTCAAAATACACTGCCACTTCACAAGACAGCAAGTGCAATGGGGTTTGTTTTAAGTTTACGAGAGTTATCTGACCAAAACCTTACAAAAGTAAGTTATTCCACAGAGGAAAAAAAAACAAACCAACCCCCCCCCCAAAAAAAAAACCTAAAACCAAAACAAAAACCCCAAGCCTGCAGTCTTCCTGGTAGCTTACAGTTTGTTTGTACAGAACAGCATGCAAGCAGAACACCTGTATGGGACCTTGTGTCAAATCTGCAAATTAAATGAGCAGCAACTTCCCAATTGCTCATTCATTCTCAGTCACCAGCAACAAAAATCAGGGCACTCAGTTCCAGAATATGTTGCTTTTGACACCTGACAATGATATTGTAATTTGGTTTGCATGCATTTTTTTCTGACAGTTCTTTCAAAAAATTATCTCCACTTACACCAGAATTATGCCACTACATCTAATAGAGGTGAAAACAGATTTGACAAGAACTTACTGGGGAAGGGACAAGGCGGTAGCAAAACAAAATAACTCATTTTCTTTCCTGTTGTGCAATCAGCAGTCTTTGAAGAGTAAAAGTTACCTAAAAATCTCATGCAAGTGACATGTCAGGTAGTGTGCAGCTAGGGAGGGAATCGAGCTCTGTTTTGTATGCAAACACAAAAACAAAAAACAAACAAACAAACAAAACAAAACAAAAAAAAAGTGCAAAAGAGTCATTTTATAGCCCAGGAAAGAGTTGGAGGAGTGCAGAAAGCTACAGAGCTGAAATTACTTCATGGGAAAGTCATGAGGTGACAGGAGGGAGGAAGAGGAAAGGAATGGGTCAGGCAGCATTGGGGTGGGGTAGAATAAACCTGAGAGATAAATGAGCCACTGCAAATAGAGTTAAAGTGAAATTTAAGATGGTGGGAAGAAGACCAAGGATGCATGGAAGCAGATCATCTATCTACAGAAAAAAAGGTTTCATTATCACTTGGTGTCTGCAAAATAACTTATAAGATTGCACTGCTAGCACTCCACTCAATATTCTGATACATTCTGTATTTTTTTCCTATTTTCTTTACTTTAGAACAACACTTGCCAAACTTTCTCTTAAAAAATTAATATTACTTTATAATAGAGAAATTATTTATGATTTGCACTACAATTTCCACAATATTCAGTGACAGCATTTTGGCACCAATGACATTGGATTTGTTCTTGCCATTTCAAATGTTTCCGACTGAACTTTTAGAAGTAAAAGTTGGCATTATCTTAGGAAGTCAAAGAACAAAGAAAGTAAATCATGACTGTACTACTCACTAGACAACGTACTCAATATCATGAACAACTATATTATTTTTTAGCAAATGTTCCCAAGCTTATGCATCTTCAAAATTTCCTCTGTTCTTTGTTTTCAAACAGGAAGAGACTATTTCACGAAAAAGAACAGTTATTTCTCTTATATTGAATGCAGGCACTATCATTTTGCTTTTTAACAGAGATAAAACAAGTTACATATGGGACTCTAAAATATAAAGAAATCCAACAATAAGTTTATACAGACAAAAATTGCATTTTATATTTGTAATATCATGCTTCAGTAACTAGGACAATAGTTCAAGAAGTAAACTGTGTTTAAGAACTAGGAAACAAAAACAGACCAATTCTATTTGAAATCCAGAGATCGTAAACAATTATTTCCTATTTTCACCTTCACTAAAACATTGAAATCAGAGGCCTAGCACAATGGGAAGCGAGTGGTCTCAAGGTTACAAAAAAAAAAAAAAA
>VWZS01000496.1:2517464-2803904 GCA_013397075.1 Rhabdornis inornatus
AAAAAAAAAAAAACAACAAACAAACCAAAAAACAGGCTAAGCTGCTGTGTTAAGAGAACATTTAAGGAGCCCCCACGATAACTGCACCAGGTTGTAAAACACGGTAATTGCTGTCTAGCTTTACCAAAGCCAAATGAAGCAGGGGGATGGGAAAAGCCAGTCAGGACAGGCAAATAACGCCAGACCAACCCGATCACCTGCAACAAAATAACAGTTTCTGTCAACGCAGAGAGAGCCGCAGACATTGTTTAACAAACTTCAGCAAAGACTTTGACACTGTTTCCCACCCTTGTCCTGGACAAACCAGCAAGAGATCAGCTGGTGGCCTGCAAAATGGGCAGGAAACTGGCCCACAGGTGCACTCAGAATGTGCTGGCTAATAGTTTTAACTCATGCTGTCAGCCTGTCACAAGTGGGACATCCCCAGAAAATGATGGTAGGACCCACATTTTTCAACATCACCACAAATAATCTGGATGAGGGGTGTGAGAACACCATCACCAGATTTGCTGGTGACACCGCACTGGGTGGTGAGGTGGATGTGTCAGCAGGGAAAACCATCCCACAGACCAGGACAGGCTGGAACAGTGAGCTGGCAAGAAGAGTGTGGAGCTTAACAGAGACAAGTGCAAGGTCCTGTAGCAGTGATGGCACCCAAGAGCTGGCACAGGCTGGGATCCTTTGCTGAGGGGGACCTGGTGCACAACAAGAGCTGAGCAGGAGTCAGCAGTGAGGCTGCTGCAGCAATGAAAGCAAATCAGATGCTGGGATGCACCCACAGGGGCACCACTAGCAGAGATGAGAGATGTGACCATCCCAAACTACCAAGAGCTTGTCAGGCCACACCTGGAGTACTCCTGAGCCCAGCTGTGGTCTCCACAGCTCAAGAAAAGACACAGACAGACTGGAGAGGGTCAAAATTAAAGACATGAAGATGATCAAAGACTGTAGAACCTACTCCGTGAGGAAAGCCTAAATGATTCAGGTCCTCTCCTTTCTCCCTGAAGAAGAGAATGCTTGGGGGGACATCATCACACTTTTCCAGAATTTAAAGGCTGGCTACAAAATGGATGGAGGCTTTCTCTTCACAAGAAGCCACATGGAGAGGACACAGGGAAACAGGTGCAATTTGCACCAGAAAAGATTTCACCTTGATATAGGAAAGACATTTTTTACACTGAGAACAATCACTAGAACCTTCTCACCATGAAAATGGTGGAATCCTCATCAGCTGGAGGTATTCAAGACACAACTGGGCAGGGTGTTGGATAATCCCACCTAGCTACCTTTTCCACAACAGGTTTGCTCAGATGACTTTTTGAGACCCCTTTTAACCTGGGCTGTTTTATGTTCTATGATTCTACTTAGCAAAAGCCCACCTAAGATTTATGCCAGAATTTAGGTGGGCAGATTCACCTAGGATATTTGTTAAAGACAGCTGTCTAAATTCTGCAGACGTTTCAGTATATATGGGTCAGAATTCATAATTCAGTCCTTGCAAACAAAAGAGAAGAAAAGCAATCATAAAAAATCAATTTAAAAAGTTAAAATAAAGAGAGTTTTTTTCCCCCTGCTTTTAATAATGGATTTAAAAGACCAAAAGTATCAAATTTGTAGAAACAGTAATCATTCAACTCTCCTCCCTGGCCTGGAAAAGCACTGTATCCCTGAGATTGGACACTGCAGGAAGCTGAGAATGACGCAAGGGAGGAACAGGGCAGCACACTGTGCTATTCTTCCCCTCACTAGAAGGTACAGTTGCAGCCTGTGCTCACTATTGATATAATTTTCACATTAAACCCTAACATGATGTATTAATTTATGATGGAAAGATCAAATTTCCAACTAAGAGCTCATTCCAAGTTAATTTAAATGGTAAGGAATCCTAATCTAAATATTAAAATTATGATTAAAAAATAAAGATTAAAAAAATTCTCTTCAAACTGTTAACTTATACCTCCTACTGACAAGGTCCCTGGTCTCTTCCTGGCCTTTTAACTTCACCTCTTCTAGCCCTTTCTTCAATTTTCCTGCTAAGCAGTTTATGAAAAAACAACAGAAATGCCATTTCTAGCATCAAAAGATTTTGTGAAAAACAGTTTCAAGGCTACTTATTAGCTCAACATCAATATTACCTTACTTTCACTTCTTTGACTCAGAGATTTATCTGCTAGTTCCATACATTTCTCGTACAGCATTTCTGGAAGTGTTCAGGGGCATAAACTCACTAAAGATTAGGGAAAGTGATAACAGAAAATGTAAAATGTTACCTTGTTCATAAAACACAAAGAAACTTTCTAAATCAGAATCTTAAACCACAGACACCTAAGCTTTCCTGATAAAACTCTAAGTTTCACAAATGCATCACAAAATTTGCACACAAATTACAAAACAGCAATTTCACCACTGTCTGTCGCATTTCTTCAGACACAGAGTGCAAGCATGACTTCTGCAAGCTCATCATATATTTTTCCATTGTTTCTTATCAGAGGAGCACCAATGGTGCTTATGGCAGTGGAGACACTTCTCTTTCCCTCAGGGTCTATTAGCCCCAGAAAAAATTCTTACAGTTCAGTGAAAAACATAGGATTCAGTGTTATTCTTCAGAGCAATCCCATGGTTTTCAGATAAATTTATTTTATGAAGTTACTCCAACACTGAGACTAAAGCCCGCACTTAAAGAGCCCCGCAAATGAGTCCTCACAATTACACTGTCAAATACTACTGAAGCTGATTTGCCTGCAATTTTATTTCAGAAATCTGATTCCCAATTCAAGTTTCTTGATTCTGTGTTTTTTTACTTAATGGTAGTGTAATATCATAAAACTCATTTTAATACAGCTAATGCAAAGGAGTACAAATGGAGACAAAACTTACGCCAGAAATACTCAGTGCTGAAAAGGTAAAATTAGAAGGGAATTTAGGATCTGTCATAGATCACTGCAAACAAAGCACCAAGATTATCCTGTGGCTAGGTGTTCTACTGTAATAGTAAAATCAAAGAAAAACAGAAGTAGAAAAATTACCTTCCTTAACTTTAAAAAAAATCCCATCACTAGAATATTATTTCACCTGCTTCAATAATAGACATGAAATATTAGAGTTCACAGAAAGGCTACAAAAACAATCTGGAGAGTAGAAGTGTAACTTGTAGGATCAGTAGCTTGACCTATTTGGTGAACCAGAAAGATTAACTGGTCACAGAGGTGACAGGGTCTTTCAGTCCTGCTGACAAAAGTATGGAGACATTTAACACTTGGGAGTGAGTAACAGACACATTTGCCCTTGAATAGAGATTGAAATTTCCTAATCACATACATACAATACTGAGTCAATAACTTTGCTTCAAAAACCTTTGTATAACACATTTTAATAGTTCTTCTACTACCTGTATATGCACTGAGATCAGAATCTGCTCTGAAATGTATGAACCTGCCCTTCCTTCTCAGGCTTTGGGAAAAATAAGTTCCACAGGCACAATATGTTCATGTTATTTGCAGCTTCCAATGCACTTCCAGTTTTCCAACACCTTTTTTTATTTTTTATAGCACCTTCCTCTGCTAGAAAGTTGGTGACAGCTGGAGACTGAATGTCAGACTCAGAGACAGAACCAAAAATCCTCATTAATCCTTCTCCTACACTCAGGTCAAACTGATCAGACTTGCTATCAGGACAAATTTTCTGTCAGAACAGGTAGAATATCTCTTACTATTTTTACTGATCTTCAGTAGCACAAAATGCAAATTCCTGAATCATTCAGGCATACCTTACCAGAGAAATTTCAGCTACAAAACGTACAAAAGTTTCAAAATACATTAGCAGGCCTCTTTGTCTTCTTTGATGCATTTAGCAGTTTACTCCATGGAAACTGACTTGCTCAGGTTAATGTTTTTAAATGTTAAGTTTAACAGCCTGTATAACAAAAAGGGCTGCACTGGAGACACCATCACTCTATGCCTTACTGACAATTGGTTGAACAGAAAACACTGGTGCCAAGTATTTTTCCAGCCTGCTTTATAGGGACAATAAAATTCACCACGGATGTCACAGAGACTCAGCGACACACACTGAATAAGTACAGCACAAGAGTGAGTCAAGTCACTAATTCACACTTTCATCCTCCACTTATGCAGAAAGAACCAAGACAACGTAAAGTTAAAATATTTTCACACTATTAAAGTTAAAATGGATGGTGGCAGCAGTACCAGAAAATAATGGATATTTATTTTTGCCATCAGGGTCACTAGTCCATACAAATAAAGAGGTTTAACCCAAATGCTGCTTATTTTTAGCTTTCTGTGAACCCACATGCACTTCCCAAGCCTCACACCAAACACACTAATAAGCCACTGCCCTGAGATTTTTGAACACAGGTCAAATCAGATCACCAGATTTCCAAGGGCAGGGCCCCAGCTTTATCCAAGAAACAAATCTTGATCAGCATGTCTGACCCAAAAATGAACACTGGCCTTAAACTGAAGTTATAAAAGCTGCTAGACTTCTAATTCCAAGACTGGATTTGTAAAAAGACCCAAATGTACATATAAGTTTCTTAAAGAAAGTCACCAATGTACTGAAGTAAAATTAGATGTTTAATTTGCCAATGTAATTAATCAGGTAAGAAAATGTCCATAATTTCCACATACAAGCATTTAAAATCAGATTTTCCTAGGAAACAACACCCTTAAAGCCATGAAAGTCCCCAAATTCCATAAGAGTACTCCACACAGCCCCCAGAGGGAAAGCCATCTGCACTTACCAGAGAACAATCCCCTGCTGCTTCACAGAACAACAGCTTCAGAGAGATGTGCAGTGGTTGCACTGGTGGCTTTAGCAGTGAGAACTAGGTCAGGACCTGTGATTGAGGACAAGGTTTTACCTGTCCACTGTAAACTTGGGGGTGCTTCTGACACAGCAGTTCAAGAGGAAGAGGACACAGCACAGGCTCTTCCTCACAGCAGTGGGGAGGCTGCAGCACTGCATGAGAACTGTGGAGTTCAGAAGCAGCTTCAGCAGAAGGCAGAAGACTCCAGAATGCCTTTGAACACTGCACACAGAATCAGTTTCAAGTTGGCTAAAACATGCTGCTGTAGGTACAGTGACAAGATAAAGAAAAGCTTTCTCCTTCCCTCAAGACCTTCTTCTGGCCTCAAGGCTCAGCAAAATAAGCAAAATGAACGAGCCCCTCCACTGTGCAGTAGCATTGTTTCACTTTACCCATAAGTTTTTACAATTTTTCTGATAGTATTACCTGTACAGCATTCCCCTTCTCTTAAATAAAGAGGACTGGACATCCTAAAACAAGACATGAAAATATAATTTTATTTAAATGTTTATTGGGTTTTTCAAGAAGGTCATACTAGAGCAGTGTCTACAGAAAAACAGATCCCACACATATACCCAATGCTATCACAAATACAAAAAACCTGAAACATGTTTAAAATCTAAAATAACTATAATGCTCACTATCGTCAAACTTTTCAAAAAGCACTGTGACTAACAAAAGCTCCTACAAATGACAGAAGAACTTACAACTCATTTTTCAACAGGAACAGATACTTCCCTGATACTTTAAAAATGCAAGAAACTTCAGTAAATGTAAGTACTCACATCTAAAATATCAGTATCACGATCAACTGAATGCAGCAGTGCATAAGAGAGCGGCCCCATTTTGGCCAGGATCCAGTTATTTTCATGCTGACTGAATAGCAAGGCATGAGATTTCTGAAGCATGTTGGCAATGAACAGAACAATGTCATTTAACCCTTGGAAATACTCTGCAACAGTAACTTCTTTCAGAACAGCTGGATGACATTTGGCATCTTTACTTATTTACAGGGGAGAAAAACGTAGTTAGACTTTTTCTTCAGTTACATACAAAGAGTAAAAACAACACCTTTGACTTGTTAATACTATTATTTCACTTTGTGCAAACTACTTTACGGGTTTGGTTGGTTTTTTTAAATGTTAATTTAGGTTAAACACTGAAAAAAATTTTGAATCTGGAATGAGGAATCTGTTGACTTACTCATTTGGGTACTACCCTCTGGAACAGAAGATGTCTTGGGATAAATTCTTAAACTGATCCATATCAAAAACCTCAAACCAGGTCATGTTAGTTTTAAATACAATTGCACTGACAATGTTAGAGCAAATTTAAAAGTACTGTGTTCCCAAGGGTTCAAGTCAGCCATAGAATTTATGAGAGACTGAAGTTCCCCTTAACACTACAGTCTGAGTATACAAACCCCACAAACAGTAACAGTGAAGGTGGCTTGCCCAGAATCTCTCTGAACTGCCTATGGACACACAGGAACAAAGACACCAAGACTCAGCTTGTTTATGTCACCTCTAATATGGAAAAGACCACACCTAAATGAAAAAATTTTCCATTTATTATTACTGGTAAGAAGCTGAAGCTGGAATGTTTAAAAAAGGTGAGTACGAAAAGATTCTGTATGGGAGTTTTATCCACAATACAACTGAATGTGAGTCTAGACCTACTGGAGTAAAATAAATAAAGAGTGAAGTTTCTGGTGGTGTTTTAATCAAGAAAGTCTACTAACAAACTGAAATGCTAAAATTCAAGCACATGAATTGTCAGATTCTGTTTTTCAGTTTACTCTGACTGTGGGTTTTATGGAAGAGTTCTGAAAAAAAGACTGCAAAATTTCAATATTCTAGTTCAATTTCTTCATTTGCCAGAAATTATTAAACCTTTATAACAGCTCTTACACATCCTGATTTGGAGACAAGACATTCCTATTCAAGCAAGGGCAAACAAAAAGTACATAAGCAAACCAGTTTTGCTTTCCAGGCTGAAAAAATATTAGTATGTTCCTTACATATTACAATAAGGAACAGTGGCACTAAAGTTAGGTTGTACGTAATGATAGCTAATTTTTTGATAGGAAGGCATCACAACCATTAATTTTTGTTGTGTTCTTCTCTGCTCCTGCTCTGAGATACACAGTTTTGGAACAAAACAAAAGTAACTTGCCTATCCATCCACAGTGATAATTAGTTTTCAGAGACTCTGACGTACACTCCCGCCTTTTTTTTTTTTTAAAAGATCTTATACTTCATGATGCCATTTTTACTTGAATCAGAGGCAGATTAAACCTGCCCTTTTTTATACAATATCCTATTTTGTTGATACATTTGTGAGGCGAGGACACGGTAAATCTTAAGTATACTCTGGCAGCACCTGTTGCTACTCAAAATTATGTAATAATCCCTCATCATCAAATTTAAGAATCTCATTAATTTCTTTATGTTTTTCAGGAAATGTTAATACAGTTATAAAGAATTAGTGTAGCTGCTCCAAAAGATTAGGAAAGCACACAAAGAAGGATGAAGAGGCTAAGTAATAGAATGTGCCACTTGGAAACTGTCAAAAGGAGAAATTCAAGTTTCTTGATGAATTCATGACTGATATACCTACAACTTTAGAGATACTACAGCACAAGCCTCACAAGTAAAAACCCTGCACTATTATGAGACTGGTTAGTTGAGATTTTTGAGATGTAACTAACCTGAATATTCATTACTAGATGCATGAATTCTGCCATTTTTTTCTGGCAGAGTAGCCAAGTAACTCAGAAATTGCTACATGATTAGAGAGTATGCAGGCATTATGCTGGAACCAGCAAGTTTGATATATAAGCAGAACAAATGCTTGGATGGGTGTGTTACCAGTAAAAGCAAGAACACAGCAAATCAAAGTACATAAATAAGGTAGAAGCTTAATATGAAGACTAAAGATTTCAAGCAGGCTTGAATCAGGCAGATGAAGGCAGCAGAGATGTTGAATTTTTCATTACTTTCTCCACGTTCAACTTGGGTTTTTCTAAGTGGCACCCCTCTGTTCTTTTGCAGCACTTCTCAGTTTTGATGGGGGAAGCAGAGAAAGATAGCAAATGACACAAATTATGATACAATTTATTCTCTTAACATAGTTGAATTGGACAGAGTTTTAAAAAGCTTGTATGCAGGCTTTTTAAAATATCTTTGGAGAATGCAAACCTAAGTATTAATCTTTACATAAACCTTCCATATGAGATTTTATACCGCACTTGCACATAAAAATAGCTTTGAAATGTGAATGTCACATATGTATTTTCTTTCTATTTCCAAATAGACAGCTAACAGCCAGGATTATTCAAGTTCAAAAACATTATTTTGCATAGTACTTAACTGGATATTTGTAAATCCTTCAGGTAGCTGAAAACTTTTAGGAAGACAGTGGTTACACCATCTTTTATCCACCTTACACTAAACATTTCTGGACAGTGCTTAAAATACATGCCTTATAAAAAGGATATTAACATTATCTTCATAGAAGACTCAGAAGTGACAGTAAGAAAGTTCATGTCATTGCACAGCTCCCAAAGCCAAGAACATTCTCTTTTCCATCTCTCAGAATGTTTCTGATTAAAGATTAAAACATATCAACTATGAATTAAAGTGTTACTAGAACTTATTTTCCAGCATTAAATTGTTCTTCCTTCCATATTAGGAAATAGTATGCCAAGAAACCCCTACGAACTATATTTTAGGAGCAGCTTATCAATGTTTTCCTTTTTCACAAGCAAGTGTGAATGTGCTCCCCACCCCAAAATTATGCAGTTTCCTACTTCTGGGTAAACCTCAAGGGTCATGTACACCCACATGGTAACAGATTAAACACCCTGAGAAAACCATCTTCCTGACTGCACTGTCTCCCTTGTCAGGCAAGTATTACCCAACTAAATATGGCTGCATAAATTAACATCATGCAAGCCCAGAATTTCTCTTCCAGCTCAGATTCTCATTGTTTCCACGTGACAGTGGCAAAAAGATGTTACTCACTCTGCTCTGCAGGGTTTCAGAATTATATCTGGGGAGAAAAGCAGCAGTCCACTTTCTCCAGTCACTGCAAACCATATAAACACAGTGTTTAATGGCCACTTTAGTGAAGTCACTTTCAGAACCAGAAGTAGCCCAGACTTTAACATTTCAGGAATCTCAGCCATTCTCACCCTTTCTATGAGATCTATTTCTTTACTTTTGAACCAGGACCTTCCTGGTCTGCAGAGGGTTACTGAACCCTTTGAACAGAACAAAGCAGCATGCAAAAACACAGAAGGACAAACACCAGCCATGGCACAGAGATTCTGTTTGCATTGGAGGACAAGGACCAGAATGGCTCTCTCGCACACAGAACCCAGGTAAACTGACACAATTACTCATGCTCTGCTGGTACAAAGCTGGCCCATCGGAAAGGCTACCTCCCCTGGAGGCCAGGCCGGATCCATTTCCATTGTGGGTGTTCTCAGCCATGACTACAAAACCCCAGGAGATGCACATCAGCTCTCCCTCCTCTCTTCCACACACATGGCTTTGAGAGCACCAGTCCCAAGCACACAAAACCTCTGCTAAGGTTTATCCCCAAACATTACCTAAAGACAGACACGCACACCGAAGTATCCAAAGGTCACAACAGTTTTGCACGGCTTTAATGTTCTACAAAACTCATTTAAAATCATCACTAAACCCAAAAGAACAAAACTGAAATTGTGCTTCTGGGCATTGTGGACTTACTGAATTCAAGTACCAATGCAAAACATGAAAGGCTCCTGTTTGACACGTAACCCTGCTTCCAGATTATGGATGGATAATGTTCATTTTAAAGACTATCTTTAGGCAGGGATTATTTTAGTTGACAAACATTTGAAGATTAATAGGGAAAAATCCAGTGTTTCTACATATCTGTCTTGTTACTGGTTGTCTAAAAAAACCTCCACTGGCTATAACATCACCTTTATTGCTTTTTTTATTCAGATCCCTATGCAAGCAACAACTCTTCTATCCACAGAAAAGATGTACTCCCATCCTTCAACTTTACCACCACCAATACCTAGAAAACTTCTAAAAATACAGTACCAGTACTCCTGTTTATGTTTGACTAGTAGTGACCAGAGACTTTTCCTCACTGTGTTCTAAAAATCACACCCAGCCAGCATGGTGCTTATAATTCCAGAAACATAGATTTAAGTTAAAATAATGAACATCAAGGATACATAGATTTGTCAAATCAGCTGGGAGTCAGACAAGGATCCTGAACAATTCACACAGCACTAAGTAATTTCATTCCTGACTCAAGCTGTAAAATGAACTCTTTCTAGAAACCCAACCACCACTGTTTTATTGCCAAAATACATATGTGCAGTATTTTCACGTTCACTGAGAGGCTACTGGCGTCAAAAATTGCAAAGCCCCACGACATGTATGCAGCATTCGAAGCCAGAATTCTAAACCCAGCCACTAAAGCTATTTCCCAAACAGTGTGCAGCTGGATACAGGCCGGCAGTTTCTGCCCATGTGAAGTCCAACTGATCTCACAAAATCTTAGAAATTGGTAAGCAGGTCTCCAAGGAGATGAGCCAAACAACTGTGTCAAATGGAAACAATAATCACTTGCATTAAAGCTGAGCTGTGGTATTTCTTTTTACAACAGTAGTATTTTATATGTAGAAAAATCTACTCCTTAAGTCTTTCTTTCCATATAGTCTAAGGGTATCATGCTTTCTCCAGAGCACAGTACTATTTCCACTTTTCCTTGTGGGAAGCCATCTCCACACTGGGCTGAGTCTACACATCTGTCTGTGTGGCCATGCTGGGAGGTGCCAGACAGAGCAGGGGAAGGAACTTGTAAACAAGCCCTGCCAATCCAAACCTGCAATCACATCTGTTCAGAAGTTCTGCCCTCAAGGAATTTCATGAGTATCTAACACATCCACACACTTAAATGCATATTAGGCCCCAAGCAACTCCCACTTTGTCAGAGTTGTTCAGTAACAAAGCATCTGACCAAGTTTATGAAGTACAACAGAAATCTTAGAAAAAAGTATTCTATAGAGCCCCATGATTAATGACATTTACTATCCCATTTTTAGCAGTTACCTTTCTACACATATCCAGAAACCAGTATATTCTATGAAGTCTGTTCCAGAAGTCCCCACACAAGATATATGTAATTTACATTGGCCATTCAACTTCACCTACTTGGAAGCTAGAAATTAGAAGATTCAGATCTTAAAGCTTTTCTCTTTTATTGTAAACCAAAACAAGCCCAGCAATTCTAACGTTCAAATATCAAGCCTGATGCTTATTCAGTGAACTGTCCTGATTTCATTAAGAAGAGATTCTGCAGTGATCTTTTTCATATACAAAGACTTTCTGTAGCTGTCAGAGTCAAAACCATTTGGGCTTTATAAGCAAATGCCAAAACTTTGTCTAAAGGGGCAAAAACTGTCAAACTCATACTAATGGTTTAACTCGCCAAATACCCTGATGAAGTATGGCCTGTGGGCAGTTTTAAGAGCAGAATAACACATGTTTACAGCAACATATTGATTTCTGCTTTACACCATGACAAAAGTTACTTATGTGCTAACATTCCATGTATAACTGATACAAAATGTATAATCTTATTTTGCACTGTGCTAAGCTCTTAGCTGTAACAATACCTCATAGCAGAAAGTCCCATGGGCTAAGACAGAATGTGACTTTTTTTAAAGTGTGTAAACATAATATGTGTAAAAAAATCTTAGAGAAATCCCCTGTGTAAGGCAATCCAGATTTTTAAACCTGTTTCTGATCTTACTGGATCAACATATTTTTCTATTTATTTCAGTTTTTCTCTTCTGTCTTCTCCAAACTAAACCAACCTTCATTTTCTCTCCTTTGTCATACTTGCCCACCATTTTATTTCCTGTTAGTACCAGACACTACAGAATTTCATAAATCTATCAGTAACAACAGACAAATAATACTTCATTTTCCCCCTTTTAATCTCCCAAACATCTATCAACATTGATAAAATTCAGATGGTTTTTTGAAGATATCCAATGACACACAATAGCAATATATCTCACCAGCTTAAATTATTCTTACTTATGAGTCTGTTATCAGCCTTACCCCTGAACTTTCTCGATGTCATCCTCAAGTTCCCTGCTCTCCTCCAAGCCTCAAGCAAGCTACACAAGACTTGTCTCAAATTGTTTCCATTTTCTATCACTTGCACAACCTAGGAAGAAATTGATGGTACCAAAAGACAAACCACCCACAGCCAGTCACTGCTGCGCCTCCCTGCTGTGAATCTGTTCTGTGCAGGTGCTACAGACCCCACCCTGCCCACCAGCCACACCTCAACACCATTTCACGGGGACACTGATCTAAACCAACAAGTCTTGGTTTGAGGGAAGAGAGGGAAATAAGATTCACCTGATTTATCCTCCAAAGATCAGACTGCACTGCATAGCAACATGCACCTTCACTTTATAAAACAGTTAAGATTTTATATGTTTGTGAGACACAATGTCAACACGAAAAATTACCTTTAAGAACAGTTACTTGAAAAAAAGTGGCACCAGCTAACAAGACAATATTAAAAACAAGTTGACATGACTCTCATGAAATAAGAGACCAAAATGCCATATCTAAATATGCTGCTGAAAATACAAATTATTCTGACACTGACTGCATCCCTTTCGGAACTAGCTATAGTACAGGCCACATCTGCAGGGAACGTTATCCAATATAGCATAGGCCACATCTGCAGAGAACATTATCCAAGACCACACAATTAATAAAATATTATTCCAATTTAAGACAACTGAGCAATACTCCACTGCAATTTTGACATATAGATGAAAGAATTGAAAAGAAAAAAAAATCTAAAAATTAATATACAGCCAGAAAGCTTTTTCTTCTCTCTGGTGTTTAATAGCATATTATCAGTTAACAAACATTACCTAGTTCACCAGAAGCAGGAAACTGTTAAGTTTCCAATGTCACGTGCATTAAATGAATTAGAAGAAAATAACTGTTTGACTTTTCAGTAATTATTTCTATCACTCCAAGGCAATAACATTATTTATTTTAATCTGACACCTTTTCAGTTACCATGACAAATCCAATACAGTCTAATTGAAAGACATACTTCAAGAATAAAAAGTTAAGATAACCACCTTGTACAGTTTTCTTATTGCACACACATTAATACATTCTTTCAAAATACCAGTATTCATAAACAAATTCTCCTCATTAGAAGAGCCTTGAGATGACATCTGCTAAGTCATCCATGCTCTGGAGACTACTGACTAACAGTTTCAGAATTTGGGGTTTTTTTTCTTTTAATAAATGAGACTCTCTAGTCCACACCTGTTCCACAATAAATGACAAAACAGAAGGTATAAATAATAAAACAGGTTAAATGCAATTTAGTCAATATTCACATAACAATGAACACTTACTCAAGCTTTAAAGTATTAACTATTATTTAACTGTCAATCACTGCTCTCCCAAAAATGTATTTAGGGATGTAACTTAGCTAACACTAACACTTTAACATGTGCAAAGTACAATTTAAGTCATTGACATTATACCCATGTAATTATTTACGATTCATATTAATCATTATGTGTGAATACAGCAATTTAAAGGGATAAGATCTGGTTCTTAGTCTCCTACATTAGTTTTGAAAACATTAGAATACTGTTAAATTTATGAATAAAGAAAAATCATTTTAGCACACAGAGAGGGCTAGACACTGCTTTGGCAATTATTTAGACCCAAAAATCAACAGGAAATCCAACTAACAGCTGAAGGGAAGTCAATAAAACACATGAAGTACAGTCAGGAAGGAACTTTCAGACATCATTAAATTTCTAACCTGTCCTATCCAAACTACTTTCCATGCTTGAACTTCCTTCCTAAAATAAAGCTTTCTAGATGAACATTTAGAACAAATAAGTAACAGAGATGGAGAAGTGAAAAATACAAAGCAGTTACTGTATTTCTGCACAAATAAAAACCACATCCAGTAATATAAGTTACTGATACAGATGAAATAATTGCACAAATGAGTGTTTACAAGTTCCCTTCTGGGTCTGAAATACCTCAGCAGGAATTAAATCATGATTTAACATGTCTTAACAATTGAATAAATTAGAGAAATATTGCAACCTCAGGCAACATTAATTTCTCAATTTGCCAATTAGCGTCTTTCTGTCAGGCAGAACATAGTAGAACCCTTTTCTTTGTCAAGTATCCTTTAAAACCATCACTTTCTAAAAGGCAGAGATACAGGTCTGTCTCTCAGTGAAATCAAAAGCACAATGCTTCCTCAAAAAATAATATTCCAAATTTATTAGATGGACAGTGTCTCTAGGACAATACACAAGAACAGGGCAACACACAGCAACGTGGTAAAGAGTGTTTTCACCACATCAACCCTTCAGCCTGCACCAATGGGAGTTATTTTTAAGCAGCTCAAAGGAGAATTCTCAGAGAAAAATGAAGATAATGACATAGCTGTGCACGTGCTGTGGGCAGCTCCCTTCAATCACACAGGACAGAAAGAGGAGGAAACAATACAGGATTTATTACGAAGTCTGTTGAATTATGCTGTGTTGACTTGGGCTTTCTTAAGGCAAAACTCAATATATAGCCACTAGAAAAAAATATAATGTAGCACACTCTATTGAACAATATTTAAAACATCATACTTGTCTAACATTTATTATCCCCTGATATAAGAATTTCTATACCTCAGAATGCAACCGGTGCACTTGTCAAGAAAGAGACCACCCAGGTACCCACAGTAGATGGGCAGTATCTGGTCAATTTACTGTACCATCTTCAGTTAAAGACAGGAATCATGGAACAAACGTATATTCCAGGTCAAGTAGCTCAAATCCCAAGGTAAGGTGGAAAACTTCATTACATCCCCTCCCCCTCCCCCTTATATAAGCTAACCAGCTCCATCTTAAAGACAGCCTTATTCCACTACTCCTAAGGGAAGGCTGTTGCAGACTCCTATGCCTCCGTTGCTTAGGAACCATCTTTTCTAATTTCCAGATTAGGTTTATTCTTGGATAGTTTATACACATTTGTTCTCATACCTCAAGTATAAAAAGCTCTTTTTGCCCGCCTCTGTTGTTTCACTTGTTTTTATGAAGAGCAGTCTCTTCCATGTTTTGCTTCCCCAGATCAAACAAGACACTCTTCTGAGTTCCAGGAATCAGACCCTGGACCTCTTTTAGTCCAAATATCCTTTTAACTTGATGGTGGGTTATAGGAATTATATGCAGTTTTTCAGGTAAGCTTTCACCAGTACCAGAAAAAGTCAATATACCATTACTTCTTTAAAGAAAAATATTAGCAGGGCAACAACAGAGTACTTGTTGTCCTAATACTAATCTCCATTGCTAACTCTGATAGGTGTGTCATCCTGAAGTGTTACAATCCTTCCAATGCTCTTTAATATGACTCCTTCTCCTACTGGCCATGTCTTAAGGTCTCAAAATTGCTCTGTGCAAAACCCTTTGTATTAGTGACACTTGACATCTGATGAAGACCATGAGATTGTCATGAGAAGTAGGAATGGGTAAATTATTTTAATGAAAACACTAAATCTCAAAACTGGTCCTGACATATTCCACTACTTCCACAGTTCCAACGTATTATCCACTGGTCATCAAATTCTATCCATACTTGACACATCCTGTCACCATTCAACATCAATTGTCACAAAAACATCCCTCTAGTTTGGATGGCATCATATTGCACATTATATGACTTCTAAGTTACAAGAGGTCAGCTCTAACCATGTATCCTTCCCAAGAAGGCAGGGATCTTTACAAAAAGAGGTGTTAGATTTCTCTGACAAGTCTTCCTCTGCTAGGAGCTGTATCACTTCATACCCTTTTCATCTTACCTCCACACAGAACAGCTTTTCATTCTAAATTTAAACAAATCTCTGTATATTAAGGTCACACTAATGATGCAATTACTATCCCAAATCACCTTTTCTTCTAAATGTTGTGAGTACTTTCACTGTTCTCCAGCCATCCAATACCCTTCTGCCTTGCCATTTAATAACAATTCTTGCAACTGAGCCTATAATTACACACATCACCTACTTCAAAATTGTGGAGTAAATGTTACATAGTTCCACTAACCTGCACCCTGCAAGTTGGGCTTCATTTTCATGGAAATCAATTTTATAACTTCACTTCAGTATGACCTATGTGCATGTGTTCAAAATGTCTTCACTGAAAATTAAGGCAAACTTTCTATGTAATCTTTCTCAAATATCTAAATTATTTTTTAGTCTTATTTCATTACCCCCATGTTTCCTGACAAGACACATGAAGAGTCTTATTCAGGCTTTCTGCTTACTCCCGATGCTCAATTTGCAAATTTTCAATTTGCTATCAACCCTGCTAGATCTTGTATCTCCACTTTTTTCTACATGGAAAAAAAAAAATCAAGATTTAGTAAGAGCACAAGTATTTTATACAGTTGCCAGAATTACCTGCATTTACTGCTGCATCAGTTCAGCCGCGCCAGAAGTAGCTGAAAGCAGCTCATCAAATAAGCTCTGAACATTGCTGTGAACTGGAACTGCAAGAACATTTCGATGCTAGACTACTTATGGACTTTGCAACTTGAATGTTCATTTCTGCAGTCACAATTATAAACAGATTTTCATGACACTCAGACACATTTGGGTCTTCTTGCTTTAGTTGAGCCTTTTTTTCTTGTTTTTCCCCCAGCAGATGTTTGTCTAAAACATGAATTAAAAAATTAATGCCACAAAGTTTCTCAAGACTCAAGAAAAAGGAAAGGCAAGTTAAAGCTGCTTAATTTCAGCTTCACCTCAAATGAGACAGCCAAATACAAAAAAAAGCAATAAGAAAACCTGTATTATCAATATTTTGGCTTGAGAACAGACTGCACAGCTATTGCAAAACTTACTTGGGGAAAAGGAGGGGGAAAAAAAAGGTCTACAGAAGCAAGGTTCCAATTTAGGATTACCATAGCAACAGAGAGGAGGGAGGGGAAAATTACCAGATTACTCTCTCATATCATCAAATCCTTGAAAGAATAAATTTAGATTTGCTTTTCAGTCAAATTAACTGAATTCATCCTATTCATTAATGATAAACACATCTAATTAAGGACTAAATTAAACAAGCAAAAACTGTAGTACAAGAAACAAAGTAGCAAATATAAGATTTCAGACTGAATTACCTCACCTTCTCCTTCTACCATAAAGTACATATTTGGTATCACAACAGGTCTTCATACCAGTACCAATAAACAGAATTATTTAGGAAGGTGTCAAGTTCTGATTAAAGGCCTGCAAAAAAAGAGTCATTTGAAATCTGCCTCATTCTTGTTAAGTGACCTGAGTAGCTATACTACTGAAAATGGGCAATAAAGTGCCCCCATGTGACTTGGAGGTGCAATGAATTTCTGAAAAATATAGTTGGCACAGGGCTAACATATTTCAACAATATATGTGGGCATAGTAATGACCCCAAAAATCAGGGAATGTAGAAATAAGCTTAAGCTCCTCAAAAAGGTGATATTCTGAAAAACAAATCCAGGATAACCTAAACACCTAATTACTCCCATGTTTTAAAATTTGCAACCTTAACATTCCTAATACTTCAGAGTTGTTTTAATAAATGCTTAAATACAAAATGGACACATATGCTTACATTAATGACTGATTTAAAAAGGAAGAACAATAGAAGTCTCTGTCTTTTTGGGAGAGCAGCTATCTCAATGCTTTAATCCACTCACATTAGATAGGATCTCAAACCCACTGAACCTGTAGTTGAAGAGGCAAATGCAGCTTAAAAGGTTTAATTTTGACATTGTGGGCTTTGCTTGAGGTATGAAGAATTGTCTCCCCACTTTAGTGGTAAATATTGACCCATAAAGACTCTATGCCTCAGGCAACTTTTCCACCAGCCAGAATGTTCAATTAATAAGGCTGCCCTCATAATTTGCAAGACTGCCCAAGTCCAGCTCTCCTGGCTGACATTCAGATTTTAAGCATGTTTCCCAGCCTTCTGTTCACCACTTCTGGCTTTCATTGACCCACCGCCAAAACGCTCTTTATTTTCTGGTGGCTGGGCAGGCCAGAGGACAGTTTGAGAGACTACCTTCTTCCAAGTTGTGCAGCAAACTGTTCACTGTGTTCCCTACTCTTGGCTCCTCCCCAAGATTCTGCAGTGAGGGAAAATAGGAGGATACTGGAAGGACTGTCATTCCACTAGTGTGAAGCAAAGGCATAGGCACCTTCACTGGCCTTTCCTTGTCCTTAAACCAACATCTCCATTAACAGACTGGAACTGAGTCAAAGTGTCCCAGGTCAACAACAAAGACTATGGCAGATCTAGAAGTGGACATTCCACCTGTCAAAATCATTATCCTATGCTGCAATCACAAATTCTCCTTTCAGGAGAGAGGCAAGAAACTCGGTATAAGATGATCCACACAACTCAGCAGTGTCAAGATCAGTGCAAATTCTAAAACAGATTGAAAGCAAAGCAGAAAACCACACAGACAGACATTGAGTTACAAGCAGCAACAGAATCAAAGAACAAGAGGATGGTCCTCTCTGAGACCAAGGCATAGAAACCTGTAGGTGTAGAAGGGATTACAGGCAACCTCAGCCCTGAGAAGTCACAGCTGTACAAATTACCAAAGAAGAGGGATAGCCTTGGCCTTAATGGGTCACAGCTGTAACTAATAAAGATAAGTGTGATAAAAGAGGTGGGTTGGCTGGTCAGTAAGGATCTTGGAGGAGGTAAAGGAGCTTTGAGGAAGAAGGAAGGAGCTAAAGAAACACAAAGAAGAATGAGACAAGGAAGAGAGCTTCAGTGAAAGATCTGCTATGGGGCCAGTCTGGGTCAGATGGAGACTGCAGTCCTAGCTAAGGTAGGTGAAAGCCTGTGTTCAGGGTCTGCAAACCAATACTTGCAGTCATGGCCCAGCAGTCAGAGTCTGCAGTTGGACCCTACAGTAGGAGCTTGCTGTAGTCAGAGTTGAATGGTAAAGCTGTAAAGATTAATAAACCAGTACTCTTTTCATATTGTTGAATGAGAGTCTGTGTCTTGGCTAATTTCTACCCCTAACAAGAGGTCTGCTGCAACAGAAACCTGCTCACCAATCTCCCTTGATATGTTAGAGATGAAACAGCTTCCCTTTGGATTAAGGACTGATATCTTCTATCCCTCTCCATCATGTATGATTCACTTGCTTTGGGAAAGCTCTAAACAATTCACTAACTTTTTTTACCAAAATCCCTATGTAACTAAACAGGGGAAAAGCCATATATTTATATGTACAGCTGAGATCTAAGCAAACATCTAAGATCATTATTAATTTATTTTTTCTGCCTATTGATAGGTTCAAAACCATTGTAATACTGTACCATAAACATTCTATATACCTAAATAAATGTTAACTGTATACTTCTGGTCACCAATACTTCATGAAAAATAATTTACAAAAAACCCCATGATTTTATCCTTAATTCACCTATAAAAGACAGAAATTTAATCTGAAATATTTCTAAGTTATCAGTTAAAACTGAAATCACCAGGATATCTTTCAAGACTCACCATCTAATAAATTCTACTCTAAGCCCAAGAGGGTGGGGGGAAAAAAACACACCAAAACCTCCCCACAATTTGCTATGCACTAGTAGACTTAAAATAATATCCACAGTAAGGAAAGAAAATTTACTTTGGAATCAAAATAGAATCTTGTGCTTTACACTGAATCTGTTATTCAAAACATATGGTAATGTGAAGTGACACTTAAAAATAAAGTGACACATTAGCTGTGTAGAATTTTACCTGAAAATCATGGAAATCTTTCCATGTAACCAAGTAACTGAAAACAACTAGAAAAAAAGGATAAAACTAATGAAATGTGCTTTTTAAGTTCTCATGTTTCCCCCTACATCTTGTGTGAGTCCCATGCTCCCTCATCTGAGCACTGGTTCAGTAAGGCTGGCCATCCAAGTGGCAAAAAACCACTTGGACTGGATCAGAGCCACTCATACCCTGACTGGCTGGCAGGTGTGTGACATCTACACAGCCACACTCCTCCTTCCCAGAACAAACGAGGAGCCATGCCCCTCTCTCGGCAGGGGCACAAGTTTGGCCATCACATCTCACTACCGGCAGAAACCTTTTATATTTGAAGTAACCATTATCCTGTTAACTTCAGCTGGATGTAGCTAACAGTTTCAGAAATTGAAGAGAAAAACAAGGTAAGCCCCTTTAACTCTGGAATACTTTAAGATACACTGATTCAAAATCACTGCACAAAGTTTTGCTAGACAACGTCTTCTGGAGGAAAAAAAACAAGTATACAACACCTCTCAGCTAATGCACCACACCAGCAGTGTGGTGGAATGGACACAAGTGTACATACTTGATAGATTTTCATCAATATGTTGCAGTGACAATACCTATAGAAATTGCTTCATCTGTTAGAACACTAAACTCAGGGTATGCTTTATCCATCATCTCCACAGTCACAGTACAACAGTGACTTCATGCTCAATTGCTTGTAACACACACACAAAACAGCACCAAAAGAAAAAAACCCCGAACAACATCAACACACAAGAGCTAACAGAGAAGACAGTTTTCATGGGTCAAGGTTTTCCTCAACACTTTTTGGTTTAATCTGGCATAACCTATAATAGAACTGAAATACTGTATCAGACCTCTCAAGATTCAAGATATAAAACAAGACCGAAATAAAAAGCATAGAAAACAATACAACACATTTGAAATTTGTACAAACAAATCAAAAACAACATCCAAAAAACCTAAGTTTCTATGGCTCCAAGTCAAATTACAGTTTTTAATCCAAAATTGCTTTTACATGTTTACTGATTCCAACCAAAAACCTAGATTTTTTTTGCCCCTTGTCTTCAGAGCATAACTGTATCACAACATTCATCTACTCATTTGATTTGAAAGTATCAAAAATACCATAAACTGTTACTGATTAACTACATTTATTACCATGACTCCTTTACAGCATTTCAATGAGGTGTATGAAAGAAAAACAAAGTCTCAAAACTCTGAAATATTTTACTCCTTATTTTTTCAGACTTCCTGAGTCTAGATCTGAAAATAATATGTAACATATGGTACAAAAATCAGTAATTTAAAACAGACAAAACCCTCTATATTAGTCAATTAAAAATGCAAGGGAATTCTTGATTAGTCTGAAGAGAACACATATGCCAAATCCCAGTTTAAAAGAGTAGCTCATAATATCAGCTTTAAAGCTGAATTGATGTTTGCTTTCATCTATGCTAATTTTTCATTAATCTGCAGAGAAAATCATTCAAATAAGTGATAGTGAAAACTCTTTTGATGTTCCACTTGTTAGAGCAACCTATCTAACTTTGAAAGGCTAATCTTTCACTGGATAACAACTGAACCCAGCAGAGCAGGCAGAGATCATTCTTCAGAATGCAATCTAATAAGCAAGGTCAAAGGGAGGAAGTTAGGAAGGGACTGAACAAGTTGTTACTCCTGTTTGGCTACACCTTCAAGGACAACATTTTCAGTTTCTCTGAAAGGTCAGAGTCAATCCAACAGCACCAGCATGCACACACTGGTCAGCCAGCCTGACGGGTAGTATTCAAATCCATCTGTGCATTAAACCTTTACTTGCCCTGAAGTGAAGAACAGTTAGACTTAGAAATTCCCCAGAGTATCAGCAATACTTAAACTTATTCAAGGCCAGGACCGTTGCTTGGTATGTTAGACCTGAGTCCTCATGGCAAGTGACACCATGTCAGCTCACACCTGATTTGAAAAGCAGAACTTCTGAAAAGGGCGTTTCCTGGAGTGTCTTCCCTTACATTTGCAACTATCAACCACTAAACTTTCTGAACTGACAAGACCACAGTAAACAACATCTGCTGCTTGTGAGGAAAGAAACCAATTACTTGCTTCAAATTTAGGCAATTTAGTCAGGTTAATTTTGGTCAAATTACTTACAATTTGATTAAAGATTATCAAGATAATTCTCAATAAACAACAGATGCTTTACTGACATAGTAACAGACGTCATCATACATTCCTATAGAACCCTGTTATTGTATACATGATACTTTAAAGTGAAAGAAAAAGTAGCCATAGAAAAGGGTAATTTTAAAGTAAAAATTACTACAGATCAAAATCTGCATAACCAGTACTTTTTAAGCATTACTACCTCTAATGAAAAGCTTTCCTCAGGACAGAAACTGGTTCACATGCTTTACATTTCACACCTTTCTCTTCTGACAGGTTTGTACAGCTACTGCTCTCAGCCCTACAAAACCAGAGTATTTTTGAAGAGAAATGCTGAGTAAGTACCAAGACTAAGTAATACTTTCCTATTCCCGTGAGGAGGCTGATTAAATTATATGAATGAAAACTGCCTTAGGTAATCTAGGGACTTCTATTTTTAAAATATATTTGCTTTTGAATCTGTTACTATAGGAGATGCATAACTTCACAGAAGAGTTTCAGACAGGTTCTTCAGCAGATGTCAAATGACCTGTACAATGGAATCAGCAGAGGAAACTAAAACATCTTAAAATTCACATCTGCTCAATCTTTTCAATCACTTTTCAAATATAAAGCACACATCACCCTAAAACTGCCTAAGAAATATTTAGTTGCAGTCTAAATTTCTGATACAGTGCTATTTCACAGATCACCTTCTGTGGTGCAGCATGGTCTAAGAGTAAGTTCTAATTTAGGAGCCATCAAAGTCAGAAAATCAGCATGGCTTTTTCTTCATGCCCTCATGCCTCAGGTGTTTCCACTGCACAGCAAAAGCAACACTGATACACTCTACTTCATTGAAGTAGTGAGCAAGTTCTATTAATATGCATTTTTCCCTCAAAGCAGGACTGGCTCATTCGCACAGCAACAATTTGGGATTTTATAAATTACTCACTATTCACCACTGCTACAACTCCTTAATAATTAAGAAAGCTATTTCTACCAGTCAGAAAAGCAGTGGGTATAAGATCTACAGCCTAGGCTCCTCAGGAAGCACTTGTCACATAGAAGTTGTATGCATAGTAACAATCAACATGCTAAGCAAACTTCTCCTAGTTTGAAACTTCCAGTTCTATTATTTTATTCTATTTATTAAAAAATGGGCTATTTTAAAATTCATTTTTTCCTCCTATACCAAGTCACAGAATGTTGGATGAGATTTGCTAAAGGCAGTTCATGCTGTGAAACTACACTTTAAAAACCAAGACTTGGGGCAGAAGTAGCTTTAGCCCTACTTCTGTCAAAGTCTCTCAGGGCTCAGAGGGGTTTTCCCTGCCTAATGTCACCAGAAGATCCAATTCCATACACAGAATCCCACAGTGGTTTGGGTTGGAAGGGTCCTTAAAGATAATCTAGTTCCATGTCCCCCTGCCACAGGCATCTGCCACTAGACCAAGTTGCTCAGAGGCCCATCCATACATGAAAAATTACATTAAATATTGATGGTGAATCTCAAAGAATGAGAAGAGTTGAGTCATTTTCTGTTGGAAACATCTAAAAAAACTGTCACAGAAAAATACTGATTCAGTAAATGACCTTTTTCACTCCACAGCATTAGTGAACCATACTCTAATGAACTTACTGGCACAACATGCCAGCAAAAATACTTGCATCAGGTGAAGCATATTCAGATTTTTCTCACTTATAATCATCAACCATAGAAAGAAAAGATTCAGTCAACACAACAGCTTTTGGCTAAAAAGCACTATTCTCAGCAGGGAACTTCATACAGAAAACAGAACTCCAGTAAAACTACAAGACACTTAAACATGCAAACACAGTAATGCACATATTATGTTGCTACAGTGAAGATGTAAAAACTTGTGAATGCCTCTTCCTCAAAACTCTTCTCAGAAAACCACCATAAATTTAAATTTTTAAGCCATCATAAGTTTAAATTCTCTGAGGCAAATCATATAGATCCTTACATTCACTCAAGATTATATTGAACTTGATGGCATCAAATCTGTTTACTGAATATAAAGAAATACCAAAGCCACCTATTTCAGAAGTCTAGTCCATAGCTGCATTTTTTTCCTTGCTTATTACACAAGTGCTCTTAATATTTCCTTACTGAGAAAGAGAATTGTTACACCATTATTTTAATTAAGAAAAACAGAAGCTTATCTTAGAAATAGTTTGTGTGCCTTTAAAATAAATTCTTTTGCTCTAGTAAAAACAACAACAACAAAAATTGTGACAGTTAAGGACTGTCAAGAATTCCATTGGCACATATGGTAACGTTACAAGAACCAGCACCGTAAACAGCCTGTCTGCAGGGAGATACCTGTAGCTTTCAGCAGAGCATAGAAGAATTATCCAGCAGCAGTTGCAGTTTCAGAATCCATAAGATCAAGGTAGACATGTTTCGTAAAGCTCTGTATAAAAACTGAATACCTTTGGTACATGATAATGTTGTGATCTACAGCAACTTTCCAAAAAGCAAAGAATAAAAACCAGCAATGAGATTACACCACAGAGTTACGGCAGTATCTCATGAAAGATGTAAATGCAGTGCTATTCCTAGCCCCCGTCTCAACACAGACATGGATATTTTTCCAGCTTGACTGGATTTTCCCCCTCCCTAATTGCTAGTTTTAACTGAAGCCAACACAGATTAAGAATCAACCCTAAAAGCAGCACAGAGAGTGTGCAGCAATTACGTGCAGAAAGGCATGTGACATTTTGTATCAAAAGCAGACCATAGAAACGCTAAAACGCAGATACCCCTTCCAGCAGAAGAAACAAAACAACTGCCCTTCTGCTGCTGGTGCCCCGCCAATCCCCAACACCGCACACACACATCCCAAATCCTCCTTCACTCCTACGTCCTCTGCGGACGATGACTTGGACTCTGCAAAGCCCGCATTTCGCCCCGCACAGTCCGCAGGTCACCTCTCGGGCTGGCAGAAGGGGCAGGTGAAGCAGACGGGCAGCGGGGGCAGCCCCGGCAGACGCAGCGCTCGGGTGCAATGGAGATTCCAACGCCGAGCGGCGCTTCCTCCGGCGGCGGCAGCGGCTGGAGCATCTCGGCGGGCACGGGATGGGCACCGCGTCTCCTGAGGCAGGGCTGGCAGCACCCTGTCCCCGCAGCTCAGCCCGCCGCCCATCCCGGCCCGCCCCCGCAGCCCCTCGTCCTGCCCCCGCCTCCCCAGTGACCCCAAGCCCGCCGCAGCCCCTCACCGCAGGCAGCCTGCGCGCAGATGGTTTTTCCGCACACCCCGCCACGTTTTCCAGGCAGACACAGCCCCCTCCGCTCCCCTCCAGGCTCAACGAGCCGGTTCCAGTGTCTGCGCCCCAGCCTCTCCTTGCCGCCCCCTCCTCCTCCCCGCAGCGCCCGTCTCCCCCTCACAGCCCGCCCGCCGCTGGCTGCGCCCCTCAGCCTCCTCCGCACCGTCACCGCCGCGGCGCTCACCCGAGGACAGACGAGAACGGGGGAGAGCGAAGGAGCCGCCGCGGCCGGTCCCCTGACGAGGCTGTCGCTGTCTCGGTCCCCGCCTCCCGCCGCTCCCGCCGCCCCCTCAGGCACCGAGCGGCCCCCGCCCGACAGGGTGCGGCTTCCACAGCCCGCAAACCCAACAACGGCGCCGCCCATTGGCGGGAGGGCGCGCGCCCGGCGAGTAAGCGGCTCTCCCATTGGCGGAGGGGAGCGGGGGGCGAGGGGCGGTGCGGCCGGGCCGCCCCTGACGGGTCCCGCGGCTCCGGCAGCGCCGGGGGGTCTCCGGGCGGCCGGGAACAGGCTGGGAAGAGCTTCGGACGTAGGGAAAGGGGTTCTTGAGGCGCTGGATGCCAGCGGAAAGGAGCGGCGCAGCGCCTGGGAAGCTTATCTTAGAGCGGGCCGGGAGATAGGCGCAGGCAGACATCGCTAATCGCCGAGGACGCGCTGCGATAAGGGCTCGTTATCGCGCTGCGGTGGCGGTGTCCGATCGCTGTCAGCTCAGAGCAAGGCCAGGGCGATCCAGGAGGGCAGGACTCAGGCTTGAGAACTGCCTTGGCGAGGGCTAGAGACACCTGTCACAATCGGAGGTGTATAATCAGTGGAATATCCTCCGGATGTCAAGTGCCAGGCTAGCGAGAAGCCGCGCGCTTGATTCAGGAAGTGTGCAGGTACATCGTATAGCTTGTACATAGCAGCCTGATGAGAGCTTTATAAATCACCTCCTTGGATCTTCTGAATCCTTCGGAGTGTGGCTGATATAACCCTCGGTTTGTTGCAGTCACTGCAAGCACCAACTATAAAGTTAACTTCTGTTACCAATTTTCTGTCCATCTTTACTATCGTTTCTGTGTCATTTTAATTCTGCTGCTCTACACTTCTGCGTGTTGTACAAAATGCTGCCTGCCACGGGACAAATGAAGACCTGGGGGTCTGGGAACAAGCTCTCAGAAACAGTAAACCCTTCACCTCTGCTGTCTACAACCCTCATCCCCAAGTTATCCATATGTAGGGAAGACTGCAGTGAGTAGAACCTGATGGATTTCAGGATCCATATACACCTCCTGTGGAATATGGGAGGAATCTAGCTTGCTCCAACCACCGAGGAAACACACTCCACTTACCTAAAAACAGGCCAGAGAGATATGCATAAACTTGTCTGTGAATTCAGCCACCAAAAGTGGTGTTTCAGGTGATGCCACAGAATGATTACAGTACATCTGATAAGGCCCTACTGGACACAGATCTGCCTAATCAAAACCATCCCACAATTGGACATGTGTTGGTGTAATTACTAATGGTTAGCAAATCTTATCTGAGCATTTTTTGGTAAGAACTGTTGCTGTAAACCTGACACATTAACGTAATTTCACCTGCCTGGTGCTGAACCCTGTAAACCCAGTGGATGTGTGTACATACATGGCAGCATGCTCTTCTCTCTGCTCTACACCTGCAGGCTCCAGCCACCTGCCCCATGCAGTGTCTTCTCTTTGATTATTTGTCAAAATTCTTCATCTTGGCATCACTCTTCCTTTCTTTTCCTTTCTCACCAAGGCATTTACCTCACAGAGCTCTCTCTCTTGTCTGGAAAAGTAAATGGGAGAATGAATCTATGTTAGAACTAGCTCAGCAAAAGAATACTGCTTTGTTTCAGACTTAATGGGTTTCCTCTCCAGCTCAGTATGTGGCTCTAAGACCAGCAGTGGCAGGAAGGATGGGGATGTTGAGGGCAGCAGCAGTGCCCAGGGCTGGGGGAGGGCAGGGTCATTTCTTTCTCTGGCAGTGCTGGCTCAAAGTGTTTGTGTAACTGCAGGGTGCAGTGACAAGAGCAGCTTGAGCTGATCAAAGGATGCCTTTTATCAGCTCCTGTTGGCTGTTGTGCTGCTGCTGAGTGCTGTTCCTTTACCTTTCTCTTCTGCCGTCCTACTTTGTGACCTGCCCAAGGGCACAGTTTCCTACTGTTCCCTTCCAGCTTTCCCCCTGCCCCTTGCATTATCTCCCATAATCATGAAGCCACTGTTTCACCTGGCTAATTTGAAGGAAAAATTGGGGGTGGGAGGCCAGCTTTCTGCTGAATCAACCAACTCCTTCCACAGGCTGAGACTGTGACAGCTGATGCGTGACTGTGTTTGTCCTCCCTGTTCACTTTTTGGCCTGCACAGGTTCCTGACGTGCCTCTACCCAGCTGCAGGAAGGGCAGTGCTGGTGCATTGGCAAAGGTAGGGTTACGTGGGCAGAAACTCAAGGGAGGGCTCATAAATACTGACACACTAAAGCTGTGCACTCTGCTGCAGAAAAAAAGACACGACAATCTCAAAAAGCACTTCTGCATTATTTAAGACATGAAGAACTTGTCTTTGTTAACTCTTACCAGCTGGGTTTGCATCATTACAGCTACAACAAAAGGTACTACACTGTGTTTTTCAGCCTGCAGTATTTGATTCTTTCAAGATTTTGGGCTGCTGGTGAGGGTTCTGGGAAAAGGAGCTTGTTGCCAGTAGGCTTCCACTTGCCATATGCACACCTGCACACGTACTGGGGAATGGTTACTGGCTTTCAAATAACAGTTCTCCTCGGCAGGCTCCAGCAGCAGTAGCACTGGACTCATCTTACGTCATAGAGTCTCAAATAAGAGAGTCAATGTGAATGTATTCATTTACAAATTATTTTAATGTGGCTTTACTAGATATCAGAAAAATATTACTGTACAATTATTTTTATGCACCTGACCTCTTTACCTGGCATTAACACTTCTTGATGCTCAGGTAGCTTCCAGCTACCTGAGAGAAGCACAGCACTAGGTTGATGTCCCACATCTGGCATTAGGACATTTATCTTTTCCTTTATATAGGGTGCACTTATTCCACATAAGCAGTTCCAGGTCAGTTTTCTCACCTATAAACTGGGACTGATAGTAAGGTAGCAGTTAGGTAGATCTTTCTCTCTTGTTCTATCTCACAGTCTGTCCTGACAGTCTGTTGACTGGGCAGGACTTGTTTGCCTACTGTCATCATTAGTCTTCATCTCACACAGACCTCATCCATTTCCCAGAAAAAGTTCTGGATCCTCCAAATAAAACAATGCCAGTATGTGAATTCTCTGTTGCTTTTCCCATGGGCTTTCAAAAGGAGAGTCTTAGCAATAAAATGTCCTTGTGCCAGCAAAGTAAAAGCCAGTCCCTGACTGGTCATACCAGAGATAGAGTGTCGGGAGGCAGTGTGGGGACAAACAGAAGTTACCTGCAAAAAATACCCCAAGAACAGCCCTCTGAGTGCTGTCTCTCTCACTGGCACCCAGGACTCTGCTGGAAGTGGGACAAGGGAGCTTACACACACGCAGCATTACTATTGAAAAGCTCATGAGGGATTTGTCTTTGAAATTACTGAATTTAAATGCCTTTTTTCAAAGTTATGTAATGGGTTATCCTAATTTCAGCTGTGCACAACACCAGAAATAATATCTCATGGTTTATTGGTAGTATTACTAAAGTTGGTCATTGCATGTAAGGTTATGTCTGAAGTACATTAATTCTTATTCTTCAGAAGGAGCTCTTTTTTGAATTTTACTCATTTATGCAAGGAAGGAGAACTTTCCCAATGGACTGAAAATAGCATGTAGAAACAATTTTCATGTAGGTTCAATAGAAAGACTACATGGAGTAAAAAAGTGTATTCTGGTCTACTTTCACCTCTCTCCACAACCAAACAAAAACACACCTGAGGTTTGTTTGAGCTGGAAAAAAAAAAAAATTAAGAGAACTGAAATAGCAGGTGGGCAAAAGGGCAGAGCAGCTGGAACAGGCCAATACTAAATGTTGCCAAATTTTATACAATCTTAATCTGAGAGGCCACTTTGGCTTTAAGTTTGAAAAATATTGACTTTATGCTCAGGGGACATAGGGAAATTTTTATACATGATTGAGCTGAAATATAAATGGTTCAAGCTGGTTAACAGCAGTTATAGTTAAACAGAACCAAAGGTACAATGATTGCTTTACACAAAGGAACTCCAGAAACCAACATTCTCTTTTAATGTTATAATATTATTTGTGAAGGTTAGGGCTTGTTTTTCCAAAATGTTTTTCCAAGTAAAACCAATTAATTTAACTGCAACATCTTTGACTTCCTGAGTATCATCCGCCTTCTAGTTCTACGTTCTCTGCTAGTTGCTTCTACATGAATTCCAGTGTGACTAGAGCAGTTGAAATTGTTTTTAGCTGCTCTGTAATGACATCTTCATCCTTAATAGTAGGAGAAGGAACAATGTCACTAAAAGAACTTTTGAACTAACTTTAGAACTACAAGCAGACTCAAGAGGGTAAAACAGAGAAAGGAAAAATATTTCAGGGCAAGTTCAAACTAATGAGGAGGGCTGAGAAGTATAAGAAAAATATTTTAAGGTAGTTACTATTTTAATTATATACACGAGAAAGTTAATTAATCTTGAGAGAAGCTTTGGAATATTAGAATATCAAATTTTTAATTTCCTAAAGTCACATTTAATTTTTAAATGGCACATTTTTAGCAGTACTCCCATGGTTAGGGTGCGGCTGTCATTTTCTTGGAAAAATAAAACAGCATGAATGTTAGCACAGTGCAAATTAATGTAAATTAAAGCACAACATAATCAATGAAGCTTAAAACAGACAGTTTGTGAAGCCACAGTTGGGGCACCTTTCTATATTGACCCTGTAATAAACACTTTAATAACTTTCCATGGGACAGACTCTCATGGTTTTTGTGCTGTTCTGGTGGCCCTTTCACTGGCCTTCAGTACAGGTGCAAAACTCCAGCTATGCAAAAGACTCTCCAGGCCAGAATTTCAGTGCACATGAGCCAGTCCAAGAACCAGCTGTGCTGGGATAGTACCAGCAGAAGCTTGTATGAAGTCTTTGTTAAAAGGCAGAGAAGTTGGTAACTCAAAGAAGGGTTAATGTTTTTCCCTTGCTTTGTATATCCAGTGATTGATCGTACATATGGTTTTTATCACTGTCACTTCTGTGCAAACCAACTCCAGGAGAGATATATGTGAGTAAAATTACATTAAAAATGATTCTGTGCTATCTCCAAGATTACATGCCTCTCAGGACCATGTCATCATCCTGAGAGGTTGAATTACCCACTTCCTGGGAACTAGATACTGTGAGGAGGAAGGTACAAGTGAGGGATAGTAATGATGATCCTGTAATTAACATACAGGAATGGGAGCCCTGAAGGAGGATTTGGAGGTGGCTGTGCTTCAAGGTTTACTCCACACCTGAAGCCAACTGAACATAATCACTTCAGCCCATCCAGTTTTAAAGCAAACTCAAATGCTCTCTGTCTTGAAGTTCTAGTACTGTTTGGTGTTTGATATTTTGGTACTTTGAGTATAGTAAAAGGACTGTAAGCCTTCTCACTTAGGGGTCTGTAATTATGGGCATCTCAAGCATCCCCACTGTTAGGGAAAAAAAAAACCTTGACTTCAAGGAGGTGAGTATTTCATAAGATGGAAACTATTGCAACATCATGCAATTTGCTTGCTGCTAGGTGAAGTATTTAATGTTCAGAACAGCTGCCTAATGCTTCACAATGTGGATAAATTTAGGTGGTGCTCATATGTCCCTTATATAAATTCTACCTCAAAGTATATTAAGAATACTTTAAACAGAGGAAGATTAATTTATCTCTTTGTTCTTTAGGTTAGAAGACATTCAGATGAGCAATTTTGCTAAACAATATTGCTACTTATTTAAGACAGATGAGCTAAAAGAGTCTTAAGTTTCAAAGACCCAGCATATTAAGTTTCCACTTGAAGTTAGCTTTGATCTCTAGCTTCTATCTCAAGTCACTTAGGATTGATTTGTCCCAAATGACTTCCACACACATGCTCAGCTGCTGGATTCCTGTTGTGTGGATCCCTGTGTGGAACAGGCTGACCAGCAGATGTCCCTAAATTCTACATAATCACACCTTCAGCTTCCAAAATCTTCAGCGTCCTTTTGCACGTTCCAAAGGATGAAGCCACTTGAGGCTACAAATACTCTTGCTACTTACTCACATTCTTGTGAAAACAAGTTCTGGGGTGGGGAGCTTGACTGCTGATACAAAGCACCTTTATTGTCATAGAAAAATTGTTTGGATATTGGATCACTTTTTATGACATGCTGCCATTGATTGTCCCTTGTTTTATTTTCAAAAGCACTAATTTTTTTCCCTAGAATGGCAATCCCCATCCAAATATGACTGTAATACTTTTATCTGGATGTTCAGTCATAAAAGGCAAGACTTTTTCCAAACTAATATCAATGATTTTGACTTGGATATTACAAAACTCATGAACTACATTCTTTATGCACATCAAATGCTGCTTTTACAATTTCCCACAAACTGTTTTAAAGCTAAGGAGCTTGTAGTAGATGTAGATGCAAAGGCTGCTTTGTGGTGAAGGAATGAGAAGAGGCAGATTAATGAGAAATATAGGAGACATACTGAACCGTGTGTTCTAGTGTCTGTCCTCCCTACAAACACCAGAAACTCACCTGATTTGTTATAAAACAGACTAAACTAATATGTTTAGTCTGTTTTATAACAAGAGAAAGGAGCAAGAAGAAGAAAGAATGTAAATGACTGCAGATTTTTTTAGAACATGAAGATTTGCTTCTTAGAGGCACTGAAAATTAATCCCTCTAACTGCACTATTAGAAGAACATAGTTACAAAAAAAAACAAAAAAAACCCAACATTAGAACATGCCCTCATGAAATTAAAGACAACTGCACAAAACTAAGTCGATTGACATTGAAAGTTTATCCATTTCAGAAATCTATACATTTAGATACAAAAAGGAATTAACTCAAAAATTTACATATTTGCAATTCTTGTATTACACAGGTAAAGAGAGTGTTATGGTTTAAATGGATATTTACAATTTAAAAATCTTCCGAGCGTAAGGTTGAGAAAACAATCAAATATCTGACTAGGGCTCCAGAGAGCATGCTATAAATATGATTGTCATGACACAATGAAGTCAATTATTCCCAGACAGAGAAAATCTTACTCTGTAGACAGGTGTGAATATTGCAAGAAACTTGAACTTACTCTGATGTACCTATAACTATTTCCCAAAAAAGTCTTTAAAATGCAGTCTTGGCTTAGCCTTCTTTAGAGAGGATCATATCAAGGTAGTGCACTACAGGGCTACTAATTTAAAATAAAAGGAATTAGATTTAAAATATTCAACAGAATCTGAATTTTAAATACTTCACATTCTTTACACACATAAGCCCTATTATGGCAGGAACAGAGATCAAAAGACTGATATTGTGTATGTCTGTGTCTCTCTGAAAAGACAGAGGCAGAGTTTCCTGCCTGAAGTCCTGTGTATGATCCTCATATTCCATCTGATGAGTAAGGAAAATTCCCTAGGGACTAAATCCTGGTTTATTGTCTTCATAAAAAGCAAATTCTTATTCTGTAATGGCTTTGTTATTATTTTAAAGTTGTGACCATCTAATGGTAACAAGGTTAAAATGGGCATGTATAAACTTTGAAAAGGTAACAAAAAAAAAGTTGATTGATACAGATTCAGATTGATAAAATCTAGTTACATTCTGTTTCAGGAGTGGCAGTGTTTTTTTTTTTTACTACTATTACTGTGGTAATTAAGTGCTGTAAACCTTATTAGAGTACGAGGCCATTATGACACTATTTTTGGATCAACAGAATTACTTAAAAGATTATTAAAATAAATTTATTCTCCAAAAGTAATTTTGGCATAAACATCAAACCTTTGGATTTAGGATACCTGTCTCCAAAATGTTAGGGAACAAATGGCACAAGCACCCTGGTAATGTCTTTATTGATAGTATATTAAAAACAGATTTTGTTTTGCATGCAACTACAAACTGAGTAGAAATTATAGTAATGGAAAAATCTGTGGTAGTAGACTAGGGTAGTGTGTTTTGCCCTAGAACAGAAAGTAATTCAATGGGCTGACAATCTGTTCCTACGAGTGACCACAAGGATTTATGGATTGATAGTAGCATCACAATCATGGTTTCATGTGTTTTTTCTGCTTTGTTTAAAGAACCTTTGACTATGGCAATGTGAGATAAAACTGCTAGTTAGAATTTGGAACATTCAAGTGGCTCCCTTCCCCCAAAAACTCAAGTAGCCCTTTCTCTTTTCTCATACCCTTTAAAAATACCAGTGGCACAAACCCTTCTAGTTCAGAACTTGGTAATGGGGCTCCCATGAAAGCCAAATCAATATTGTTCCTCACTTATCTGAAGTGCATGTCATTAAGCAGTATGTGGGATGCCACACCCATACCAGCCAGATAGTACCTGATAGTGATTACTGTACTCAGAAGGTTACAAGGATGTAAGAGGTGGCTTAAAAAAAAGCCTCATTTCCTGATCATCTTTACCTACAGTAAATCAAATAATTTGCACAGAAATTTTCATTATGTACATATCAACTATACAAGTAATACAAAATATCTCAGTTGAGCACCAATGCTGACATTAGGAGTAGTGCCTCCAAGTCAGAGTATTAGTATTCCCTGTCACAAATAAATTCTGACATACTTTCATTTTCTAGATCAGTTGTATTCAGACCACTTCTTTGCTCATGTTCATCTTCGACATTCCAAGGAGATTAGTAATAGCAGCAATTTTATAAAAGGGGTGGGTATCCTGGACAGCTTTCACAGCATAATCAGTTCAAATCTTTGTAAAAGACCATAAAATCCGCTGATCTGGACTTTAAGGTTTTACCAGAAGTTCATAAAATGGAATTTATATAACAATTCATGTGAGAATAAATGGTGGAAACAGACTCAATTTGTGTGTGCAAACAGTGGGATATCCAACAGCAGCAGGAGTCCTGTCCTCAGGGGTGTCAGTGAACCATGGCTGTCACGTCACCTTGGCTTAGAGTAACCATAAGGACATCTGAGAATCAGGCTGTCATGACTGGGTAAGATGTGAGTGCTGTAGTATTCCACCAAACTTCCCATGTTCAAAAACAGGATGTCTGAATCCAGGTAAAATTTGCCATCCTGTTGTAGAACAAAAACATATGTAACCATTGACAGTAATGACAGTGACAGTTTCCAGCTCAATGTCTGAAGAAAAAAGGGCCAGAACATAATCATCAGAACTCACTATTCCTTTGCAAACTAGTCAGTCACACAAGTAAGTCCAAATTAAACTCAGGAATTTAGTAGGATTTGACTGGGGCTGAAATTTATGATGATACATGACACAACAATTAGAAAGTCCAGATCTGAGTACTCAAACTCTTATCCTAAACCAGATATTTATAAATCAGCTGACTTTTACTGTCAGAGATGGGAACAAATTTAGACTTTAACTTGTTCATTCTGATATTTAACAATATGTATTCCCATTTCATACACACAGACATAAATAATCTAGAGATGCATACATAGTGCAGCTACTGACCTTTTCAAAGATTCTGTAGTTTCTCACTTTTCCTGCAGGTTCATCCCATACAACCAATACCTTGAAGAAGAAAAATGCAACATATTCACTCTGTGCTACCAAGCTCTTCTAAGTCAAGGTATTATTGAGGAATTAATTAAAATTCAGCCAAAATTTTTTTTTAAAATCACTGACATTACGATAGTGATTCTCTCATATTTTCTTGCTTTAAGAAAAGATCACATCTAAATTGTTAAGTACTTTGATGTATATAAAATGCAGTATGTCTCAATCAATAAGTTTTTTTGGGGTTAGGCTCAGAAATTGCAATTTACCTTTCCAGGCTTAGTAGATGAGTTCCTAATACAATACAATCCATTTTGTGGTTGTCCTTGTGGGCTACTAGCTTTAAATATCCTAAAAAGAATAAACAATTACGTATATTACAATTATTCATGTGCGTGACATGTTGTTAGTACTCAAATACAGTCTTAAAATTCTCATTACAAATATCTGTTTTGAGTGTAATAATTCATAGCAGATCATAGCTGAAAGAAAGTCACTGTTCTAGCACCTGAATCAGCAATGCAGCAGAGATCATCTGGCTCTCTGGTCCCACCCAGCATCCTGGCAAAACTATCTCCTCCAGATGGAGCCAAATCACATCGCATTCTCATCTGTCAATTGATATATGAGCACTGAACTAACTTCTCTAGGAAGTGATTTGCATATTGAACATTTTAGTACATGCTTTAAACACAAGTTATCAAAATGATCTTTGGACTACGGTTCAGTGCAGGTTTTTGTAAAACTTCTAAGGAACTATTTTAAAATCACATTTTACCTTTCAACTTCGAAGGATTCAGAGGTATTAAGAAATATCGAAGCAGGCAGCCCAACCTGTAAAAAATATAAAGAAAATAAATCACTGTTAAGTCAATGACAACTCAAAACCCTAGCAACTTGTTATGCAAATAAGCTACAGCCATCATCTAAAATTATTAACAGTGATTTATGCTTTACTTTATGCTTCTTTCTCCTTTATATCCAGTCTATAACTCCGTAACTTATCAAGGCAATCACTAAAGCTCAAAAAGAAATTAAAAAAAAAACCACAGCACTGTGTTTTCAGAAAGTTACTCTTCTCCTGAAATAATGCACTTAAAATGTTCCCAAAGGTATACATAATCAAGGAAAAAAAAATATTCTTTTAGAATGAATCATCTGCTTGATCTTACTTTTTCATAATCATCATCAGAGTTATCATCAGGTTGGCTTGGCTTGGAGGGTAGTGCCGGTTTTTCAAATGAAAAACTTCTAAAACTTTGTCCATCTGGTGGTGATCTCCTGGCAGAAACAGAATGAAAACTAAAGTATATCTCATCAGGAAAGCAGAACAAATATACACAAAACACTGAAGGAATAGCAAAACTAGAAGTGAAGTTTCAGTTTAGCCCCTAAATCGTGGAATCTTAGAATGGTTTAGGGTGGAAGGGACCTTAAAGACCATCACATTCCAACCCTCCTGCCATGGGCAGGGATACCTTTCACTAGACCAGGTTGCTTGGAGCCCCATCCAATGTGGCCCTTCCAGAAATGGGGCGTCCACAGTTTATGTGGCAGTCTGTGCCAGTGCCTCACCACCCTCCCAGTAAATAATTTATTCCCAAAATCTAATCTGAAACTACACCTCTCCTCTTTCAGTTTAAAGCCATTCCCCCTTGTATTGTCACTCCATGCCCATGTTAAAAGTCCCTCTCCAGCTCTTTTGTAGCTCTTTTAGGTACTGGAGGGTGTTCTAGGGGTCTCCCCAGAGCCTTCTCTTCTCCAGGCTGAACAATCCCAACTCTGTCAGCCTGTCCTCATAGGAGAAGTGTTCCAGCCCTGGGATCAACTCAGTGGCCCTCTTTGGACCAGTTTCAACAGGGCAACATCTTTCTTGTTTTGGGGGCCTCAGAGCTGGAGGCTGTACTTGCAGATTAATTTAGATAATCACAGATTAATTTGAGTAAGGAGAGACCTCTAGAGACCATTTAGTCCAAGCTCCTGCACAAAACAAGTCCAACCAGATCAGCTAGATTCACTGCAGATTTTCAAATAACAGGCAAAAAAAAAGCACAACACAGAGAGGAATGGTGCAGGGAAGAGGCACAGATGTTGGTAATGAATCTGAGTATGTCTAAACTTGTTAACTAATAAGTGATTGAAAAACAATAGTGCATTGTGTTATCATACTTACTGTAACTGGTGACATAAAGATTTCTCTGTTCTAGGCTTGACTGCAGGGGGCTGGTGGCTTAGCACAGGTGGCTTTGGGAGCACTGGTGGCACAAACAGTCCAGGTTTACCATGTTCCCGTGGCACTTTGGGTTCTGCTAGCCTTTCAACAAGCTGTGACAGCTTGGGTTTATTGCCTGGCAGAGGAGGAGGAGTCCGTGGGGCAAGGTTTAAGCCTTTTAGCTTCTCACATGCTTCTGGAGGAGCAAGGACTTGTGCTGCAGGCAGAGGCTCTGGAGGCAGTGGGTGAGACCCTTTGCCACTTGCAGGCTTTTTGAACACAGGTAAAGGGGGCACAGGGGGAGGCTCTAGTTTGATTTCAGGTAAGCTTCTCTTAGGAGGTGGTGGTGGTACTGGTGCAGTTGGTGTGCCAGCATAGGGATGTGCCCTCACTTCTGAGAAGGGAGATTTCCTGACGTGAGGAACGGGCGGAGGTGGGTACGCAGGGGGCAGGACCATATCTACACAAAGAAAACAAAAAAACTTGAAACACTGTACAGTATGTCATCAAAAGAGACCTCTCAAATCAGTTTTCTATATGATCCAAGATATTTCACTGGCGTTGGGTCCGATAGTACTCAATATGCTGGATAAGCATTTAACTTTCAGCATAATTCTGAAAGTTACAGGTAATAAACTCCTGATATTTTTCTTCAGGCATGGCTTATGATGACTTAGCAAAGACTTTTCACTTTGTAGTCTGTTTTTTCCTTAAAAGCATTACTGCTGCTTCAGACTGATGACCAGATACAGGCAGGAGGCTTGCAAGAAAACACACCCCTAAAGGCATGTAATGCTTTCTGTAAATGGTTACTGCTGTTATTACAAACTTCTGACCCTAAATACCTCTCAAGATTAGATACCTCTGCATTGCTTCAGTTATTTTGCCAGTTGGAACAGTAATGACCAGTACAAAATAATAACCTGGCACTCCACATGAATACTGCCTTCACTGGAGGCCTTTGTGAGGGAAATCAAAGAAACCGCATACCATCTTTCACTATGTCAGAATTATCTGGCTGCAAATAAGACTCATCCTCTTCCTCCTGGTCATAATCTGCAGATAAAAATCAGTATGTCAGACTCTGATAAATACTCCTGGAACCTAAGAAACCTAAGAAAGAGTATCAAGTACTTAGGGTTCCTTAAAACAAATATTTTTCAGGTATTTTTTCTAAAGAAATGAAAAAAACTACGAGTTTTGATCCACCTCTCTGCTATCTAGGTGTTTCCTTAAATTTTTATGTCAATTTAAAAAGCCATCACTTATAACAGAGACCGATAAAGTTCACTGCACATCAAATTTTTTTTTTCAAATTACAAGTTAAAATTTATTTTTTGGTGACACTTTCTAGTGTTCCAACTTTCCTGAGAGAAGTTCAAATCAGTTGCAGAGACACAACTACATGGATGCATTAACAAAAGCACTTGGAAAAAAACATAGCCCCCAGAATTTAACACTACCACAGAAAAAATTATGATTTTGCAATATGGAAGATTAAACAAGCTTAGTGATCTACAAAATTTTAATTCTTTTGCCTTGCTCTGGCAACAACAGAAGAAAAAAGCACCATAACAAATGGCTTAAGTGGTTTCAATGTTGGCTTTAACTGTAAACCAGAATAGCCAACCCACAAAAAAGTGTTAATTCTAGGCAGTAATTTCTCATCAATTATAAGAGGAGCCTGAAGGACAATATGCAGAGGAATGCCCTAAAAATAGATAAGAGTATCTGATAAAAATCAGTTATTCTAATTTTCCTAATTTAAGCTCCTACTAGGCCTCTTACCATCACTAACCTTGCATACTCCCCTCCCATAAATCAGAAGGACTAAACTACAGCCCCACATGAAATGCTGTTGAGTTTGTTCTCTGCTTGCAGCAATGGAACCGGATTTCCTAACAAGACCCATTCCTGCCTTTTCGTCCTAGGCAGGAAGAACAGTCAGGAATTTCCTTTCAGGAAATGAGTACTTGCTCCCATCAACATTGCCCTTAGAAATCTGGAAGGGCAGAGGGGGAAAGGCCTAGAAAAGGATCTCTGCTGAACCTCAAGGCAAGGTTTCTCATGTTTGTTTTCACAAACATATTTCTTGACTAGGAACTCAGTTGCTGAAATATGCTGTGAATGTCCTCATTCACATGTGAATGCTGTGAATTTCTGTCATGTCCTCACTTTAAATTAACATCCTTAAAGGATCTGAAATTCTTTAGTTTATTTGTACCAACAGTTAATGGCTCAGAATACCTGTTGCTGATTTAAAACTACAACAGAGATACACCTTGTAAAAAAAAAAAACACCAGTTACAAATTGGATCAGTTTACTCAAGCTACAGGAATAATTCCTGCAGAATTCAGAAGAAATAAACAAGCAACAAAGAAGCCTTATTTATGAGTATCCAAATTTGTCACCTTCATTATCTGCTGAATGATGGGAATACTTGATGTCAATAGGACGTTCTACTGAGCCATAGAAACTGTCTGCATCAGAACCAGAGTCACTGCAAAAGAAAAGACAGAGTTACTTCTGTTTAGCAGGACTGCAGCACTGGAAAGGAATGCTGGAAAAGGAGAAACAATCTGTTTCTATTTCCCAAGTAACAGTCAAATATGTTGCTGCTGTCTTTTAAAAGATTTCATTTCTTTTACACAAAGCTGATATTGAAAGTCCTCTTTGTTTAAAGATTTGGTTTTTCTTCATATTCTTTAAAGTATAAACTGGGAAGAGCTTTTCTTCTTGAGTCTTACTGTGCCTCTTATTTAACAGAAAGTTAATTGTAGGTACAAAAAAGCCTAAAGCACCACTATAAAGAGCAAGTGCAAAAGGGATAAAAAGCCAATAAAGAATAAGGGTTTATACCTGAGTTCTATTAATGTTTCTTTCTTGTCATGGTAGTGACCAATTTCTCTTCTCAAGGATAGCATCCAATTCTAAACAAAAATAAAAATACAACATTCAACACATTAGTATTTAAATCGTTAAATCAGATGTATCTTGTCCTCTCTAAGAACAGACTAACTGTGCAGGGAACGTACATTGAAATAGTATTTGTCCATGACTTTTTATTGAAAAGACTCAGCAGTCAAATGTTTTGACTACCTAAAATACTGTAGGAACATACTGAAGTATTAATTTTCAGTTTGCAAATTTCAGGCTGTTATCCCTAAAGCCAGATATATACTCAGAGTATGTTTATGGGTGAGAGATTTCACTGAACAGTTTTCTGAATTTGTCAAAGGCTCAACATATCATTACTTTTTCCTTGGTGAAAAATAAATATGGAATATTTATGAAATATGAAAAAACCCATGCCATATAGTATGTCACAGCCATTCCCTAAATTACAAGTTGAATTAACACTAACTTAATAGTTAAAGCTTCAGACATGATTTTCAGAGGAGCCCAAAGAACTAGGTATACAAATTTCAGTGACAGCTGCATTTCCAGTTCATTTAGATTTTAGGGAAGTCCAAGATTTGCTTTTTGCTTCATGGAAAATGCTATTGCAAAAGAAGAAAGTTACCTTTCTTTCATCTTCAGAAGAAGCTGAAAAAAACCATGTCCTGTGCTTCTTGCTTATGTGAACTAACTTGAAAGGAAACACATTGCTTGATGTTGTCTCCTCAGCTGCCCGCATAACCCTGAGAAACAGAACAACCAATACAGAAATGCCTTAATCTATAGGTAGTGCTGCTGTGCAAATCATAAAGACTGACAGAAAGCAGTTTTACTGGCCAGTTTTGCCTTATGAAAAATAATCTCCAAGCCCTGAAAATCACCACAGAAACCCCCATATGTGCATTTGCAGTACTTCTCCATTACTGTGGTAGAAGGAACAATGCAAAAGGAAGAGCACTTGTTAATCCACCAGCCAGACTTTTATAAACAGCTGCTTTGACCTGTTCAAGAGTTAATGAATCACATTAATTCATAAGTATCACACACTGCAAGAGATACTCAGGGTGCTTGTGGCCCTTATTTCAAGAAGTCACTGTTTCAGAGGAGAAATCAAAACATTTCCCATGAAAATAAGGAAAAACTAATAATAAAGGCAAACTTCATTTTTACACATTTCCCTTATAAACACTCTTGTACATTTTTTATTTTTTTA
The DNA here is from genome assembly GCA_013397075.1 of Rhabdornis inornatus. NCBI lineage: Eukaryota > Metazoa > Chordata > Aves > Passeriformes > Rhabdornithidae > Rhabdornis > Rhabdornis inornatus. The sequence continues at coordinate 2,558,649 of VWZS01000496.1, forward strand.
AAAAAAGCATAATTTAACTGCTGTCTTTTTTGTGTGTGTAAGGAATTTCTTCATTTGGGACTCCTAGGGGGAAAAAAATTTAAAAACCCCTTATGCAACTACTCAGTCTAACAATGCTCTCAGTTCAAATTCTTTTTCAATAATGCTTGTCTGTGCCTTATACTAATCAGGACCTGGTCGCTATTCTGACAAGGTCTGTACAAGGCTCCTAGAATGAAGATACATAAAAAGGAATGAACAGTCTCAAGCATTTACAGATTCCATGGTATTGTTCACATTAATGCAGATAGCAGAAGCTGGTGTCATGACAAAATTAGTGTGGGTTTCTTCTACAAAATCTTGAATTTTTAACTAGCTACAATGTTTACAAGTGCATTCCCTTAAAAATATGCTATTGTCATGCTCTGTTAGAAAAGCTCTCATAATTTAAGAAAAGGTAATTCCTTATTCCACAAGTCCAAGAATATTATACAGTACAAGATATACAAATACAATAATATTGGAGTGGTTAGGATCAATACAACAATATTTCTCTACATTCCCTCTCTCTCATTAAACCTTTCTTAGCATCAATTCCAACTGCAATTCCCTAAAGTTAGGTTGGACTTGTATTACTAGACCCTGTACTTATTCTGCATTCAGCTTCTGACAGTACTGGCTAACTTGAAAGTCACATATTTCTGTCTTCAGCTTGCAAAGTAAATATTAAGATTAAAAATGTGTAGTGAAATGAGTCAGATACTCCGCACATGCATTCTCTCATTTAGCACTCTGTAGTTGATACTGTTTCGACACTAACTACAGTTGCTGAATCAGTAGCTCCATAAATTTTCTCTTCTGATTCCTTTCTGGTCACTACAGAACAAAGATGGTTTGTCTGAAAGAATCCACATCTATCTGTATGTACAGTGTGCATTAATCAGTAACAGGAGTAAGACAATTCCAATTCAAACAGCTTTACTGGTTAAATTGCAGAAGAGGAAGGCTATCCACTATTCAAGCACAGGAAATGTCATAGGTACAATTTGAAAGGAATACATTTATTGGTTGATAGGAGATCAATGCTTAACCCAAACGACAGATGTAGCTGTGTTAAACTTCATTAAAAATGAAACACATAGCCCTAGCATTAAGTAAAAGGAGCTTGGGTGTTAAACAACTTCGTTGGCACTCACCTGTTGTAACCTTTCAAAGAAAATGCACCCTGGGGAGATGCAGATGTGCTGCTCTTAAAATAGTAGATACATCCCTCGTGGATAATCACAAATCTCAGTGGCCCTGAATAGATAAAAAGCGAGCAAAATATAAATCCAAGGGCAGCAGAACAACTAGAACCTCTTAGCATGTGTAGAATTATTGTTTAAGATTTTAATAATCATATGAATCACTGTAAATGAGCACAAACTAGTTATGATCAGTCACACAGTGAAGCTGTCCATTTGCAGAATTTCAGGACTGAGGGTAGTATTTGATTCCCTTGCTTGAGAGGCAGCTGATCTGAAAACTTCAAAAGAAGCCTCAGAGACTGCAGGCCTGACCTCCACCTGTGCTCCTGTATCAGTGGAATAAGCAATAGCAGGAAGGCAGCCACAGGATACAAACACATATTTACATCCACCCCAAAAACATTACCTCCCTCTTTTCTTTCACCTCAAGTACATAATCCTGCCAGTAAAATTATATCCTGTTTTCTTTTTTTGAAAGAGGCCAAGACTCCTTCCTTTATCAAAGGCAGTAGTCTTTGTCCTTAACTATTTAAGTATAGTTTCAGTATAAACAGGGATACCAAATGAATAGCATATAAATAAACCCAAAATCTGAACGTTTCCCCATGTAAATAGATTCTGATTTCAGAAGAAATTACTGTTATTAAGTACAGCCCAGTGTTGGCAGTGAGAAAATTTCCATTTCACAACAAGAGTAGGAGATGGGGATATTTTTTCCAGAACAGAATAACCATCTGGAAAAAAAAGCTGAGTACTAATTTCTTTCAGAAAAGAGTGTTTGAAATTGATACATATCCTGGGAATCTGTTTGTCTTGAAAATCTTACTTGTGAAGGACTTGACAAGAGAACTAAACAAGCAAAATAAAATCAACCACAACATCTATTATCTTTTAAAATCTATTTAAGATTTACAGTTGCAGGACAATTAAAGGAAAATCTTTCAATATGAGTCTTTCATACATATATTCCAGTACAAAGTGGAAAAACAGCTTCAACAGTTTGCTAACATGAAATCTGTTACTGGCCCAGAGGCAAGCATTTAAAACATTTAATTTAGTTAATACCTCATTCAACTTACACTTCAGGATCTGCAGCTGGGTGCCTCCTTTTTTATGAAGATACCCTGCCTTGGTGACTCCTCCAGGCATTGTCAGAAGGTTTTGTGCTCCAATTGCCTTCATTGGGACTGGCCAGACCTGCTCCTGCGAGGCCATCATTCTGCAATTTAGATAATTAAAAACAGTTTAAAACTCAGATTTTACTTTAAGGAGTGAGTACTGAGAAGCAAAGCTTGTTTCCTTAAACAAGCTTTCCAAACAACTAATGTGGTTCAGCACTTAAGAATGTAACAGAGACAGGGTGTTCAAAGATTCCAGGAACTTTGTAATGTATAAAAAAATGTAGAACAAAAAGCCCCGATTTATTTTTATACAGCTCTCAAAAGTGATTGACAGTTGTTGAAACAAAGGAAAAGTGCTTAGTAAATGTTACTTAAGTATTTATGTTTTAAAAATACTCCAGATAACACTGCAAGACTTAATCAAGTAGGTGACTGGAAAGAAAATTGGTTTCTTCTCCCAAGTGCTACATGACACATGTATAGACAGAAAATATAATTTTCTGTATAACAAGGGAATCAAGCCAAGGTTTAGTAACTGCAGCATCCAATACTACTTACTCTTGATATTTACATGTTTTATTCTTTAACTCCGAATTATTTAATTAAAGAATTAGTATATAATCTCATACTGGATGTTACATGTGAAAGCATCCTATGCAAATGAAGTTCCTCTCAGATTTCTGCAGGCTTCCATTTAATTTATATATCAATTTTTTATGTAGTGCTCCACCAAGCATCTCTGCAGTTAGTACTCTTCCTGCTGTCATCTTAAACCAAAAAGATTTGTTTCTGAGGTAGCAACTTATTCTGACATATCATTATGAGCACTTTCTTTCTTCAACTGCTAACAGAACTGGGCTTAAAATCCTACTCTGTCACAGAGAAAAGAAATCATGCGTGGATAGAACGGGAATTTTGACCTAGACATAAAAGAGTTTGTTATCATCAGCTGTAAGGCAGAGACCTTTGCTGTTAAAAGGCAAACTACTGAAGTTCCAGTTAATTAATTTCTGATAAAGGAATGATGGTTTAGAACTGACAAGCTTCCAATGAAGGACTGATATTTAATGGATCTCGTTCATTTCTCCTTTACCCAAAAGGGACAATAAGGAAGCTAAACTCTGAGGCTCGGCACAGAATCCAAGAGCCCCAGCATAACACCCTACCCAAGCACTTGCCCCTCCAACCTAAAATGGCTTTTCCCATTCTGAAAAGAATAAGGAAGTGTTTCAGATTTGTTTTAGCAAAGTATGTATCCACTGTATGGGTTAGGAAGAACAGAAACGCAAGGCAGTGGATCTTGAAGTGATCAGTTTAGGATTTAGATCTAACTCCGCTGTTTGCTGATGAAGCATGTGTGGGAAAGGGTAGAAATTCCGAACAATTTCTACCAGGAGAGTTTAAACTAAATTAAATTCTCTAGGCAGCCTAAAAGACTTAATCACAAAAATTAGGTTTTGGTTCCCAGTGTTATGAAGCAGATACAGCCAGAGAAGACAGGATCCATGGCCCTAAAAAGGCTCTCATAGCAGACGCATCAAGACACCATGGTATCCCCATTTTCCCCAGGACCTCCCTGCTTACCAAAAGGTAAATTGCTTTTGTTCGACTCAGCTATATCCTTCCTTCTGCTGTTTCCTCTCTGTTCTTATTAAATGACTGAGATCTTTCCAAGCTGAGTTATTTCCTCCTCCTCCACAACAAAATTTCTAGCAAGTGTGTCCAAAAAGGGGCTACTCATGCCTTTTAAGCTTTTAAGAATAAAAATTTAAAAATAGCAGGAAAAGCTAACATCCCCCCTACCCCCCCTAAATCCTTCAAATTATTTCTCCACATCTTGCAGAAAAGTTGAAGTGAGAGAAATGGAGAGTGTTACCCAGCTGGCTGCTGCTGTCAAACCACATCAATAGTGCTAAGAGTGATCTCCTTGAAATAAGGATTGCAAAGGCAAGTCCTGGGCTTAGTCTTTTAAGAATATGCACATCAATGTTTAAACATTAGAACTTAATTTGAGTTACTCCAGTCTGTTTCTAGTTATGTTCAGAAAATAGACTAAAAATGAAACCTTTCCATTCAGATAAATATACTTTGATGCTACTTTTCCAACATTAATCCCAATGCCATCCAATGGTTTCAAGTTCATCTTAGGTCTTCCAATCCTCTGTACCTTTACTACAAAGAACAGAAGAAAGGACTGAAGCACCCAGTCCATGGTGTGAAACTGTTTCAATGCTCTGTATGTAGGCTGAAAACCTATCAGAAGATGCAGAGTTAAATGTCTCAGAGAGGTTATCCAAAACAACCAGTAAGTTGAAATTTCTAGGAAGCCAAAGTCAAACACCGGCAATAAGTATACGCTACCCTAGGTAAATACAGAAAGCAGAAATATTTGTCCCAGTCATGTTTGCCTTCTATAGGGGACTGCACCAGTCAGACTACTCTCTAAAGCATGTCTGGATGGGCTTTATCTCCTCTACCTGAAAAGCCAGATCTTAAGGCAGAAAGGAAAGAAAAAAAAAATATGGAAGCAGAGAAGCAAGTAGGGGAAAAAGAAATAATCCTTTTCTACAGTGTGACGACTACAGGATTTAACTGACAGGAAAGGACAGCAGAGTATCAGGTTCTGCTTCTCCTTTCCACAATCATTTCTTACTTTTGGCAACTTACCATGAAACAGTCCTGAAAATAGAGACCAAAACTTAGAACTTCCCCAGCCCAGCTAAGTGAATAAAAGAAGTGAGTAAAAGGAGACACAGCTGAAATCCATGCCACCAAGTACATATTGCACAAACTAAAGAGCCCACCTAATGCACCAGGCTTTTCAGCAGATTTAGAGGCAGCTAAGCCTATTATCTGGATTTCAGTGTGGTTTATAACACTCCCAATCACATCTGTACACTTCTCAAGCACTTTCATTTGCAGGCACATAGCAGACACTTAGGGAAGACTTCAGTATTCTGAGTTGAAATCTTTCAGTTAGGCTGCTAAAATGCATTTAAGTACTTTGACTCTAGTCCTGGGGAGATTTTTTCATCTTTTCTTGACTGTAGAAAACAGCTCTGTAAGGACAAATGTTGCTATTTGCATCCCACTGCTGGGAGAAAGCTGTCAAAACAAATCTAACTTCAAAATCTTTACTGTAGGGGTGGGAGAGAAGAAGGAAAAAAGGGAAGCTCAAAGATTTTTGAGGTCTTAACATCTACAGTATGGTTGCCTTTTGCTCACTGAATGGTTCTTTCACCTCTTGATAGTCCTGTTGTAACTTCTTTAACAAATTTCATCCAGAACACATGGATGTTGCATTAGCAGGTACACATCATAGCAGTCACTGAAGTCACTGCAGAGCCTGTTAACTTTGGCATTACTGAGACCAGAGGGATATTTCCCTCTGGATATTTGTTTCTTATGCAGTTACATTCTTACACTATGAGCCAAAGCCCCCTCATACATTTTCACCCCGGTGCACAGGAGAGTCCACAGGGCTGACAACCAAGTGAACAGAAGAGCTCACTCAGTGCAGCCAAAGCTCCCACTGACACTGGTCCTCTGTCACAAACACAAGGCAACATTCCCCAAGCATTGTTTGGTGAAAGCTTCTACTAATAGCTACACACTTTGCTCCTCTTCCCTTTCACCAAGGAACTAGATGCATACTTTTTAATCATTTTTTCCACCAAGTCCCAAACCCACTACCTGTGGCTACTGAATTAATCTGAATGGAACCCTCTGAACAAGAAGAAGATGGCAGCAGTCAGGGAAAGGTCTTGCACCACTTTGTTTCTCAGGTGATGCCTGTGACAATTCTATGCCTGTGAGGGAGATGAAAGGCCTTGGAGTGGAGTAGGAGAAATAGTAGAACAGCAGTTTCTAGGATGTGTTTCATTGTTCAAGAGTGCTTTTGGAAAGACAGAACGGTGTAATCAGCACTCTGGAGCATGATACAGAGCTTATACAATCAATACTGTAACTATTCCTAATATACAAAGTGTCTGGTCTGTCAGACTGAAAACCAAACTGAATTGCATTGTATTGCTAATGTATCAATAAAGTCAGCCCAAGTCTATCATGTGAATATAGTTTTCTCAAACACTATCACAACAAGCCACTTTTCATTTTAAAGTACCCTGAAAGTTAAACGGCATGAAAAACAGTGAACTTACACACTTCATCTCATAAGCAGGATAGGGCCAATCAGATACAGAAGTGTTTTCTGAATCATAATACTGCTACCAAGCTCAAACTCTGAATGGATAGCAGACTTCTGTTATTGTGTAGCAGGTATATGTACACATCTATGAAGGAATTTTAATCTATCCCCTCAATCAGTGGATAGAGAATAGCTAGATTGAAGGCTAGGGCATAATTTTACAGGCTAAAAGTCCCTCCATGAGTAAAAGTAAAATTCTGCCACATTAAAAATCTGGATTACATTATAGAAGAACACCCCTCTTGGCCCTAAGAGCTATTGGTATTCAGCCCAATTAGAGCAAATGCAAGTTGATTCAATTAAGAATTGCATCCTGGAAGAGTCCTCAGCTCTTGCTTAACTTCAGCAGAAATTATGGCAGATGTGATCATCTCCACATCTTGCAGTATATAGGCAAAAAAAATACTATCCTCGTCTCTGAGACTACAGCTGCCAGTAGTTGTTTTATAAGTTCTCATTTATTATAATAATATTTATGATCTGGCCCCATTTGGTCATGCTAGAAAAACCAAAAAAACAGCCTGCAAGGCTGCAGCACAAAAAGTAAACCTGATCTAAAATGTGTAACAATGCTCTCTATGCCAATTACATTTGAGAACTTTTAAAAACTGTAATCTCATAACCTCTAGACTTTAAGTTTAACTTGGAAGTAAAACCTAGCTAAGCCAGATGCTAGTTTACTTCTGAATATATAACTTGCAAATAACGTGACATATATAACACATAATTTATAGAAATGAATGTACTCCTCAAATCATTCAGAGGGAGATTGAAGTATCAGGCTTTACCAAAAATGAGGCAGCATTACACACTGCAGAACAGGAAAAGTTTCCCCTATATGCTCTCAGCAATTCGGAGTTAGAACTATTGCTCTGATTCAACCATCTGAACATTTACCATCTGTTCTTAAAACTGCTTTCTGCAGAATTATCAGGTCTCTTGTCCATTTATTAACAATTCTCCAGTACTTCTGAAATACTTTTCCATATCTCTCCTACTTTTCTTGGTTACACATTCCATTTCTTAATAACTCTAACAGCTCCTTTCACAATACTCTTAGAAAGATTAATAGCACAGTACAAACAGCAAAGTAAAAAAAACCTTACAAGACAAAGGGAACAGAGAAATAAGCCCGGCTGAGATACACTGCATAACTAAATTTACTCTCTAACTTGCTTCACCTTGCTTTTTTCTGACAAGTTTTCAACCAACACCCAACTCATCTCTCCCCCTTCAAATCCTTGATCTTTTAATTTTCCGCATGAGCTAAAAGTATTTGAGCCCAGATACCATATTCTACTCTTAGTTGCAGTCAGCTCTCTACCTGAAGGAGAAAAGATGACAGAAATAGGAGCCACAAAAAGCACTGACCTGGTGACCTTGTCCGATCGACACATCGTTTTTCTGCTGACAGCTTCCCCGAATGATTGTTTCCTTTGTGATGACAAAGCCATTAACAACTTGTGACCCCTCTCAGGCATGGCAGGAACATTTCTGCACTGCTCCCACGTTTGGCTACTCCCAGGTTGAAAGCCACAGCTGTAGCCGCTGTCTGCTCAACACACGAAAGGAAAAGAAACCCTGCCCCAACTGCTTGTGCATCTGCACTGCACTGTGGCCAAAAGTGACGCCGAGGCAATGACTTGTTTCCTTTGTTACTTCCTGTTTCCCCCACTGTTAGTGGGCAGCACTATCTTTGTCAGATTTCCCAGCTTCCCTGAGAGGTTATAAATCAATTCCTGCACAGCTCAAACGTCTGGGTCTGGCAGACACCGAGCTAGAAAGCAGAGGGGATTTTCCAGCGCTCACTTTCTTCCTACTCACCTTTCAATCAAGAACTTTCCTATGGGGAAAAAAGAAAGTTCTTTTTTCTCTCCGTGTACTCCAGCTCCCACACTGGCAGAGGCACAGCTCAGAAATGCTGCCTGTGCTCCTGAAGAGCCTCCTGTGCCTCAGGTACTTGCACTGCACCACAGAACTGTAAGTATTTAATCTGTTTTCTCCCCCACAGTTGGAGCTTGTCCTTCCTTCTCCAAGCCAAGACAAAATCAAAATAGCCATTCTGTAAAATTCTGCAGCATAGACATGCTTTAGAGCAAGTCTTGCCGATATGTTTGATGCTACACAAACCACGAAAGACAATAAAACTGTAATTCAAGAGGCTGACAGTGCACAATTGTTCACAAATGTCACCAACTGATGGTGAATAAATGCCATTGTTTTACACTTATTTTCCTCTAGAGTTCTTAAAATGATTCAAGTGTTTCACTGACTTATCTAGATTTAAACAACATTCCAGGCTCAAAAGTTTGAATGAGACAAAAACATCTTGCAAGTTTCAGAATGACGGACAAAACATATATAAGCATGTCAAGCAAAATTTACTTCACATATTTTTGGGGAAACAGACATTAATCTGTACCCCAAAATAGAAGGAAGAAGTCTCCATACAACATCTCTTTTTGTAAACTGCCCAACAGTCAAAGCACAAAAGAAAGTAACATTTCACATACTGCTCATGGCTGTATGGGCTACAAAAACAGCTCTCTCACCACAGGGCACCCATTTGCACTGCTTCCATTGCCAGGCTCTATAGGAAAGGAAATTGAACCATAAATACCACACAGACCTGTTGTTAGCCAAAAAAAAAATCAGCATACCAGAACACAAGGTCCCAGTCTCTTCAATAAGGATCAATACCCAGTTGTCTCAGTGGCTTGACAGATTTTTCATACAGAAAATAATTACAGAGGACTCAGCTCAGTGGTTTTTGAATTAAATTCCTTGTTTTATTTGCTACAATATCAATTACCCATTTAAGGCACACTGTTCTAAATCAATCTTTCCTCCCTGAGTTCTGTTATCTAAGCATATTCTTCTAAGCCTGCATTAGCATCTTTTGCAAGCTATTTCTCCAACTTAGTAAAAAAACTAGATTTAGAAAGACAGCACTTGAGTATATATAACACTGGAAAAAACCCTTCAGTTCCTCTTTCCCTTTTCTGATGTGACACACCTAACTCCTGGTTTTCCCCTCCAAACTCCACAACTTACAGTACCATGCTCTTTGGCTTCATCAGTCTCATTAAAGCACGCCTCCTGTAACCAGCACATGTACCTGAGGTACTGCTTTTCCTCTCTAACCTTTCTCATACTGTCCTCTCTCTTTCTTCATTTTAGTACTCAGAAATGCAGCAGGATTTTTCATCTCAAGTTCCAAGATCCCATTTCAACTTCTCTGGTGATTTCCAACACTATCAAGATGGTCCCAGATACTTCACATGCACACAAGCAGATGTTCCACCAAACAACCAAAGTTTAGATGTTTCACGGTTTTGGAAGACTGAAAATCCAGTTTATCTTTCTGGACCAAACATTCACCAGAAGGATTGGATTTCAAAATTGCAAATAAGGAATCTGAAAAGACATGAAAACTTTATGGATTTGATTGACATGTCTGCCAGGGAAGTGAAAGAGTATTAACTATATCCTCCTTCACAAAGCAAAATTCTGTTATGCATGGACCTTCGGAATAAGGTTTTCAGATTAATCTTCATTTGTCCCCACAAAATCAGTGGTGAGAAGCAGCCTTGCACCAAGCTAGCCTAGGGAGAATTTCACTCCAAAAGAGATACTCAATTTCTTTAATGTTATAAGGTATCACTCAGCCTTCAAAGGAAGAACCAAAGCATTGGAACGAACACTCGGATTTCATTCCAGCAGGACTGCTGCCTGAGGAAGTCAGCCAATCTTCTCTGCCATTGTCAGAACAGAGACAGCTCTTGCTGGCAGTCAAAAGCAATCCTACTTATCATTAGTTAATGGCATGTGAGGGCACAAACATCTGGCAGAACGCTGTCCTTGCTGGTATAAATTCACTTGTCTCACCACAGGGCTGAGCTTTGTCTGCAGCCGGAGCACTTCCTCTTGCTGACAAATTTACAGGAAACTGCAAGAATGGACTGCAAGTAAAAGCAGCACAAGAAGACCACAGCAACAGGCAAGGCAGAAAAATTAACAAAGCACTAAAAAAATTAAAATAGCATGAAAAACACTTTCTTTCAGCTGCAGCAAGTCAGCTCAGTAGTCAAGTTCCACTCAGAATAAGGTTTCATACAATATATATTTCCACAGAAGTCTACAGTATAATAAAACATTAAGAAAGTAAGGGATTAACAGAACATGTCCTAAGTTTGAGTCAGGAGTAGATTATTAGAAGTTTTATAATTTTAATAATTCTACCAAACTAGTTTAGTTTCAAGTTTCTAGATGACAGTGGAAACACAGCCATTATATTGAGAGGTAATATATTTGTCAGCTGCATGCTTCACAACTGCAGATTGTAAAAGAGCAAGTGTAAATTACTCGCCTGAATCCTTCATCTATTAAAGCAATCGTGAAAATACAAATAACCATGCATTAGAATTACTTCTGCTAGGTGAACTGCATTATCCACAAAAAAGAAAAAGATAAATCAGCAACAAGGAGAAGAAATGAGGCCACGACTTCCAAAAATCCTCTTTCAATGTCAAAAGAACTCTTATACTTTAAATTTCAATCATCATCCCTTCCTTCAGCTTACTTCAGAAGATGTGAAAAAGTCCTAATAATATTTTTACTTATTTATTACATATACTTAAAATAGGTAGCTGAAGTCTTGATAATATATATTCAATCAAAACCCAAGAAACACTTAGAAAGCTTCCAAATTTCTACTTATACCCCAGTGGCCATTAGGTTCTGAAAATCTATAGACATATTGTTGGCTTGGAACTTAGAAAAAAAAGCCAGCCAGCACCGGTCTGCAATAAATAAGCCATATCTCAGAGAATGAGCATATCAGTTTTAAAACAAAGTTGTAACTTTTCATGACTGTTTCATGAAACAGTTTGGCACACATCCTAGAAGATGATACCATGATTTTGAGATACAGTTAATGTCATGTATTGCTCAAACATCTATAAATCAAAGTACAGCCACAAAGTACTTGCAGTATATGCATAGCTTCTAAAAAAGCAAATTGGATTGAGCAGCTGGAAGACAAGAACCATCTGCAAACTCTTGATACAAGAACATAATTATTTAACAGATTCACTTACACCAGCCAGCCTTGAAAAATAATGCAAGACTTTATGTTACTGTATTGTAGGGCCCTTCACTCCCAGAAAGACACTGGGGGGCTGGAGCGTGCCCAGAGAAAGGCAATAGAGCTGGGGAAGGGTCTGGAGCACAAATCCTGTGAGGAGCAGCTGAGGGAGCTGGGGCTGTTTAGCCTGGAATAAAGGAGGCTCACAGGAGACTCCTCACTGCCTCCAATTCCCTTTCAGGAGGTTGTAGCCAGGTGAGGGTCAGTCTTTTCTCCCAGGTACCAAGTAACAGGATGGGAGGAAACAGCCCCAAGTTGTGCCAGGGGAGATTTAGGTTGGATATTTGAAAAAAATTCTTCAAAGAAAGGGTTGTCAAGCATTGGAATGGGCTGCCCAGAGAAGTGGTAGAGTCACCATCCCTGGAAGTATTTAAAGAATGTGGATGTGGCACTTGGGGACAGGGTTTAGTGCTAGGTTGAAAGTTAAAACTCAATGATCTTAGAGGTCTTCTTCACCCTAAATGGTTCTATGAAACAAGGACTGAATAAAGATGGGTACAGTTTTTCCAGCATGATTTTCCATGTTGGCAATTCTGTTATGGTAGCTTTTCAGGTTTAATGGATTTCTACTGAATCAAAAGGCCCCTCAAAACTGTATGGAAGCATTCACCCAGGGAGTTAACTGGGTCAAGTCTACGCCAGCCAGATCACACCAGTAACATTTGGTATAAACAACACTTAAAGTATAAGGCAAGTCCTGAAGACAATTTGCTGCCTTTTGTTTCTTTTTTTATATAAATTCAGATACATTACCAACACTCAATTTCCATTTACTATTGAAAATAGATGAACACATTCTTTGTTCTTTTTAATTGTTATTTATATACAAGGTCCACATACAAAAGACTGTAAATGCCAGTATGGCTATGATAAACTGCTCTTTCATTAGTGCTTGAAGAACAATTTAAAATAGAACATAGGCAAAAAAAATTATGTAACTAGCAGAAGTACAAACATGATTGCCAAGATCCTATTCCTGCAGACAGCTGCAAAGGGAATTTCCCCAAATACATATAGGTACTGAAAGTGGGAGTTTCCATAAATTATTTATTTCCTTGGCAGAAATTTTAAATTCCAACAATTTTACTGCTAGGCTGGTTTGTGATTAAGTGCACACAATTCTATCACTAAGGTACTCAAAACTGATAAATTAGGAAGCACTGTTGGATTCTAAAATAATTTCTGCTTAGATGTCAAAACAGCTTTAAACATTTTAGCTGACGGACCATTGAACTTTAGTAAAAGCAACATCTAAGTAAAGGCTTTTAGAAACGTATAGAAACGGGTCAAGTATCCATCAGTGATTTTAAAGAACATCTGACAGGTACATTTAACCAGCAGACATTTTGCCATATGAAATTAAGTCTGTTGTCAGGAAATATTTTTCTTCTTTCTTAGAATTTTACTTATATTGATTTAAGGCACATCAAATGTCCAAGGGGAAAAAAGAAAAGAGATTTAGTTTTTTTTGATACTAAGGCATTTTGGCAAGATACACAACATCCATGAGCTCATTGTACACCGTGCTTGTACAAGACTAATGTAACGGAGATCCAATACTACTATAGCTAAAGAGAGTATTTTTTTAAATGAATATGCAAATCAACAATAAAATTACTGAATATAAGCAGTTTTAAAACATTCCTGCAGTTGGATATTAAAACCAGTAAAACCACATAAAGCTTATAATGCCTTTATAATGAGTATCTATCAACAAAAAATATAGTGAGTAAATTTATAAACCCACTGACCCCAACAACAAACTATTAATTGAATCCTAAAGAAATGCAGCAAGCCCTGGTTTAGAGGAAGCATTTGGTCATGTCATCTGTGAGTCCTTCAAGCCTGTGTTTCCCTCTCCTGGTGATTGCAGGAAACTTATAGTTAAGCAAATATACCTCTTCAAGCAAATGGCTGCAGCCAGCACCAAAGAGGAAGCTCAGCTTCTGCTAGACCCTGAAAAAACAACACAAAACAAACCAAAGATTTTCTATTTTTATATTTCTTGTGTAGAGACTTTGGATACAATTTAAAGACACGGTGTTACTGCCAAAACTCACTCTGTACAACACAGTAGGTGGTGCCAGGTTTTAAATAATTAAGCAGTGAAGCATCTCAGAGTTTACTGTTCTCAGACTTGGAAACTCTGACTATGAACCAGAATATCCAAATGAGCTAATAACCATGCAAGTGTGATTTATAGAAGGCCCAACTGGGTTGTATTGCTAATGGACTGTCCCCACCTCCAGCAGCTTTGAAGCTCCTTGAGCTCAAAGCCTCATGCAAGTAAGAAGGTGCACCAGGAACAGAATTCTTTATTCCAGTTCCAGTTACTGCTCCCTTTTAAATCACAATATGAACTTCTCCAAAGGATGTGGTAAAGCATAAGTATTTCACCACTCCCGCCATACAAAACACTGGATCAAAGGACTGAAACAGGTAAGGGCATGGTTGACAATAATCAGAATTTTAGGCTACCATGTATTTCGTCACTTACGTAAATATTATCTTTGGGTTTTAGTGGGTTTTTGCTTTGTTTTTTTTTAACAAGCGCCAGAAAGAAGAAACTCTGTAAGCTCATGCTTACTTTCTACAAAAGATGAACTAAATTATAAACACCACATCATGTGTAGTTGGGATTTTAAGTGAAGATTTTAAAACTAAAGCAAATGCACACTGCAAAGCTGCTCCAAAAAGACAGCAGTAAACAAACGGTTTTAATCTGGAGGACACGAGAGGGAACAGTCAACTCATATCACATAAACTAATCAAAAAAAGTATAATCTTATGTAATGGGTTTCTTTTACAAGACAATTTGAACAATGGCCTTTTCTATTATCATTTCTTTATGGAAATCACTACTTCCTTCAGAAAGATGACTAAAAAGAAAGAAATTCATTCTCACTAAAGCTTGTTTAAATGAACTCCAAGAGCAAGGATTAGCCTGACATTGATTTAAGTCTCCAGAGCTGTAGAACTGCATTCAAAAGTGAGTTCATGCAGGGCTATTTTCAAGCACAGAAGACATTCATATGCAATACTTCACAAGACATGAACAACAACAGTATTATTTTACACCACAAACCAGTTTGCCTAATCAAATATATTACTGCCATGGTGCCAGAAGCTTGCAGCAAGGCTTCTAAGTAGGTACAAGCCCCCAGCATGATATTATGAAAATAACAAACACCTTACAGTAAGATAGACCAAAGGCAAGGAGCTAAAACACAAATTCTAGATTCTTTCTTGCATCTGACCTTGATGCCACATAGCTCTTCTCAAATCAGCTCCTTTTCTGACCTGTCCTGGATGTCAAGACACAACACTCATAAAGGCATTTCTAAGAGCACAACTCGTTCATTCTGGAGAAAGGACTTCAGAACACGACAGATAATGGGAATGGATGCAATGGTACTGCACATGGGAATCAAAACCTTTCCTAGACCAGTGACCAGTAATATTTTAGAGGAGGAAAACAAAGGAAAAACACCAAAACAAAAAAGCTGTAACACATCTTGCTTAATGCACAGAGATTGAAAAACTAGAAATACAGAAATCCATCTCAGATTCCAATACCTCAGTCTCTGGCACTTCAAAATTACTCCAATAAGCCCCTGAAATACAAATTCTTAGGCTAGAAAAATATTCTATATCTGGGCCAAGATCTTACACTCTTCTACTCTCCTTGGATTTGACTCCATACAGCTATTCCTATTGTCCCGTTAAGTAAGCTCATTTTAAAAGACACTTCCAATTCCTTCCCACCAACACTTCTTAAAATTATTACAGTTTGAATCATTACATTACAGTTTGAATTATTACAAGTTTGAATCTAGCTGGAGCCTGGAATCTTTCACATCCACTCTACAGTCCAGTTAGAATATTCCCTCTCCTTTTTTAATTTGAAGATGCTTCTGGGTGTCACATTAACCTATTCTATCATAGAGAACTTGCTTATTTCCAAATCTTTTCTCAAACATCTTATAGCACTGCCTATTCTTTCCATTCCCATGGTCACAAAGATAGTCCAAAGGCCATTTGTCTGATCCCCAGCCTCACTGACTTTTCACCACTGAAATGAACTTTTCTTTATTACAGACTAAAAAGAAACATGCACACACACATATAGAAATACATATATATACAGTTCTTAAAGAAATGGTGCATGTTATAAATGTCAGCAGTCCTTCTTCTATTCTTGGCAGGATGAGCCACAAAGGATACATTGCCTTTGTACACCATTCTTTTTTATAGTTTCCTTGAAAAGCTCTTTCAAAACAGTGCAGCCAGACTCTTTACAGAGATGACCTGGTTATGACAGATGGGCTCCTTCTTCACAACCTCCAAAATCTTAAATTTATGCACTGCCTGGAACTAACAGTCATTGTGTCCAAGGAAACTGTATAGCATTCTTTCGTTTCCAGGTTTTGGTTCTACACAGAATTTATATGGAGTATGTAACATTTCCAGCAAAAGCTTTTACAATATTACAGAATCTCTTCATGTTATACACATCCTAGATAGGACAGTGTATAGCAGGAAGTCTATAGGATAAGACATTCTAAATACAAATCACTTCTTCTACACAATGAAGAGCTGAAGCTGGATTTCACTGGCACAAAGGAAAATCAGAAATTTAGGTCAATGGGATTGGTCCTGTTTCAACCTAAGTAATCAAACCTGACATCTTTGTATAGTAAACAGAACAGTTAATCCAGACTCAAGCCACACAACATCACAGATGCAATGATTCAGCTGTGGGTGTTACTGTTACCACAAAATAAAAGATCTACAAAAGCTGCACTTTGCAGGAGGAAAGTACCCTTTCTTCACATTTAAAAAATATTTAATGCTATTTGTGGTATTTTATTTAGTATATGAAATCATACAGACTGATCTACTTAACATCCTCTAAAAAACTGCACATAATAACTATATCAAAGGGCAGCTGCACTTTGTTTATCTCTACAGCCATAAAAAGAATTCTCAGCCTTGGAGGTGTACTAAAAAGCATTAAAAGTTCATTACACTCTGTCCAAAAAGCCTCCTCATCTTCCAGAAACTATGTGACAACCTTTCATGCATTCTAGTCACTTGTTTTTAATAGTAAGCCACTATATCAATGAAATACATTTCCAAGATACCACAGAGCTAACTCACAATTTGTCAGCTACATCTCCGACAGATCAAAACCTAATAAGCCCAACACTTTCAACTACAATTATCCCATTACATACTTGGAAAAATTTTGTCTACAGAATTTTATGAAAAATTTCTAAATTTGGCGTCATCACAGATCAGCAAAGATTGATATAATTACAACATCATTGTGGGTTACATCCATTGCTCCAGTGTCACTTCCTCTCCTGAGCAGTCTACCAGAGAAACAGCAGCTGGCACAAAGACTGCACTAGTTATAGTTTAACTGGATGTGGAAAAATAATCCTTTCGTCAGCAAGGACAGGAGAATTATTCATACTGTATGCCTTGGAATTTTAAAGCTCACTTTTTTTGCTCCTTTGGAATGCTGTGTTGTTTTTCTTTATTATTTTTCATTCTGCTTTGCTGGAGATGAAATTGTTCAGTTAGAAATCACAAGGAATCTATTCCCCGAGACTTGCCATTCATTTGGTATTTCAGCTGTTCTACTGAACACTATCATCAACCCTTTTCATTCTAATACAAGCTCCCTCTTTTTCTATTTCCCATTTTGCTGAAATATGCAACATAAACCCATCAGATCATAGGTCACCAGGGTTAAATAGCAAACAGTGATACAGTTTATCTTCTTAACACAGGATTATTAGGAACACATCAGGTTTATACCTGCTTTTTATGTGGACTAATGCCTGAGTATCAGGCCAAGTTCATATTTGGTCTTTACCTCCGAGTTGCTCAAAACCCTAAAATTCCAACAACAAGAAACTAAAGAAAAGTCTGCTCAATGCCATACTACAACTACTAAAGACTGTGGGGAGACAGCTTTCTCACAACTTCAGTTTCTGTAAAAAAACACTTCAAACTCCTGATTCATATGTCAGATGTGTTTCTTCCACATACCTTCTCAATTAGCACAGACCAGCAAGCACATTTAGAGCAAAATTCTGCTAAGACCATGTACTTCATCTCCTAAGGACTATAAAAATAACAGGGCATGAACAACATGTGGCAGGCAAATTACCCAGTATGTTGAGTAGAAAGATAGAAATGGTACAGGCACAGAAACAAGGATTAATTGGAAGCATCTAATTAATATGTTTCCTGCTATCTAAAATGGAAGAGAACATCCTGGGAAGGAGGGGAATTGTGTAAAGTTGCCAAACGAAGAATTTCAATCACAAAAACTTCTGTTTGCAAGACTTCACGGCAAAGACACTGCTGCAAATCCCTTCTGCTTGTCTTTCTCCCAATAAACAAAGCCTGTCAATCAAGTGATTGATACATTCCTTGGAACCAAACCTCCAACTCAGAAGAAGAAACCCAACTCCCAATTCAATTGCCCAGCAATAATCACCAAGTATTATTAAATTATTATTTATTTTTATTTTATTTATATTATATTACCTATTATTATAAATTATTATTAAATACCATGACACTGTTGTAGCCCATTAGAACAGCATTTAGTACATCTTCAGATGTACTAAATCTAATTGACTAATCTGTAATTAACAGATTTGTCACTAAGCCCTTGCCACCTGGCAACCCAATTCTGCTGGGGAGCCAAATGTCCAAGTGCAAGTGCACAGGTGGCACCAGCAGCACTGTGACACCCTTCCCTCCCACTGCCATACCCTTCTATTCCTGGCAGTCCTCTCATTCCTCTAGGACCAGTGAATGAAGCAGAGGAGCCAGCAGGGAGGAGGACAAACACAACTGCTCTCCACTGAAGGAATGGGGATGCCATGGAGAAACAGCCTGGCAGCAGAGGCACAGCAGGCACTGTGCCAGCATGACAGACAGAATCCAGACTTAATCACTTTGGTATCATGTAGTACTGTGTACATTTGGAAATACAGTATTCCATCTTATCAGCATTGTTTCCATCATTATGAGAAAGCTTATCTGCAACTCAAAGCAAAAGATGTGAGATTCAACACATCCACACATCCCTCTGACAATGCTTCAATTGGCCTCTTCAGTCACTTGGATCAGTTGCACTCTGAACAACAACCTTCTTCCAACAGCTGTGGCATCTGCCAAGGGACAGAAATAAGGGCTTTTTCTTTTTTTTTTTCGGTGGGGGGGAGAAGAAGGCAGGAGACAGATGACTCACTGAGGCTTTGAGTACTGAAGGAAAAAAGAATTTCACTGAGTTCTTCCCATAACAGCTTCCCACAAATACAGTAATTCCCTCTATGTGGCTAGAGAACAGTTTGGCTATCCAAGTCTCTTCTCCTAGTTTAAACATGAAGAGTACATTTAAAATATTCCTCTTTCCCTTCCAAATTTCCCATCCTCCCCCACTGCACAGTCACACAACAAGTATTTATCTAGCATAATCCCAGCAGTCTGCCATGCTTAATTTACTCCTGAGCAAGAGTACCCACACATGCTTATGGATGGTGGGAGTGGAATATATTTGTGCCACACTATGCATCATCATATTATTTGTTTGGGTTCTTCTAAACCTAGGATGACAACTCTGTCATATATTAACCTAATTTTTTTTTCCAAGGTGGTTTTCTACTTCCAGCTCTTTAGGATGAAGAAAACTACTAATCTTGTAGCAAGACTTCTGTGCCCCTCCTGCAATGGCTTCTCAGAAAAGCCTGTCTGGTTAGAATTCTGATGAGTATATTCACCTACATCCACCTAATCCTAATGCAAGTCTCCAGTTACATACTGAAGGTAAGGATTCTTTTCTAGACACCATGCAGAGATTGCAGAGGACTGATTGTCCCGTGCTCCTGTATGCAGTACACCCACTTTGACAGCAGAAACTGTATTTCCCCACACAATGTGTACAAAAGTCTGTATAAACAAATCCCACTTCACTCACTTAAAATGCGCAGTGCTTTGGAAACACGCCTACCTGGCATCACAGTGGAGTCTGATTAACTGACTGAAAAATCACAGTGGAAAGACTGAACGTTTAAGCCTGACTGATTAAAAGCAATTAACAGCTGCAGATGCTCAGCAGCTGTGTGAGTCAGGTCACTTTTTTGCCCAACAATAGTTCAAAGTGCCTTATTTTGATTAGTCAAGCTTACAGATCAGTTTTGAATTAGCTAATTATAAGCCTTTCATCTACCAGTAGTACCTGTAGACTCATAGTACAGGTTTCTTTGCGCTAAATTTCTCTTTATATCATTGTCAGGGGGGAAAAAAAAACAAACCAAAACAAAACAAAACGGAGTAAAAAAAAAGATAATCCTTCCAGGAATAGGTACAGAACAGAAAGAAAGATGGATAGCTCTTACATGAGCTCATGTGTCTAAGGTGTACAGTTTTATCAGTACAAGGAAATACCAGAAGCTGACTTCAGTACACAGGCTTGGTGAAAACAGCATGACTACAGGTCTGCATAAAAGGTTTAGGAGACATTACACTTCATGTAAAGCAAACCAAATGTTCAGTCATACCACAGAGCTCTGAGATAAGAGATGCTTCACTTGAGGAAATAACTGTCCTGCAGTCATCACACATTGAAATGAAGTCTCTTCAGAGCTCCAGCTTGGTCTAGGAGAAACAATTATGTGATCTGCTGTAATAGAATTACTGTTAAGCAATATCAAGGTAATGATTTACTCTTTTTAGTAGGGTTGTCACAAGATTAGAGGCTAATAATTTAAGGCTCTGCTGCTTGGTTGCAGGAACTAGCTCTGAAGGGTAACTATGGTTAGGTTTGAACACCAACCCCAGCACTTCCATGCATGCAACTTCTGATGAAGTTAAGGGGAACTAGGTAGACTTTGAGGTGGAATTTGTAAGGATGTGGAAATTAAACCAGAACTTTATAGTAGAGTCTTAACAAGTTTTACAAATACACATTAAAGAGATTGTCAGTCACCCAAGCTGATGTTCAGAAGTATGGTAAGTCTTGCAGAATCATGTAAGGGCTAATACAACATGAGATAAGGGACCATTTCAAAAAGATTTTGATTTGCAGTAAGATTAACATGAAGATATTGAAAGAAACCACAAATAAAAATCTAACTGCAAATTCTAATGAGTGTTTTTAAAAAATCTGTATTTGTAAAAACGACTGTTTCCAGAATGATGATTAATGTCTACCACTACAGTATCTGAAGTTAAAATTAGAACAACGAAACAAAGCTTCCTACAAAACCACTTTTTTTTGTCCTACAAGATATTTCACCAGACAAGACTGAGGCATTCAAGACACTAATTCTACCTCTCTTCTTCCTTTTCCATTACTAAATGAAAACTTTCTTTTCATTACATAAAAAATGAAAATTAGTAAAACATGCTTTTACACTTATTAAAGTCTGTTTCAGGATCTGAGATGTTGCCCTGAAGTGCTGCATTAGTAAAGACAAAGTTATCTCAGTGACTGATTTTAGCAGAATAAAGTTCTGCTGGAGAGTAGGAAGCTTATTTGTCTGGAGAAGAACTGTACATGGAAGTGGGAACTGACATGTTAAGTAAGATTTCCCTCCCCCAAGGGTTCCTGTTTTTTTATTTTGCAAATCTTCAAATGAAAAACTCAATGATAATAAAAGATAAAGTTGTCATTTCAGTTGAAGAGCATTTAGAATTAAGCTTTGCTTTTGTTTAACAATTAATTATTAAATTGCACAGCATAGGTTCATGGTTCACCTAAACAGGAATACTGCCAGCTAAACTAGACCTGACCTTATTTCCACCTGTTACAGCAGAATTATAGAACCAAAAGATGCAGTTCAGCTGGAAATTCCAGGTTGGCTAACCTGAACAACGAGAATGTATATTTTCATTGAGTAACAATAGAGTTCAGTGCACTGAAGTATAATCTAAATTCACATTCTTGTCCTTTAGGAGAGAGAACCCATTCATGCAGACTATTTCCACCACCCAGTATGGTTTTGTTTAATTTTCTTGATGATACAGGTACTAAGCCTCGGGGTACTAAATTCTCCTACCTCCTTCTAAAATTTGCTCTCCTCTTGGCTACACTTCAAAACGAGAAATCTTTTGCCTTTAGTCATGTCTGTTATGCACAAATCACCTTTCATGATGAGGCTTGCAGCACACTTCCCATCCCCTCTCTTTTGCCAACACTTGGACAAAGAAAGATCTCAGAGGTAGCAACAGCTCCAGACATGCACACTGGTGCCACTGCCTCCCAGTCCTTTTTTTCCAAGTACTGCCAGAAGCAAGAATGATGAATATCATTCGAACTCCTAAATGCAGGCTGTTTTTCTACAGCAAGCTGGGACTAATCACTTAACTGGAACTTGGTAGCCAGTCTTGAGCCAGGTGCTGAAAAATGACACATCAGTTAAGACAGGAGATGAATCTGAACATAAAATACTAACAGCCAACTCCAAGAACTACATATTTAAGTAAATTTTTGGTGTACATATTACTGCTTCTCCTTTGCTTCTTTTAAGGCTGTAGCTACTATAATGAGGGATTTTAGTTTCTGGTTTTTTAAAGCTGCATGCTATCCTTCCCATTAGCAGGAAGGCTTAAATATACAGTACAGGCACACTGGAGGAAAAAGAGTAATAAATGCTTGCTCCAAATACAGACATCTTCCTAGGGACCTCATTCATGGCCTCTGCATACTTGTGCAGGGCTTCTGCCAGAAACAATAGAGTTCTAAAATTTCAGGGGTTTTGTACTTCCCAAAAGAGGTTAAACAGTACTCAGCATAGCTTCCAGATTTTTTACAAAATTAAGACTGATACTTCACTGAGTTGTTGCCCCCATATGAGCTCCAAGAGAAATTCCATTTTCATATTTAGAGGAAAGCATCTGGCATGAAAGACTTCCTGTATGAAGAGCCCTTACAAGTGAGTTCATGATTAAAGACATAAATCCGACTTTCTCGTAGCACTCATTTATTTTGCAAAGCTGAAGGGATAAAGAAAATAGAGTCTTGGTCAAACATGTTCAATAATTTTCCTATTTGGGGATTACAATATAGTCTCTGTACTGAAACAATCAAGAATAACAAAGAAGAGCTTTACTCAAGTCCTTTGTGCATGCACATGTCAAGATATTGTACGAATTAACAAAGTTTAGTTGCAATGTCTACTACACCAAGCAACAAAAGCTATAATCTGTTTACATGGACCACTCTAAAGTTTTCATGAAGTGATCTTGAATGTATGTGCAGATACTAATTTTTCTAAATGCTTAATAAGAGAGTGAAAGTCTCTGTGGGCACCTAAATCCACTTTAAGTAATGAGGAATAATCAGGAATTAACAAAATCATCCTTAAATGCCCTCACATTACCATATATAGTAGCACCACCTACATAAATTAGTCAGTCAAATATAAAGAAAAGAACCCTGAACTCCTGTATTCCTGCTCTAAGATATCCAAGGAAGTGGTCTACCATGACCGAAACAAATTTTGTGTTGTTTTTAAGTCACAGCAGAATGACTGCATTTAACAAAGAGCAAAATATTTACCTTTTAAAAATATAAGGATATAGCTAGGTTGAATTGGGAAGTTCCTTCTTTGCCAAATTATCACTATAAGAGTTGGGTTGGAATTAGAGACATATGCATTTTCTAAAAGACGGAACAGATCTAATGATTCAAATGTACCTACTGTTCCATTAGGATGAAAGTGATTCTGATCATACATGATTAATGATGTACAGTTTGTCAGTTAATGCTATAACTTAGCATAAAGAAAATAAAAATCCAGAAAGCTTTAACCATAACCAGCTGAACAGTGAGAATTTTCAGACATTAAGAGGATGAAAACAAGCACTCCCTGGACTACTTCAAGTTTTACCTGTGGCTTTTCCAGAAAGAAAAGACTGCAAGGAATCTAAGGTGTACTTTCTCTACCTCAGGGCAATTACAGACATGAAAGTTAATACAGCAACAAAATTCAGCAAGCAGCTATTCCTAAATTACTAACTTATTTCATACTATCCACACTTACTTATTTCATACCATGTATCTAACTCAGGTCTTTACAGCTGTTTTAGGAGACAGATCCAGAACGTCCACTTTCCATGAAGTTAAGATTTGTCAGAAGTGCTTTAGGAAGAGCCCTAGCTACACATTAGGTGTCCCTGAACTAACCTGGTTAAACCAGCCCATGACTACAGCAAAAACACACAAGAGAAATCCCCTCAATTGGGATGCAAGCTGTTCTCTACTCCTAAAATCACAGTCTGCAGGAACTGAAGCCATAAGTATTGCCAAGGTCTGATTTCTGAGTGATTGTAGTTCTTTCTCTGCACTGTACATCATCCTGAAGTATCTTTCTGCCAAAGATATCCAGATATGCATAACTACTGCAATAACACCACCTTGGAAGAGATAAGAACTCAGTCATTATAGGAAATGAGCTGGCACACAAACAAAATAAATAGATTATTTCAGTTGTGCTGGTATGCTGCAATAAGGGAAGAACAACATTTAGGCTTGTTTCCATAGGAATTCATGTCCCTGCATTCTCCCCTAACTATTGCCTTGCTTAATATTTATTCCCTTATCTCGAAAAAATTTTCTTCAAATTCCTGCATGTGTGAGGTGAAATGTAGACTCTTCAATTCCCTTTCTTTGTAAGGAAAAATTAAGAAATTCAACATAGAAGCGTATAGAGAAGAGACAAGACTGAAAAAACTTCAAACAGACCTTGAAGCAATACTGTAGACACTACATGGCTCTTAAAAAGCAGAATGTAGAGAAATTCTACTATGTGCTCTAGTCTAGTCACCTAAAGCAAGCAAACCAGAGATATACATGCTTGTAATATACAACATGATAAATAATTCCTAAAGTTTACAACCATACCCAGTGTAGTTATACATATCACAAAGGCATAACCCATTTAGTTATTCCAGCATAAAGCAAGCAGTATTGATAGAAGGAGAGGGGTGTTCATTAACAAGAGCGAGCAATGGTTCATAAATTTTGGAGGAACAGACAGTGACATATGTACATGTGATAACAGTATAAGAAATACACATTTCCATTAGTACTATATTTACAGAAATGAGTGAACACTTGATTACCTTTGAGGCTGCCTTAAATCCCCTTGATTTCCACACTCTCAAACTCCCTTCCCAACACTGTTCCACTATAGTGCAGGTTCCAAGGCAATTGTGAAAAGATGTTATGAGGAAATGCCTTCATGAGTAAGTTTACCTAGAAAAAAGAAGGCTAGAAGAATGCTTAGCTACACAAGAGGAGAATAAACATCAAAGAGGTCCTTTTCTCCCTTCCATAAAAAAAATCCCTATTAGAAGGCAAAACACATCATGGAAGAATCATTGTATCAACTAATAATTTTAAATCTAAACAAAACAGATTTTTTCTGGCTGTTCCCTGGTAGCTGTTAGGAGTCCTCACCATTCCTTACAGACCTATTAATCAATGCTACTGAGAGTCTGAGCTTCCATGAACCTTCCTGCAAGGTCCAGTAAAAGTAGCAAACAAGCCAAGATCCTGATCTTTCGGTAATACAAACGAAAAGTTTACAAACAGTAGAATTACTTACACATGCAAGTAGTTTAAAGATCACGGCTTAAGCCAGAAACAATTAATGGACACAGTGCTTTCAGGGCTGCACATTCCAAACAACTTACAAAACTTTTGGATAGCCTGACAAAAGCATAAGCTACCCATTGTCTAACACCCCATGCCAAACAGACTGGAAGATGCATCAACACAAAGTCAGTGGTGTCAGGTTAAAACATACACCTCTCTGCTCCTACAATCTTGTGGTGCACAGCAATAAATGCACCAGCGACCTGAGGGCTGTGGGGCAAAGAGGAACACTGCAACCACCAGCTTTGAGTGTCAGAGGCCCTTTTCCTATAGGTAAAATGACAAATTTGTATGTGCCTTTTGGTCACCCATGTTTGTGTTTCAATGCTGTAAGGAAAAAGTTAACAGCTCTTAAGGCATTTCCATTTCTGCTTAGCACTCATTACCAAAGTGGCTGCCAAGTTTGGTTTTCTAGCAAAGGAGACTGCTTCACATCCAGTCAAGAAATTGCAGAAGGAGACTTTTCATGCCCCCTATTCTGCATTTTTTGCAGGCAAACTAAATTTTCTAGCAATATCAGATTGCAAATCCGGTCTTGAAAGTACAAGGGGTTCATCTGCCTGCAGGGATTCACAGATTCACAGTCAGCTGGTCAGATTTGCTCAAACACAAGAATTCTTGCTCAGACAGCCCTGCCCAAGGTTTCTGTAGGAACTGATCTTGATGTGTTCATTCTTACTGCTTTGATAACTTCAAACCCTTTCACCCTTTCCAGAATTGCCATCTCTGCATGTCCCTCCTTTTTAAGTTTTTCTAAAAAGCACTTTGTTTTCTGGACCTTTTAGCATGAGGTTGTCATGCTTTGTGGAAAAGTTTATGGAAAGCTGAGAGATTTTAAAACAAAAAAAAACTTACAAACAGGAAGCAATATTTAACCCACCACTAAGCTGACCCAGTACTGGCTCCCCAGTAACGGAATATTGGCAAGGGGTATCTATTAATCAGCTCTTCTGCAACAGCAAAATGGCTCTAAAATACTGCAACAGGAAGGGAAAGAAACGTGTTATGCCTAAAAGAAAAACAGTAAGTTAATCCTGCTTTTGTCTAAAGCATGAAAGAGGTGCACGAAGGAAATAAATTGCAGAGCTCTATACAACCAAATACAACCAAAAATAAACAGAAGAGGTGTCTAATTACACAGATCTAAATTTATTTCATTAAATTGTGACATGCTAACCCTTAGAGCAGAGAAAAAGTGGAAAATTGCTTCTCGCAGAAAGAACCATACCAGTTTAACACAACTAATTTCCAAGAGGAAGCTTCAGTGCACAGCCAGACCAAGCACATACTGTGCAGACCAAGCAGGAGACTGTGACATGCACTCTGGAGCTACTGCACCTGTAATGACGAATTTAGACACAGCACGAGGCTGGTTCAGTCCTACTACTGACCTGTACTTTGTACTTTGCATCAAGATTACAGAAAATGGTCTTAGCTAACAGGCCTTCCCTGTAGGAGGGGAAACACTTATCCACCATCTCAATTCATTTGGGATAGCAGTATCCAATTTGCACTGGTCACTTGGGGATAAAAGCCGACAAATTAAATCAGCACATGCCAGGTGTCCTCGCTCTCTGCTGCTCCCAGAGGGACAGCACACCGCTTGCACCTGCAGATGGACGCGAACTTCATACCTAGACCGGAGTGACATCCAAGATTAAAATAGATAGCAACACTAAAGAAAGTGCTGCATAATGCGTTTGTACCCTATGCTTCACTGTCACATTTCAACCCTAAAAAATCTTGCCTCATCCTTTAAAATATATATATATATATATAAAATCACTGGAAACATGCTAGGTAATGATTCCTGATGCTCCCAACTCAACACCAAGCTCTACACAAGTGGGCAATACAGCTCTTCCATCCTTCCCTTTCCAAAGGAAAGCAACTACACCTTTTTTCTGTCGCCAGAAGAGCCTTTCCCTTCCTCACGGGCGGATTCACAGCGGTGACTCCATCCCACCTCCCACCTGCGAGTGAGCAAAGCGGCACCGAACTGAAGGCGCCAACCCATGGAACAGAAGACACGAGGCGCCTTCTTCCCGCTGTTTCCCCCAGAGCCACAGAACGGCACCTTCCCCAGGGAACCCGGGCGGCCGTTCCAGGAGCCGCCAGCCCCGCGGCTTTCCCCGCCCGGCACGGCGGCTCTGCGGGGGCCGGCCCGGCGCTTCCCGAGGCTCCCGGGACTCACCCGAGGAGTTTCCCGGCTCTCTCCGGCAGCGGGAGGAGAGCCAGGAAACGCGGACACAGAGCAGCCCTTCCCGCCCCGCTGCCCCGGCGGGACAGGGGCTCGACACGGCCGGCACACGGCGCTCACCTCCGCCGCAGACCCGGCTCGGCTCGGCTCAGCTCCGCGGGCAGCCGCCACCGCCACGCCGCCCGCTCATCCCCACCGCGGTCAGCGCGCCCCGTGCCCGCCCCTTCCTTCACCTGCCGGGGCCGGCCCAGCTCCGCTCCCGCCTCCCGCCCCGCCGGCACCGCCCCGGGAGCCGCCGCTGGGACGGGCGAGCGGGCGGGGAGCGCCGCCCCTCCCGGGGCTGCCGGCGGGACAGCCGGGCTCTGCCGGGTCCGGCACCAGCCCCAGCCCCAGCCCCAGCCCAGCCACCGCTCGGCTCTGCCAGGGCTGCGTGTGCTGAACGCTGCCTCGGCTGTGTCTGCACCTGGCACAGCGTCGCTGAATCCACACCGTCCAGTCAAACCTGTGACCGATCACCGCCGTGTCAGCCAGACTACGGCACTGAGTGCCGCGTAGCCTTCCCTTAAACACCTCAGGGACCGCCACTCCACCACCTCCAGAAGCTGCAGCCCCCGAGGACGTGACCTGGGGAGCGGGTTTTGTCTGACTGGCAGCAGGGTCTGACACAGGTGCCTGCCTGGAACGCACCAGGGGCAGGGAGGAAGCACAGCTACAGACGGTGACGTTCCTTCTGCGAGTGTCCTATGTCCATGGGGAAGCCGTGCAGGCACTATCCCGGGTGTCCTGTGTCCATGGGGAAGCCGTGCAGGTGCTATCCCAGGTGTTCTGTGTCCATGGGGAAGCCGTGCAGGTGCTATCCCAGGTCTGGCTCACTGCAGGGACAGACTGGCTTGCTCGGGCTCCATGGATACGGGCGGGCTCTCCGTGCCCCGGTGCCCGGCTTCTCGCTCCAGGGGCGCTGCAGGGGCAGCCCGGGTCCCAAACAGCCGAGCTGGCTCCAGGCTGGCCACACACAGAGCCTCGCGTTCCCTCTGCACTCAGCTCCCATTTTTATCCACGTCTTCCCCACATCCATGCTAGCCAGACCCCACTACTCTGCAGCCTACCTGTACTGCCAGAAGATGTTATGCGGTTGGGAGGGTATTTTTAAGATCTCTAAAAGGTGACATTTAAGGTGTGATAAGATGAAATTTGCTTAATTCTCACACATTAAATGTTAATTTAAGATATACTTCTATTTCATTCAATATTTTGAATTTTGTTGGGCTTTTGTTTGTTTTTTCTATTTGCCTTTTACTACTTCACAGATGTTTGGGGGGGTGGGGGGGAAGGAAGATGTCAGCAAAAAAGAGGGGGTTTGGGCTTGGTTTTTTAATTTTATGTGGGTTTGGTTTTTTTGTCATAAAAACTAAAACCATTTACTGTCAGGGGAGGTTTATGTTAGATATTGGTAAAAAAGATTCTTCACCCAGAGAGTGGTTGGGCAGTGGAACAGGCTCACCAGGGCAGTGGTCACAGCCCCAAGCCTGACAGAGTTCAAGAAGCATTTGGACAATGCTCTTGGACATGGTGTGACCCTTGGGGATGGTGCTGTTCAGGGCCAGGAGCTGGACTTGATGATTCTTGTGGGTCCCTTCCAACTAATTTTTTACTGTGATATGAACAGAGGTGTGAAAAATCAAAATTACATTTAAAAGCCTGCAGAAGTAAAATAAGAAAGAATATGAAAAACCTGTTTTAAAATGTCCAGCAATTTAAAATGTGTTGTTTTCTCTTGTAAAAATCATTACTATTAAAAAAAAAAAAGTTACTATTAAATAATTACTCTTCTGAGAGGTGTGAAATGATCAGTGATTTTAACTCCATTTACTTTTGTAATGGGAATGTAACTGAAAAGAGAGCACTCAGTAAGGCAGTATTATTAAACATTGATCTGTGTATCATTCTGAGGCTTGTTTGAATAAAAAGCAGCAGGTTTCTTTAGTGATTACACAGCTTATACTTCAACCTAGTTTTAAAGCTTTTGACCTTTATGGCGGTACCAGAGTAGTTTCTGTGGTCAGAAAATAAGGTGGTGGTGCAATACTTCCTGTCAATGCTGTTTATTAGTATTTCTCTGTGATTCACAGAACTTTGTAGTATGAAGTAGCAAAGAGAATCCCTCTTCTGAATACAATACAGAGGAGTCTTGGTCTGTGAAATGAAAATCCCTGTGTTTAAAGTACAACAGAGACTGACTGAAGCTGTAAATGGGGTTTGGTGATGACCATTGATTGATTGTAACATTGTGCTGTTAACACCTGCTGTTGGATGTGAAGGAGTCTCTATGTGAACAGAAAGATCATTTCTGAGTATGAAGAAGGCATTGGGCTGGCAGGACCTAAGGAAAATGAAGTTTCTTAAGCTTTCTCACAGTTGCAGCCAAGAGCAGCCTCAGATTTGTGTTGCACCAAGACTGAGAGCTGTATACAGCCGTGGGCAGGCTGGGTAACACAAGTTCCATATGAAGACCACAGCCAGGAAAGCTGTTTGAGTGTAGCTCTTCCACCGATTTTGGTGTGAGTTCTGTGTCAGAACATCCTGACTGCTGGTGGAAATTACAGCATTTATTTTCCTGCCTGACTAAACCCAGAAGTTTCAGTCTCTAGAGAAGGTAGATTACTGCATTAAGCTGAAGCAGGTGTGGGGAACCTTCACTTTGTTGGCTGAATATGCCCTGTGATTTCATTTTATAGGGTACAGCCCATGATTAAAATTACTGTGTGTGTTATTACTGGATAGCAGAGCGTGTCAGGGAGCAGGCTGCCAAACATGTTGGAAAGGCACACTTGATCGTCCACAAGGAAAATATTCCCCACCCCCAAACCAAAGTCGAAGTCCTGATACAAACTGTTTCAGAGTAACAGGCCCTTCCCCATCTTCTTCTGAGTCGAATTTTGCTTCTGTACAAGCTAAGCTTTCTGTGTGATCTAATTTGCATGCAGTGATCCAGCTGGGAGGACTTGGAGGCTTGCTCATTCCTCTTGGAAAAGCTGTGCCCGGTACTTTTTAGGATCACTCTTGTGTAACATCAAGAAATCAGAGTTATTTTATGAGCTCGTTCTTTCTCAATTTTCTCAAACTAATAAACTCATTACTTGAATATGAAGATTTTATCAGTTCACATAATACATACCCTTGAAATTATGGAATTATAGAATAAACAGTTGGAAGGGACCCAGACAAGAATCATGGAGTTGAATTCCTGGCTCTGCACAGGAATCCCCCAAAAATCACACCATGTGCTTGAGAGTTGTTTGAATGTTTCTTGAACTCTGGCAGGCTTGGTGGTCATTGAAGTCATCCAAATATTTTGAATTACAATAATCTGCTGTTGTAAGGAAACATTCCAACCTAATTTTATCAGTAAATATTATCTGTAATGCCCTTATCAAAGAGAATGGTCAGGTTAGTCTGACATGGTCTGCTCCTAGGGAAAGAAATCTGTTTTACCTCATTTCTCTCTACATGTTCATAATATTTTTTCTTCAAATTTTCATATGGCAAATCAGATTGAAGGGACTATAAGAACCTCCTTTCTTCAAGAATACAGAATTTGCATAGCCCTCATTATGAAAAAAGGATATAATCTTTAGCTGAACTAGGCTCCAAATCTAACAGACTTATGAAAATACTTATTTGTGAGTTCATTAACCAGCCCACCTAGAATTCTGAGAAGGACACTGTCCCTCAATGCCTTGTGGCTCTGCTTCCTCCTTCCTGGTTCTCTTTTTTTTTTTTTTAACGTGCTTGCAAAGCCTTTATTTTTTGTAATTGCCTTCCCTTGTCTAATTTAACTGACACTTGGCAAGTCTCATTTCCTGGCCTTGAGACCCAGTTTACCTCTGGCCATCAGTCTTTCTGTTTCTTGCACAATCTCTGCTTATACCTGATTTCCCCTTTGTGATGGCTCACTACACACTCTGACCTCCAGCTGCACCAGGAAAGTTTCTTTCCTCACTTTTTATTCAGTCATGTGGCACAGGGAGTCCTATGGAGCCCAGTGTAAGCTGTTGGCACCAAATCAGGCAACATCCAAAGCGCAAACCCGGGGTGGGAATAAGAGGGAGGTGCTTGAGGGTGCTTGGGGGTTTTTGTTTTGGTTGTCTGTATTCTGCTAATTGCCCTAAAAAAAACCAAGCAAACAAAAAACCCCAGAAACCTGTTCAGTCTCAAGGAATAGAAGCATTTGTCAAATTTCAGACACTTGTGCTGTGCTTGAAAAGCATCAGAGAATGATAATAACTACAGGAATAGAGAAGAGACAAATTAAAAGCTGGTACTGTGATACCAACAGGAGTCCTGACTGTGGGATTCAGGACTGGGTCACCTGTCTAAATATGCAACACACCTAAGCCTTTAAATATATTCAGGCCTTTCTCATTCTGTTGTTTATCCCAAAATTGTGCTCACTTTGGCTTTTGCTTGCTGCTCTTTCTTTTAGCTGCTCTCCCATGGGAATGCAGACGAGTCTGGCTCCAGAGACACTATCAAGGGGCCCTAGAGGGGCCTCTCAGGAAAAGGGCAGAACACATCAATAATGGCATGCTTCCTCCTTGCTCCAAGAGGTAAAAAGATTCTGATCGTTCTCCTCAACAGGCATGCATTAAAATGACAATGTATTTATGTACAAAGAGGATACTTTTCTTTCTTTTTCACTAGAATTGCCAGGGAAACCTGAAAAATATTTAAATTCCAAAGATAAAGAGATGTGAAAAAGAGCAAATGTTTTCATTAGCAATATTCTGTTGTGTTTATAGGACTTTTACCAAAGCTTTGGTAAAAATACAACCTCCTTCTTGGCTTTTTTTGTTGTTGTTTTTTAATGCTGACAAATACTGCAATTAATTTGTTACATAACCAATTCCAGGGCCCAACTGTATCCTCGTAGAGACAGAACAATCCATTATGGATGGAGGAAGCATGCCAGAAAAAGCAAGGCTTCGTGAAGGCATTTTGCCTATTTCTGTCACGCTTTCCGGCTGAAGCTTTAAGGAAATAAACTCACTAATACTTCTTCAACATATTTGGCTGACAGCTTGTACATCCCTCCTTGTCTTCAGTGTTATAGAGTTGCTGATGTGCAGAACAAGGGTAAAGTGATCTGTCTGTGGTCGTTACTGTCCCTGGCTTCACAGATTATTCCATTTCTTTTTTGCTGTGTTGCATTTGCAAGCTGATTGTATCAGTCCTCTCTACAGCAAACAACACTCTCCTGCCTGGCTCTCAGTGTGCTTGTGTGGAAGCAGCTGTAATTTGGGTTTGGCATCTACACTACTGAGGTCTGTAATGGGGAATTCAGGGATGTCCATTTGACTAACATGTTTTGCAGTAGCATGAAATATCTAGAAAGAACATGAACAGTATTTGAAAAACAGGATTTCATAAAAATTCCAAGAAAGTAATCTGTCACCTCCCTAGCTTTCAGAGGATATAACCACACTGTGGTTAGCTGGGATTTCAATCCTCGTGATTATACTTATTAAGTGAGGAGAAGGCCATTATTGAGACAAGAAGAATGTATATTTTCCTTAACTTGCCTGCCCTTGTTAGCACAAAGTATCAACTTTTCCCACATGACCTCATCTGCTAACCTGTGTTCTGGCAAGCCCAATGAGAAACATCAATTTTCATCATAAGTTCCAACGGAATATTTCCTTAAAATCCAAAATGTAACCAGTTTCATACTAAGCATATAATTAGAACGACAGTAAACACAAAGTTTTTAGTGGCAGTGAAGCACATCTCAAGGTAAAGGGCTGTTTTTTTCACTTTTGAAACTGAGCAAACAAAAGATAGCCTCAGCTGCAGGGGCAGAGAATCCCAAATAACCCACTGCTAAACCTCCAAGATACAATTCATGATTTGAGTGCTCTGTGCTGTGATCTCCTCCTACTCCTTCCAGTCTGTTGCAGCAAAGTGCACGGTAACGGAAATTATCAGAACAATTCCAGTCTGCTGCTAGTGACTAACAACATTTTCATCTTGTCAAAGCGATATAACTTACATGGCTGTGAAGTTTCCAGAAGGAAATTACCACTCACATCACTACAGCCGTTTTAAGATGGCTCACATCAAGAAGAGTGGAGGGCAAGACATAAAGTCCAGCATAGCAATGCAGCCTTTCAGAGCTCTCTAGCTGCAGACACGCTCATGAAGGCAAGACCACCACCAAGGCTGGTGGCTACAGGTTTCAGTGCCATGTAGGAGGATTTAGGTATGAAATAGTCATTTGGAGAATGTGAAAGCAGACATGTCTCAGGAACAGGCTTTATTTTGGGCACGCTG
This sequence comes from Rhabdornis inornatus, assembly GCA_013397075.1. Classification (NCBI taxonomy): domain Eukaryota; kingdom Metazoa; phylum Chordata; class Aves; order Passeriformes; family Rhabdornithidae; genus Rhabdornis; species Rhabdornis inornatus. The sequence continues at coordinate 2,592,563 of VWZS01000496.1, forward strand.
AAAGGAGCAGCATCCCAGGGTTGAATGCTGCAGCAGCACCAGAACCTTTCTAGTGTGAGGAAGCGTGGAGCTCTTACAGACATCTGCCTGGTGGAGGGAGCTGAAGTTGCTGGTGTGGGTGGCAAGTATTGCTAGGGAAACCAGGCAGTTTCCAACTTTGTTCCCTAACAACAGGACACTGAATAGCCCTCATCCTGCCCTTTGACCTTGATGATATTCTCATGCCCTTTCTCAAATCCTTCTTCATATATGGACTATGTTTGCCCTGTTGCTCCCATAGCTCCCTTTAAACACTTGTTAACATGAAGACTTTAACTCTCTTTAAGGCTGCTTTTAGTATCTTCCTGGCAGGCATCCTCACTGCAATCCTCCTTTTCAGCTGAGCAAACCTGAGCAGTTATTTTACATCCTGTAAGTATGTGGAATCTATCGCAGTGTCCTTTAAAACCCAATGCCTATGCAAATACATACATAATAATGAATTTTAAAAGCTTAAAAGCAAAGTAAAATAGGCCAGATCTGTTGTTTAAAAGCAACTTGCAAGAAGTAAAAAAATTGATAGTAAATTGTTTTTCAAATGCTTGAAGTGCAGGAAGCAAACCAGGGAATCAGTAGAGTCAATATGTGATTAAAGTTTAAAGTTAGCCTCAGAGAAGATAAGATCATAGGAGAGCATTACAGAAAAGCTGAATAAATATCTTACTTCTCTAAGAGAGTTAGGGAAATTCCCATACAAGACTCTTGCACTTAAACAAGACTGTATTCTCCCAGGAGTTCTAAGGTAATATAGTCAAACTACAGTGGATAACCTTTGGCTTAAAAGCAGCATTTTCTGAGAAGAGAAAGGCAATAAATGTGATGGTGATTTTTCTTGAATTGTTCTAAAAGTCAGAGTTCTCCAGGCGTGGCATCTGGACCAGAGTGAATTAATACAGAGTGTAGTAAAACAATTAGGAGAGGCAATGATGTGTTATGAAGGAGTCAGTACAGTTCTTAGAATAAAGGCTGATGCCTCACAAGTAAATCTGCTGAAGTTCCCTGAAGGAGTCACGGGGCATGTGAAAAGGGAGATCCAGCACATATGGCCTATTCAGATTTCTAAAACACCTTCATTGCTCTTACTTTTCAGGACTTTTCAAGAAAATGATCACCAAATTCCAAAAAAAAAGGCAAAAAGATGGGAAAAAGAAGACAAGATTTAAACAGAGGTTTCACTGTGAAGAAAGGCGTTTCCCTTCCTTGGGGATTGGCATGGCATTAGTTCAACATAGTCATAAACAACCTAATAAAAGTACTATAATGCAAAAGTTACCGTGAGAAGGGGCATGAAAAGATGTGCTGAAACTGAGTTACTTGGGGTAGTAAAGATAAATTCTGGGTGTGGGGAGAGACTTAATCATACTGAGCAACAGAGCAAGCTGAAATGCAGAGCGCATAATTGCAAAAATCTTCCTAACAGCAAATAAAATGGGTCCCTGAGCTGGTTGCTAACACCAGAGCAATGAGAGCTTGTGTTGTAAGAGCTCCAAAAAGCTGGTGGTTCAATACTCAGCAATAGTAAAACTGCAAACAGAACATTTAGTGACTATCAGCAAGGGAATCAGGAACAAATCTGAGAACAGTCTCATGCCATAGTACAAATCCATCAAGCTCCACAGCCTGGAAACCTTTTAGTGCAAGATACCCCACTGCAAAAAAGGCACAGGAAAATGCCACGAAATGTGGTGGTTTTGTGATTAGGCTGTAGATCTCCTTGCTTCAGGATGCTGTGGATGTTAGGAGTTCAGTCAGGTTTCATGTGAGCCTGGAAAAACCTGAAGCAGAAAAACCCATCATCAATTAAAAAATGTAACACTTCTCCCTCCAGAACATTCACCACTTTGAAAGTTTTGGAGAAAACAAGTACTGGGCTAGATGGACCTTCCATAGGACCAATAAAAACATTCTTTCATAATCATCACTGCTCTTAAAATATGTTATACAAATTGTTTCCTTGTCATTACGGGAATGCCTCAGCTGATTTCTCTGTTGTCACCTGATGAACTTTAGGTTGACTCAGCACCTGAGTCATTGTGTCATATTTCATCAGGCTCAATCCTCTGCCTTGTATATTCACCATGAGTTTTGCTGGGACTTACTGCAAGACTCAGGTGAAGCTAGTACAAACAGTAAAAACTCAGCAGAGGTAACACCCCTGAACTTTGGGTTTTTTTACCTTTTCTCCAATGATTAAATAAGAAATATCCGTGGATTAACTATAACTGGATTATTGTGACATAGCAATGCTATCAGGATGAGAGAGATCAGAACTATGTAGAAAGTAGTCTCACCCTTCAGAAAGGTGGTGGAGAGGCAGCTATTTCTCAAAAGGGCACAGACAATGAAAAGGGGGCTGAAAGCTCCCTAGAAACCAAACCTAACAACCAGAAGACCCAAAAACAGTCTTGTGATTGTGATTGTGACCGCTGTGGACATCTGTCCAACAACTGTGCCAAGAATTCAACTAATAAGCCAAGAACACAGCCAGAACTGAACAAAGGAGTGCTGTCTCCTTGGGGAAGCTGTCTGGTACCCTGCAGTCCAGCTCTGAAGAGCACACACTCTGTAACAGATATAATACAGAGGACTCCAGACCCCAACACTCCACTTTAGACTGAAGAACGTATCCAAAATGCAGCATTTTCAAGAGAAGTTTAAACATCAAACTGTATCAGTCCCAATGAAAATATGTGAACCTTGAACTGAGAATAAGTAAACAGGAGAGACATGGGTGGCATTGTCTGTGACTCACCTCTTGATAATTTTACTATCCATAAATTATCATGATGGTTTACAAGAAACAAAGTTATTATATCCATGCCACATAATCTTAAGGCAGAATTAGATATGGTATAGGATGGATCAGTATAAGCAAGCACAAGAGATGCTGTGGGGTTACAAGACAGAGCTGCTGCCAGGACCATGCATTGTGAAACATTGCAGTATGAAGGAGGAATATAGCAGGAATTATAGCAATCTGATCTTTGAAGCCTATCAGTCAGCTCTACTCTAATATTTATCTGCATATCAAGAACAGATAATAAGAAAAAATGGTAGTCACAAAGTGTACAGTTAATTAAAAAACTGGAAGTCTATAGCAAGACTTTTAGAAAACATGTGGGCTACCCAACCACCAGTGAAACAAGGTACCAAAAGTTTCAGTGCAGCACAAAATTGTCTTTGCCTGTGAGCTCTCGTTTCTGCTGCCAAAAATCTGAAGAGCTTGAGCTGTTCTAATCTCTAATTCGTAAACAGTCAGTGTTTATTTTGTTTCTGTATTTTTTTTGAATATTATGATTATTTCTGCTCTTAGTACAGTAATAAGGCAGCTAATTTATTTTTCCAAGCCCTATATTTTTTTGAAATTGAGCCAACCACATGTTTCCAGCATGATATGAATTTTCCTTCACCTTGCTTTACATCACCAAGTGTTATGAAAGTTACTTTCTTGCCGTTTGTAAAGCAATTTGAAATCTTCTCCTGACAGATATAATATACTCAAATAATTGTTCAGCTCCATTCATAGCCGAATCTTCTCCAGTGCATCAGGGCAGAATTATCTGGTGTCATGTTGGTTGGCTAAGAAAAAGAGGGGATTTCTCCTCTGTTTCTGCTCACACAAAACTCACTGACGCCACAAAACATTTCCAGTGATTTTCTCATCCAGGAAAGTAGAGATATCTTGCCTTGATCAGAACTGGTGTGTTTGCAGAAGTAGAACAACTCTCTGTTTCTGATGTGAACAGGCTGGTGCCCGAAAAAGTCTTTGTAATTTCCTCTTTCTCCTCTTGCAAAACATCTCTTCACATTAGGAATAAAGCACAGCAACACCGAGGAGACAGAAGCTGTAATTTATAAGGGACAATCATACAGTGCTGCAGCTCCTTGCCCACACGATATCAGCATGCCTCCTTCACTTCAGGCTATGGTGTACATTGCTAGGTATGCTAATGATGTCCTCTCCCTGTGGACTCTAATGTGCGTAAATTATGTGAAGACACTGTAGGTCTCAGTGGTGCAAAGGACAGAAAACTGCTGGGACATCCTGCTTTTACAAATAGAGCATCTGAGCTTAGGACATATCCTGTGTAGGTTAAAAATAAACCATATAAAAGAGTGCCCACAGCAGCTACATTTTAACAAGCAGTCTAGAAATGTTACCTTTCCAAACAAACTAAGCACAACATTAGGCTTGGAAATAACAATTATTTGAACATATCTGTGTCCTGCATCCGAAACAGCGAGATTCAGCTCCAGATAAATGTACCAAAACTGAAATATCTCTCTGTGAGCTAGCTGGGTAATGTTCCTTTGTGGTGGAGTTCTAGGGCTTCATTTTGGCTTTCCTGATGCACACATAAATGGCTAATATTATTTAAGGTGTTGCATCAGTGATATCTGCACAGGCAGGGCAGCTATAACACAAGCCCTATACCCCAGGAGCAGCAGCCAGGGGCCAGGTGAGGCACCTGACCAGCCACAATGTGCCTCTGTTGAGGCCAAAGTGTCCTATGCCTGGTCAATAGTTCAAAAGAGCTTCTCAGCTTACCCAAATGCAGTTCCCTACTTTTTATCTAATTACTAGGGTACATTCCCTAGATTTCCACTGGTTATGAAGGAAGCTTTATTTGCAAATAAAGTATCTCCACTTAACTTCCTCAATTACAGTGTATTAATCTGACTCTTGCTCAATGGGTTTAATTCAAATGTCTGATAATTTGCATTGGTTTTTTTGCCATTTGAGATGCCTTAAGGTATCTTGAGCTTTCCCAAGGAGCTGACCCCTATGAAATAGGAGCTGCACAAGGCACCCCTGCCCTTGGAGCTGCAGCAGCAGACATGGCCCCACTGCTCAGAGCACCCCCAAAGGCACTTGGTAGTCATACTTAGGCAGCCACAAGTTCCATGTGTCCGTGTGCTCTCTATCTTTTTCCCTCTACTGATAATCAGTATACTTCATAAGAACCACGCCTAGGTTCTGCTACTGTGCTGAAGGCAGAGTGTGTTAGCCATTTCCTCCCCTTCTTTGTATCTCTGTGGCCTGTGCAAAAAGCCCTTCCTCTGCATTCTCCACTGACACAGTGGTCACAGAGGCTATGGTGAATGTCACGTTCTCAGGATCTGGCAAACCCACAGCCTGACCTCAAGGCTCTCCAGACATCACAGGCTTGCTGAAGACATGTTCAGCTTTTCAGGGGATCAGTCAGTGCACCAGCAGCACCCACAGGCAGCTCACTCACATGAATATCCTAAACATCATTAATTCCCTCCACCCAAACATGTACTGCTTATCATAGAAATGTTTTCCACTACAGCTAAAGCCCTCCACACAGATACAGATGGTCTCAGCAAGGAATTACTGAGCCCTGGTGCCTTCTGGGTTGCAGGTAGCTCAGGTCCTGCTGTGTGTGAGTGGCCTTTTTTCCAGGAAACCCCTCCCTGAGAAGATTGTTTTGTAGTTGTCAGAGACAGGTTTTCATAACAGGCTGCCATGGGGTGGGCGACTGTCAGTGTATGGCAGAAATCTGTTAAAAGAAGAAGCTGGGAGTGAAGTTAAGATAGCAAGTAGAAATTTTAGACATGCATTAAGAACAAAATAAACCCTAGCTATCATAAAAGGCTCATTGGTCAAAGGAAATTGTAAATCTGCAGATAACTATGCAGAAAATGCAGAAGTACTAAAGAGTTCTAGTTTATATTTGGGGGAAGGAATTTGATATCCCCACATGAAGATGATGAACTGTAGTCAAATGATCAAATAAGTCAGATGATGATAAAAGGCATCTCTTGGGGTACTGTTACATAAGCCAACCTGCATTATTTGCACCCAGGAATAGTGAAAAAGCAGACTGTGTAGTACCTCTGGCTGTTGTTACTTCTTGATAGATTTTGGCATTAACAACATTAAACGCAGGTAGTGTGAAATTCCAAAAGACTGGAGGAGCGCAACAGTTGTGCCAACATTAAAAATATGCAAATATATTGGGGGGAGATCTGTGCAAACAAACAAACAAGAAGTTTGTTCACCTCAGGTGACATCGTGGCAAAATAAAGAATCTGATGAAAGAACAAGCGTGTATTCAGTGTTTCAGCCTTGACAATAAACAAAAAAGTGCACAGATTCAGAACTAGCTGAAAGATTTCAATAAGTCTTCAGTGAGGTTTATCATGGAATGGTATGAAAGTAAAAAGAAAATAACCATTGAAAAATTCGCAGATGACACAAAGATGGAGTCCTAAATGAACCCAAGATATTTTTATTAGTGGTATGGACCACTAACATATACTAGGCTAAGGAAACAAATTCTCCTTCTGTTGATACTAGGAGATTAAGATCAGTTGCCATTCTGGTAATGGCGCCTCAGGTAAGCATAAAACATGCTACACTTCACTAGCACCAATTATCTTTTCAACAAACACAAGTTTTGCTTACACACCTTTCTGACTGAGTGCTGACATTTGCATGAACATTTGCACAGCATTACAGCTATGATTGAAAAGCCCTAACAACTTCTCTAGAATATGTTTTCCTTTCTGCCCTCCAATATTTGTTATCCTTTGTGTGGCAATTGAGGACTTGAGAATTTCTTTGAGAATTTTCTTGCATAAATCTGAACCTGTTATCACCTCTCAGGCAGTTTGCTACAAATTGCTAGATTTCTCTAACCCACATTAGGCGTCATGGTAACAAAGCTTTGGCACCAGCAGATCCTTTTCCCCACGGGATCTGAGTCTAATGCTTCCATCTGGTGAAGAGCCTGCTGTCAGCACAGCCATGCAGCATCCTGACTCTGGTGAGGGTACAGCACCACTGGCAAATAAACACCTAAAAGGACACATCCCCTATTTCCTGCAAAGGCCTCCTTTCTCCCACATAAACATCTTTGAAGACTATTGTACAGAGTTTCTCCACCACTGCTCCTTTAGGCTTCAGTTTTACCAACATTCATTATGCTTTTTCATAAAGATTTCAGCTCAGTTTTATATACTTTAGTCTTTTCCCCAAATCTTCCCATGTATTTTCATTCCAGTGCTCCACAATCTGTTTCTAGATCATATTTTATGTTTTTAAAGGACAACTAGAGGTCAAAAGAAGAATTATTCATAAGTACTCATCCTTGTTCAACCCTTACGTAAGTGATCATAGCTTTGATGAACAGCGTTGTATTTTCTTTCCTCTATGTTTTATATCCATGTGAAGATAACCCACTTAGAGATGTCTTTCTTAAGCCTGCTTTATAGTCTTTACAGCTTTTTTCAATGCTGTCTACACTGCTTAATCTTTCCACTAGAATATATGTTTGCCAACGCTGGCAGCTACATTAGAAGCAATACACAAAATAATTTTTATTGCTGGTATTGCAAAATAAAAGTAATCTCTGAGCAGCATTGGGTAATTTTAATATTATAAGTCATTAAATACATGTGATCTAGATTAAATAGGGTAGGAAGTATGTACTCTACCAGTAAATAATACGGGCAAAATTTGGCCCCTTTCACTTGTATATCCTGTACTGGGGGTCTCCAGGACACATAACAATGTGGGTTAGAAATGGCACGTGCAAGCAGTGAGAGTGCCACAGGGTGATTTTGTGGGCAGAATGGAGAATATATTCACACAGACAATGTGCTACTGTCTAGAAATATCAGAGCTGGCTCTGAACAAACTGCCTCAGAAAGCAGATGCAGAGTGACTGCATCAGTATTGCTTTCCACTTGGGCTAATTAGCCCAGATAATTCACAGGCCGAATCAGCTGGCACAGAGCTCTACAACTCTTCACATGGACTTGTTCCTCAGCCAGCTCTGAGGAACAGCTCTGAGTGTGCTATTTGGAAATCCATTGTGCCACAAAAGCCTGCATTTGCTGCTGCACAGCAAGTCCCTGTGAGGTTTATAGAGTGGCTATAAACCCTTTTATTGAAGGGAATGCAGCCTGGAGGCCACAGGAGGATGGTATGTTTTATATGCAGTGTCATACAATGAATCCCACAGACAGAAACTGCAATCCGAATGTTGGGTTCTTCTTCCCAGCATCTCCTCTCATGAGCATCTGGACAGCAGGAGTTTGTACCACCCCAGACACACAAAAAATGGCTTGAACCTGGATTTCTCACAGTGTCTCTGCAAACACTGCCACCACCACTCATGGAACAGAAAATATCTGGAGAGAAGCTGTCAGATTCATCTCCAACATGGAAGAAGCTGTGTCCCACTAATTCTGACTGGTGCTCAAGGACAGGTTTTTTCCAGGACATTGGCTTCCATGAGTGATTCACGTACTCCCAGAGCTGTGAACTTATTCCTTGGAATCAGAGTAGTGCTGTTTGCCAGTGAAAGTATTTCCCTACAATGTGGCCATGCTTTGCCTCAGGCTGACATTTCCAACCTTGCAATATCACCTAGACTGTCCCTGAAAGCTGAGAACTGCTTCATAGGGACACCTGAGGTTCAGGTGAGGTTTGTCCTCACCTTACCACATGCCAGAGATCTTCCTCGTTGCCATTAGCCACTGGGACACGCTGCTGCTTCTGCTGCTTCCACAACACCAGCTTTCACACTGGCCTGTGCAGTTCCTGTGCACAACATTCTCTTACCCTCTGGGTATTTCAGACCAGCTGAAAACTTGATTGAGGTCTTCTGGTGTTAAAGATAACAACTTCTTTAAAATTAAAATTAAGATTAGGAAGCTACTTTGAAACCACTCCTGTCTCCAGAGAGTTCAAATAAAAATATATACTTAGAAAATTCAAGCCAGACAGCAAAATTTAAAAATGCTGACAAAATATAAAGCTTGCCTCAGGTTTACAGATTATCTTTATCCACTGAAACTTAGATTTTGTATCTATGTGTAACTTGAGAAACAATACAAACTTATAAATGGAATTGAAGTACCTGCTAATTATTGGCTTTTTTCTTCCTGAGACCAGTCCAGATGATAGTCTGATGTTCTGCACCAATAATGAGTAGAGGAAACAAATTCTACCAGATTTGCCTTTGAGGGGCTTTGGAAGAACTCACTACATGCAGGCATCTTCGATTTCATCCAGAAGAGAACATCACAAATAAAGCACAAAGAAGTATTTCTACCAGGAAGAAATCAGCCCTTGAAGATTTTGACAGCTTTCTGTCTGTTGAAAATGCCACAAAACAAGATGCAGGACGTGGAGGTCAGGACATGCCCTCACATCTGAGATAAGCAATTGTAAATCTGTGTTTTCTTATAGGACAGGAGATAACATAGCTGCTATGCCAAGAAAAAGTGCATGTCCCTCTCATGGAAGATTCTGCCTTGACAGAAACCATTAAATCTTTCTCTCAGCACCACCTTTCCTGTCCACTGCAACTGTGAGTGCTGCCACCCTGACCCATGTGTGCTACCCAGTGACACCAGTGGTGTGCTGAGGTGTGACACAGCCAGCTCACATCCTGCAGAGCTGGAACCCAGCTGGAACCCTTGAAAAGACCCCTTGGAAATCAAAAGACAGAAAATCTGAGTAAAAGTGTGAAGAAAAGCTGTAGGAGAGAATTCAGAACTAAATGCTGGTGACCAGGCATGACTAATCCACCTGGTAACCAGGTATGAGGCATATTTACAGGATGTTAAGAGCCATATATTGACCACACAAGTTGGGTGTTCAAATTAACCTGCATAATAAAATAAATAAAGACTGCATGAAAATCAACTTTACCTGAATGAACAACATTATGACCGTGAGATAGGGGAAAATTACTTAGTCTACTGTCAAATTATCTAAAAGAATAAGACATTGGGAAATGCTTTGAACCGACGTAGAGGGGAGAAAAAAAAGGGTGAAGGAGTCTGGGGACAAACTGATCTTTGTTGTAGCTGCTTAGGGACAGAGCTTGAGTAGCTTTAGAGACTGAATTATCCTCAACTTTTAACAAATGATCCCTTCAAGTTATGGTTCAACAGCATCATCTGGGCAGTATTCCAGTGTGTGCTTTGTGGGCAGAGACTTTGATGTCCAGAGTGTCAATCCAGGACTTTTCAGAAGACACTGCTATCATTACGAAAAATATGTTAAGGGGAAAAACCCCACCTTCATAAAACCCCCTCACACACAAGAACAACAGGAAAGCCTAGCTAAAACCACACCTTATAAAATTATTTACAGTGACTGAGACTGAGGCCAGGGGAGTTATTCCACATTTCTACCATCACAGCTGTGATAGGAGTTCAGCCTTCAGTCTTTGCAGAGTTGAAACACTCTCTTCTTTCAAAGGGAAATCACTGAAACTCAAGCTGTAGGGTTTCGTATCTTGGTGCAGATAGAAAGGCCAAGAAAAACAAACATCGGAAAAGATCCCGAGAGTCAGCAGAAACTACATGATATCCTTCCCTTATTAATTCATGTTTATTTTAACTGTCTTTCCTCCTGACTTTTTTCCTAGACAAAAAGAGACTCAGACCAGAACTTTTTATTCTTACTTCTGTTTCAGTTCCAGTTAAGGTCAGTAATAATCCCTAATTATTTGGTGGTCTTGAACTTCTTCCCAGATAAAACACACAAGCCTTAAAAATGGAAAGTCCTGGCTGAAAATTCTTTCTTTAATATCCAGCCTAATCAAACCTCCCTTGACAAAGCTTCAGGCCATTCCCTCAGGTCCTGTCACTGTCACCAGAGAGAAGACATCAATGTCTGCCCCTCCTCTTCCTCTCACAAGGAATTTGTAACTGCACTGAGTCTCCCCTCAGTCTCCTCCAGGCTGAGCAGACCAAGTGCCCTCAGTCTCTCCTCACATGGCTTCTCCTCAAGGCCTTTTACCATCTTTGCTGTCCTCCTTTGGACACCCTCTAATATTATAATATTAATACTTTCTTATATTGTGGTGCCCAAAGCACACAATATTCAAGATGAGGCTGCACTGGTTCTGTGTCTGCAGGCAGACAAGTGCCAACACACACAGACGTAGGTGACAGACCGCAAAAATGATCCCACAGCCATAAGAATGGATATGCAATTGGGTGGACAGTGGGAAAGTCAGAGTGAGGGGTCTGACAGGCTCTAGGGGCAGTGCTGGCACGGCAGTAGCTGTCAGCCACTCACCCCCACGACAGGAGCCTCAGCCTCCTTCTGGCAGAAACAGCTAGAGCTCACTTCATGCAAGTGAAAAAGAGCCCTGTGCCAGAAGGATCCCTGCCAAGGGACTGTGGAGCAGTGTGGCACCATGGTGCAGGGACAGGAACTGCTGCAAATGAGGCAAGTCAGATAGGGAGAGAAAGGTGGGAACAGAAGGGAGGAAGATGCAGTGACAGCAGCTTTGCTGGACCTGGGTGGCAGTGCTGGCTACTCCACTCTCCATGTGAGGGTAGAAGTGTCCTCATGGGGAATGAATGCAGGTAAAGAGCAGACTGTAATTTCACCCCTTAATTTACCATGTACTAACTGACCATCATAAATAGTCCTTCTTGCTGTGTGAAAATACATGCCACGCTAAACCACATTTTAAACAAGTTATTAAGTCAAAAGGTTCTTCTCTGGCATCTTGGATTAAGCACCCAACATACTCTCTAAAAACTATACAATGTGGGTGTACAGTAAGTGAGTTTTACTAATATGTTCCATTCAATTGTTATTATGAAAAAGGAAATTATCAACAGATAAAACACTTTTCATTTGTTTCCCATATTGTTCTTCCTTCTCAAAAGTGACTTGCTCAAATAATCTTCCCAGCCCACACACATCCACCTTTCAAAAAAATAACAAAGCAAGGTTTGACTTGTTGGCTTCACTTCTACTATTTGTAGTGACAGACTCTTTATTTTTGGGTCGTGGTTTTTAAATTTGAAACTAAGAATGGCAGCCACCCCCAGAGTAGCATTTGCGTAGGGGGAATGTTTAGTACACAAAACTGTCTGTGACCCTTCCTCCTATCACTCACTCCGCCTACACCTCTCATCCTCCCAGTGAGTTTTCTGTGCACATCAGTGAGACACACAAAGCAGAAGCCCAGCTCTTGGTGAGCAGTGCTCATATGAGGAAGTTCAGTCAGGCATGTTAGCTCGTGACTCCTCGTTTCACACTGCAAACAACAGGATGGTGCTTCACAGCAGACAGGTCCTGTCCTAGAAATAGGTGTGCAAGGGAGCAGTTAATTCATTTCAATTCTATTATCTAAATCAAAGGAGTCATAGTTATATGGGAATGTCCTGACTAGAGCATGTGAATTTTCCACTGAGTTCCCTAGCAGTGTTCAACATTAAAAGAATTGTGAGGAAGGCACAACAAAACATCAGATGGAAAATTAGAAAATAATTTCCCCATAAGTGAGACTTCCTTTGCTAGATACTTCTTTCATACCCTGAAATATTTGTGTATCTCTGAAAAAAAGCCCTTATCCCATCTGATACCCTGGGATTTGTTTTCAGCACTGTGGACTCTGAGCACTGACTCCTGCTGTACTTTTGGCCTCAGTGAAGTCCCAAGGCACGTGTGAGCACAGGACTGAGCACACACCTGCTCACACCGTGCCATTGTGTGCATCACTCCCGTGACTAATCACTTCCATTGCCTGCCTTACAGCCCTCCCTATAGCTGGCATTCTTCAGACAAGAGGATAGCTACTAAGAACATGCCATTCCTTCCTCTGTGGCACTGTATCTTCCAGTCCTTTATCCAGCCAAGGATTTAGGTAGTTTTTCTGGCTGGTGCTCCACACTGGGACAGCATTTTCCATGGTCAACACAGGGAAATATTCAGAGTTAAGTAGTAAACTATGACAAGGAGTACAGTAACTAAGAGGGTAAATTAATAGCTTAAATTAATTATTTCCCTTCTATATCCTGAGTATTTCTTTGCCTATTGCATAGCTCATTGACTCCAAAGAGCTGGATTCCTCCACAGCTCTTCCCAACACTCAAAATCCTGCTAAATGTGAATTATGTATTTTTGCCATTTAATGTTTCTTTCCTTAAGCTGTCAGAAAAAAAAGAAGGTTAAAGATCCCCATCAATCTGAGCTTTGCTTAGTGCAGTGTTGCACCAGGAGGCACCAAGAGGACCTTGCCTACTCCCCTTAATGATCTCCCAGCACACCTGAAATGTAGGAGTGCCTTGTTGTATCCACAGGGGAAGCGTCTCCTAACTGACGAGATATTAGCTAAGCACCTCAGAAAGTTTCTCCACAAGAGGGGAATCCCAGGACAGCCCTTCTGATCTGGCAGAGAGGAGGTAAGGGGATATTTCAGAAACAGCTCATTTTTCTAATATGTGTTTTAAATTAAAGTTTTTAAATTTTTACATCTCTTGTTGATGAAGGATATGGATTATCGGAAGGAACAGAACTGACATATTTTACTCTTGAGAAAAATGATGCAACTTTACTAATTTTCTAGTGAAAGCTTCCGTTGTCAGCTCAAAATAAGTGCTATTTTGATAAAGACCATGTGAGCCGTATATCAAAACACCCACGGTTGTCGTACACAAACACTGCACTTGCACATTAAACAGCACTTTTTTCTGGCACTGGAAATAAGACCCACTTTGTTTCTAAAGTAGTTTGTTTTGAATTTTTGAGATGTGAAGGCTGTCAGCTGGAGTTTCAAGAGTAGGGTTGGCAAGAGTCACAGTCAGGAAATTACAGGGGTTGAAGGCTTAGGTTGACAAGGGCTTGATGTAGGGTTAAAGGTGGATGTGAAAGGCTTTGCTAAGGTGGGGCTTGTGCCAATATGAAATCCCTATCTAATTTTAGGACTTCACCTTACAGAAGTCTTGATATCAAGATTAATCAGGATTTTTTTGGGAAAAACCTTAGGCCAACAGGGGCTGATGAAGAAAGATCAGTACTGGACTGAGAAGAAGACCTTGCTAAATTTAGGGCTGGTGCCAAGAGAAGCATAAATCCAACACCAGTGCAAATCCTTGCTTAGTTCAACACAGTGAGGCCTTCCAGCCTTATAAAAACCAAAGAGGCCACACCTCTGATCAAACTTTGCAGCCCTTGCCAGACCCAAAAATAACTAAAACTCTCTGACTTTGCTTGTCTGTCCCCTCTTCCATCACCTAAACCTTACAGCCAACTGTCTCCCAACACCTTCACTTATTCCCAAACCTAATTCAGTCTGGATGGCAGATTTAACTCCAGGACATGATTTATCCCATCCTGAACCACAGTTTTTGTGACCCAAAAGTCAATTTAAGTTAATACTAAATTTAATCTTATTGGTTCCTGCCCAACCCAGATACCAGAGTTAAGTGGGGTTGATATGACAGACTTTACATGGTGTCTGAAAGCAGTTGATAAACTAATTTAGGGTCGATGCTAAGATCACAGTTTTAGGCAGCAAGGAGCAGGGACTTCAGCCTGTGGCTCTCTCCAGCAGAAATCTGTCTGACATCAGCCCAGGCCACATCTCTAATTTCAGATCCAGGGCTAGAAAACATCAAGAGATTCCAATAAGTTGGAGAGTCTACAACTGCTAGAGCATCTCCTCTACCAAAATCAGGCAACAACCCCAGAAATCATGAGTCTAAATGATTCTGGCCATTATCACTAAGGGCCTTTTCTGTGGTGTTTGGTGTGCACAACTCTATAAATAAACTTCACCATGAGACAACCTAGGAATAAAAGTAACAAAATACATCTGTTATTTTTAATAATTACAATACTATTTTTTAAATTGCTTAGAAAAATACAAAGGTGATGAAATCCAAGCCTCAAAAATTGGGGAACATAAATAAACATAATTAATTAAATTCCTTAAGTGCACACATGCAAGTCCATTATAATACAGCCTTTAATTGCATGCCAGCATAATGGTTTTGCTTGTGTTCTTGAATGCAAATTCAAGAATATTTCTGCTCAACATAAAGAGAAATGTATCAGGGATGGGCAGCTAATAATGGTATATTTACTAGGGTTCTTACCTTCCAAGCTAAAAAAAATTGTAAAATATCCAGTAAATGGGGAAAATTATTCCAGAAAGGAGAAAAAAAACCCTCACAATTAAAGAGAAGAGAGAACCTGAATGTGCAAAACATTGTGCTCACTAAAGTCATCAAATCATTAAAATGATCATCTGACACTTAGTATGTCCAGATCAGAGACACTAGTTGTAAGTCAGAGATAACAGCACTACCTGAAATCACAAGAATATTGTGAAGATAATTCATTTCAACTGGTGAATGCATATGAATTCAGATATCATAAAGACACAAGTACAAGAATGCCTGCAAATAAATACATCAATACTAAGCTGGATATATAAACAATATGTTTGCTAGAGGAATATTAAAGAAATATTGACAAAGTACACTCTCTCATCTGATGGGGAAAAATAGCACATAAGAAAAGAATTTAAAACCCCCACCTACGTGCCTTTGTACAGGTATTCTGATATCTTAATTTTTAAAAAAAGAAGACATAAGACCGTTCCAGGAAACATGTAAAGAATATTAAAAGAAATTTAGATGTCAAAGTTAGTAACCGATCACTCAAGCTCAACCAGGAAAAAAAAGTCAAAACTAAAAATACAGCATTGAGACTCTTACACAGGCTTAAAATAAGACAGGCTCATTTTCTGTGCTGAATTTGGAGCTGAATAAGGACTCAGTGGAAATAACAGAATCTGTGGCACATTTTTGCACCACAGTGACATCAACACCTTCGTGGATGAGATGCTCCAGTGCCCAGCAGTTGCAGCTTGATGTGCCTCACTTAACCTGTGGGTCCAGGCCAATACACTCATGAAACCATGGGAACTCTTGGTCACAGTCCTTTCCAAAGTCATTTTCTTTGCTAAAAGATCAAACAGGCACTTCAGTCATTCATATGGCCATGCTGCATCAGTAATACCCATGGGAAGCAACTGTGTCTGATTTAATAAGATTTAATTTCTCTGCCTCATTGTGAGGACAATGAGACATTCAAGGTCCCTACTCTTGAAAGTGGTTATTGTAAGAACTAATTAATGTGTGCTATATAATTCTGCTAAGACTGAGAAGATTGCCTAATAAAACTGAATTCCTGAGTGGCTTATGACTATGATTTACTCAGGACTTTCATTAAATAATAACAAAAACTACAGAATATGTTGGATACTAAACCAGGTTTTAAAGACAGGGTCTACGAAGTACAGTATTGAGCATGGACAGTGTTTGTGAAAAATGTGCAGAGGCACAGCTTTCCAGCTGGACCCAGAAACTGGAGCAGTCGAGAGTGTATCAGGAATTTTTACCTTCTGTCTATTACAAAGAGAAACAAACTGATACATCCAGAAATACTAAATGTGTATTAATGTATATTAATGAGAAAAAAAATTATATATTTTGTTACTGTGATAAAAAAAATGTTTTAGACCTAGGCAGCTTTTTCATTCTCCAGCTGACTGTAAGGAAGAGGGCTGTGCACAGTCCATGGAATATTCTTTACTATAAACTTCACAAAGGTAGCTCTGGAGCCTCAGACACAATGCTCTGGCAATTCTGACATGTGAGAGTGTTCTCAGGCAAAAAGCAATAGAAGTTTAGCATAGGGAAAAATTCAGTAAATTTTGTCCTCTAGAGTGACTGGAGTTTCTTGAGTCCTACCTAAGCATAAAGGTCCAGAGAAGCTGATTTTAGCCACAGGATGGATGGTGGTGGTGTCTCCCTCCTGCTTCCAGGCTGGTCTATGGTCTGAGAAATGCTCAGAATCTTGGGTGCTTCCTTTCCCTTTAGGGTGGATTGTCACCCTAATACACAGATTTGGTAGCTCTGACTCAAAAAACTGTAAATAACTTTCAGCAGCAATCCCACCCTAATATGTCCAAGCATCAGGTTCTTGAACTCAATGCAGTTGGTTGATTTTTAACTGAAAACCCAACATGGATGACCAGCAAATCCTGTAATTCTTTAGTAGTCATTAATGCTAGCACTGTAGTCGATCCCAAAGAACCTAATTTTTAAACTCAGACATAATTATTGTAGGTGCTGTACGATGGAAAATATTGGTTCTTGTGTTGAAGAGTCTCATGTGCAAATACAACGTGGAACACAGAAGGATAAAGAAATGAAATATGAGAAAATAAATAAGTAATTGGTGTGACAGCACCAGCAGGCCAGCATAGGGACTGGTCTGCTTCTGGGGGGAGGCAGCACAGGAAAGGAATGTTAATGACAAACCTGCAGCAAGATGATGATGAATTTTGGTAAGTAATTACAAGATGGAAAAAGGGTAGACCAGACATAAGCCACTCAGAAATCTAATGAGTAGGCAAAGGAAGCATCACAGGTCACTCGAAAGCAAGAATCAGTTACTAATTTTTCCCTGCCTTGAACTTGTGTGACTTCAGACCAAGCACACTGGTCAGGATTTCCAGAAGCAGCTTCACCAACTCATTCTTTAGATGTCTAGTCTGAGATCCTTTAGAAGCACCTGACTTTCAAAGAGCACATATCTCACCTGCTTTGAAAAATCAGCTCTGTGGCTTATGTTGGACAACAACAGACTCAGCTATTCACCCCCAAATCTCAAGACAATTCTGACATTCTTGGCTTGTATAACACCTCCATATTCTTATGCCTTCAAAGGAAACAAAAATGCTTACCTGAGCTGATTGTCTCACTAGTTACTGTGTGCATGTGTGATGGATAAAAGGACACCAGAAACTGAACAATTATAAACATGTATTAACCACTGACTGCAAAAGGCTGGTGTACACCTCTGAACAGTTGCACTGGTAAAGGTAGTGATATATGGTAAGGCTACTCAACACATATAGAAGCAAATAAGGCCAGATAGAATATTAAGGACAAATGAAAGTGACCCCAAAGATTACATGTACTAAACTTTCCAGCCATATCTGGGATTTGGAATCTGTTTATCCCATAAAGTAAAACATATTACTTCCCAGGGAATCAGAGAAGGATAGAACTGCAATTTTGCAGTCACATCAGGATACCAGTACAGGCGAGAGAAGAGTCAGGTTTTATAGATTGCTCCATTCTATGGAGTCAGTGCCATGTGACTATCAAAGAAACTTCCTTCTATATTTCTCCATCCTGATTTTAAACTAAGCACTAGAGAAGATTGCTGCACATTAGTTATGTTTCTCATATGAGTAATAAAGGAATAATCATACACATTTACAACATTACCAAAGCAATTGAAGATAAATTATAAGCAAAGTCTATTTTATTAGTGATTATGACTCAGAACAATTCCATAATCTCTTCTGTTTCCAAAGCCCAACAAATGAGTGCCTTATACTCTGATTTCGTGACACCCCACCTGGAGAAATGTGTTCAGCTCTGGGGTCCCCAAGAAGAGAAGGACATGGAGCCTACAGCTGGCGTTTTGGCCATGGAGCTCTGTGTGGTGGAGCATATCCAGAGGAGGGCTATGAAGATGCTCTGAGGGCTGGAGCACCTCTCCTATGGAGAGAGGGTTGGAGTTGTTCAGCCTGGAGAAGGATCTGGGGAAACCTTACATCCTCTTCCAGTACCTAAAGGGGACCTATAAGAGAGCTGGAGAGGGACTTTTGACAAGAACATCAAAAGGGGAGAGTAATAAGACAAGGGGGAATGGCTATTCATTGAAATAGGGTGGATTTAGATTAAATACAAATTTAGGGAACAAATTCTTCACTGCGAGGAGGGTGAGGCACTGGAACAGGATGCTCAGAGAAGTTGTGGCTGATCCTCCCCTGGAAGTGCTCAAAGCCAGGTTGGAAGGGACTTTCAGCAACCCGGTCTAGGGGAAATTGTCTCTGTCCATGGCAGGGGTTTGGAACTAAATGACCCTTAAAATCCCTTCCAACTCAAACCATTGTAGGATTCTATGATCCCATTACATAAAAGAGATTATTGCTCCCCCCACCCTGTTCCCTGTGACATGACTCAGTACCTTGCTTTACAAGATCAAGCAACTCTTAGGGTTGGAAAAATCTTTTCACCTTGTTGAGCCCCACGTGGTGTTTTCCTACAAAATTTGACATGATGATAAAACATGCATTTTCACTTCAGTAAACATTTGAACTTCTTTGCTGGCACAGATTCTTATCTTTTTACAAACATTGGAGAATGCATTTTCACAATGAGCAATGATTGTAGGAAAAGACTGGTACAAAGGGAAAAGAAGAATTAAAAATTAGTGAACTGTGCTCCATGAACTTGTTGCTTTTCTGTCTCAGGAAGTTCCTCAGCTTGCACCTTGGGTGACGTTTACTTGAATTGTCTTAAAGAGAGTGAGGAGATGATGCATCAAATAGATGATTGGCTCACATAGCAACAGTGATTCAGTAAAAGGTCAGCTTTATACCATACATAGGCAACATACAGGCTTCATCCTACTCTTAATGAAGTCAACATCAAAAGTCCCATGAACTTCAAAGTGCCAGGGAGGAGGCTCTTACTCCAGGATGTTTAGCAATGTCTCATGAGATATCCAGACAACAGCTCACCCACTGAAAGACATCTCTGCCATAGGCATTAATAACATAGACTGCTTATAATGTAATTTTACTGCAAACCTATAGCTATTGACATTTTGGCCATGGAGCTATATGTGGTGGAACATAACAGGAGGTCCAAAAGGCCCTGGAATTCCACAGAAGGAATAACAAAATACCAAAGCAATGAAATAATTTAATAAATAATACAAATAAAATATCTACTCACTTTATTTCATAGTAGCACATTAAAAAAAAAGGGGGGGACTAAAAGATTTGGAAAGAACACTGTGTAATATGAATCTTTTATTTCATTAGCTATTTTGTCTCTTTCTGCAGCTTGTGTAACATATTGCATGAATCTATGTGCAGATTCTGCTTGCATCCCTCAGGCTGAATTGACTTGATCATTATCTACAAGAGGAGGCATCTGTACAGATTATTAAGTCTGACTGCAGGGTCTGAAATTGTTAATTAAAATATAGATAAAAGAAAACACCAGCAATTACATCACCGTCTCCCGGAATGATGGCTTAGCTCTCAGTGCTATGACCTGGGGATTTACTACGCTTGTCAGAGGGCTCGGAAGCATGTAGGATGAGACCAAGATTAGGGTGACCCTGTTACCAGTTCTGCCATCAAAGCAGCTCTTGGGGGGGAAGGTTTCCGTGGCTGCGATGAAAGCAGGCTGAGGAACGGCTCAGGAGCCCTGGAGGGCGATTCTCGGGGCGATGGCACCACCTGCAGACCGCGCTGGAGCCGCTGCTGCCGCCCCGGGGGTGCGAGCCCCGAGCTGGGGCTGCCTCCTTTCCTCCTGTACCCATGGAGCCGGACACAGCTCCCCCCTTTCCTATTCCTTCCTGGATGATATTTCTCCCACGCTTTTGTTCTTCTCACTCGGTTCTTTCCCACCTGGTCCCCGCCCCTCTCCATGCTGTTCGTCGCTTCGGGATAACATTTCCTTCCTCCTGCCCCAGTGCCCCTGCACCGCCCCTGCACCGCCCCACCAGGCAGCCGGAGGTGGGGAAACCACAGGGACCAGCACATGGTTCTCCCTGTGCTTTCCTGCACTTTGAACTTCTCAAGGCTTCCAAAGGGTTAGAACATCCCATTCAAGGAAACACCACTTTAATAAAGCTAAATCAACAAATTGGTATTGTTTGCTGAACCAATGAATAGCAAACTGATGATTGATAAATTGACAACTGTAAACTGGTGACTGATAATTATGTTGTTAGATTAAATAATTACATTGAATACTCTCAAGTCATCAGTTAGGCATGCCCATGCTCAGGATAAAGCCTTTCTGTGTACAACATGAAAAATCCATTTTCTACTCTAGGACACTGCAAGAGGAGATCAAACCTTGCTTCACCCAACTGGCTCCCATATTCTCCAACCACCTTTGCCTACGGTATTTATTTACCATTACTTCTTTTAAGGAATGCAAATGCTACTCTTTCTTTCCTTTTGAAAAGGTGTCTACGACAAGGTTTATTGTGAGCAGGATTATATATCGTATTTGTGTATCTGAGGGGGGTGAACTAAGAGGAACACAACGACATGAGTGGAATTTTTCTCCCTTTTTTTGAAAACATCAGTCTTGCAGGTTTCTTGATGTAAGAAGTAAAACTGTTACCAAAAAATTGATGTGATATTTTTCCTACACACCCCAGTTGCTGCCTTATTTGCTCTCTTATCCTGACCAGACCAGGGCTGGCTTAGCTCCCCTCTTCTTCCTCCAGCCCACAGATATTTCTTCTGTCTTTCCTTTAGGAAGAACTGAGCAATGAATGATACTTCTTGGTTTTCTGTTGATTCCAACAAGCGCCCACACTTTAAATTGAGAGATTTTTATATAGAAAAGTTCTGTAAGGAAAAAAGAAGTTATGGTCTGACATTGTTTCTATTGTGTCATTAAAATAAAACAGGATGAGGTGAAACAGCCACCAGCGTCTGGACTTGTTGCCTGAGAAACCATTACCAGTTACCAGAAGAAAGGAATTCCTTGGAAACAACAACTTTAGAAGCCAGAAGGAAGTTGCACAACTCTCAGTGGTGAAGGCAGCAGTTTTCGTAACACAGCAACAGGCTAAAGATGTGTCCTGAGTCCTGAGTAATAACAGCTCATCAAGATGTGGCTGAAACCCTCGTCATTACAGCCCCTGTAACCAGTCAAGCTCTCCAGGCTGCAGGCAGTGGAACCACACAGCTATTAGGAATGCCATCTCAGGGTATTTTTTCTTTTTATAGTGCTTAAAAATCCTTAAAAGGGATTAAGAACCCTACGAGGAGGGTAATTACTATTTTCTCCTCTTGACAAACCAGGAAAATGAGATCTGGAGACTTTAACTGATGTATGCAAAATGCTCCATGTTATAATTAAGAGATCAGAGCCTTTGGGGTCAAGCTGCTGAATTACTTTATGTTAATATATTATGTAAATTGGATTCCTTTAAAAGGCAGTTTAGAATGAGTCTTGACTCCTAAATTTCCCTTCTGGCTCTGTCACTCGTCTATTTAAGAAAATGCAAAAGTCATATGTAAACCAAGCCACACCTGTTTCACACTTGCAGCCTTTAATCTGCTGGTGACTAGGAAGCTTTCTGATGCCTACAATGAAAATATTTGACAGCAAATATCACTGGCATTATATATACTTTTGTATTTATACAGAAGTATGAACAAGAATTGGGAAGTTTACTCAGGAGTGACAAAGCAGAAGGAAATGGACAAGGGACTTTACAGAGTTTTTCACTCAATCAAGATATGGTAAATATGAGAGATGCATTTCTTATTTTGCCTGGAAACAAAGCACATTCTACTCCCTACACCTATTGCACTGCAAGGTTTGAAGTAACATTGCTGAACATTCTGTTCTATGAACAGCAAGAGTTTTGGTTACTATATGCAGGGGAAAAGATTTATGCTGCTCTAAACCCCATTACACTCATATGATAATGTGGAATTTCTATTCACTTTTGTTCTGTATAAAGTTTGGTGTTGCTGTCTCCTCTAAGACCATGAAAAATATCTGCCCTTTGTAATTTGTCTTTTTTTTCATCTTTATTAGAAGAACAAAATGAATTTTGAGTCAACATATTCAGGACAGCTGTGAGACAAATTGCTGTCAGATGGTTCTAATTCTGAATGCACGATCCAGAGATCAACAGCTTCTTCACAGACAGACAGGAGTTCTGTACCAGCCCAATTTTAAAATCCACCATGCAGTTAATAAGGTTGATGCAGTCTATCAGCACCTGTACTTGTTATCTTTTGATGCAGTGAAAAATGTACAGTCCATAATATTCATGATCTAGAGCTCAAGAACATTCAAGCATCCAGTGACCTGAGAACTTCTACAGGAAACTCCAGGCTCTGTGCACTTGTATCACTGTCAGCCTGGGGAAGATTGACAAAACAATCCATGGACAGCCACGTTCCCAAAAGGAAAAGCGTTCCTCAGGCTGGCTTAGGAAGAGCTGTGCATCCCCAGAGATGAGGTGAAACCTGCTGTGACTTACTGGGACAAGCACGGTGTTGCAAATCCAACATGCAGAATCAGATGCTGAAATGAATCCCAGGATTTTACAGCATTGCAGATGATTCCTGTAGAAGTAAATATTGGCTAACACAGGGCTGTGTGCTCATGACTCTTTGAACTGGGGCTCTGTGGCATTTCAGTGTATCCACAGACAAAGACACACAGAATGACCTGTAAGGAGCTCTGTACTCAGGTGATTACTTCTCACCAGTCACAAACCAAGACAAGGCTGAAGGGACACTGTGTTCTAAGAAGTGGACACCATAAATAACTGCAGGGCTTGTGGTAATGACTCCTGTAGCTACAGTCAGGGTGGGAAGCACTGTGCTGATGATTATGACTCACCTGGAACTGAAAATTTTTCATGTGAGTTGGCTTAATGATAATGTAAAAGCAAATTTTCTGAAGACTGAGAAAGGCAACGAAAAGGTTTTTGATGTAAGGTGTAAATCTCTGACTGTGATCAGCATTATAAGAAGGAATTTAAGGTGCTACAGACAAGGAATTATTCTTAGCAGAATAAAGCATGAAATATCTTCTTGTAAGTTTTTTTTCCTGCCCTATACATAATCTGCAATTAAAATGTAAGGACCAAGGGCCTTCAAATATTTATAGGCTAATTTTCTATTGAAAGAGCCTCTAAATGCAGTTGCATTCCCCTCTTTTAGGACAAAAGACATCGGCAGCTTTTGGGTGGCACACATACCGGTGGGACAGAAACACTTGGTGCTGCATGCTTTACTCTTGCCAAAAGTTTGACCCTGCCTCATTTAGCAGGTCATCAGTATCTTTCACCAGCAGAGCATAGCAGGTCACCACTCCTCAGCAGCAGTGCAGAGTTATGAGTATCTTACCCTGAATTTATCCTGAGAGCTCCACAGCCAGGAAGCAGCACCAGGGACTGAGCTCCTGTCTGGCAGAACATGTGGTACAGCTGTCTGTGTACCCAGGGGAGTGTGGCTGTCCATGGTTACAAGGCACTTAAAAGCAGAAGCTACGGATGACACAGGAAAACCCAGGAATATTAGTCTATTCCTTCATTATACAAAATAAAACCTGCAAATAAGCAATAAAAAAAAGTTTGTCTTAAACGAGGGCCTGTGATTTGTAAGGCACAGAAATCAGTCCCAGGGCTGGCATAAGTATAGTGGTGTAAAACTACCACCTAAACCAGGGGTAAAGGTGGCAATATTTCAGAAATTCAGATAACATTGTATCGGCAGCAGCATTTTTTGACTTCTCCTGTGATTACCACTTGCTTCCACCTGGGCTGTTATCAGTGTGCTAGGAAAACTGTATTTGTGGAGCATTCCTAAGGGAGGTAAGAGGATAATGGGAATTTCAATCACAGCTGATCTCAGCAACTCACCTGTACCAGCCAGCACAACAGAATTCTTAACAGTGAAGTCTTTACTGTTGAGCAAAGACTGTTCCATTATTTATTATTTCAGCAAGAATATTGTAAATACTTAGACACAACAAAACAGGCTATCGTACAAGCAAAAAAACCAAAGGTATCCCTCCTAAAGAGCTAATAAATTAATGACACTAAGAAAAATCCTATTACAAACTATAATTGGTGATGAACACTGCAGAAGCCCAGAGGGTTAACGGTACGTGTCAGTTTAATGATTTTTACTTTCATCTCCCTCGCATCGCTGGGCTCTGTCACCTGCTCCCGGCTTGTCACTAGAGGGCAACGGAGGCTCCCAGAGCAGAGGTTCCCTGCAAAGCCTCGGTTCCCCAGAACGGCTCCTGATCTCTTTTAGTGCGAGTCATCAGCACGGGCAGAGAATGGTTCCACCCCGAAATCCTGACCCTGCGACATGGGGCAGGCAGAGCCCGGGGAAGCGGCTTTGGAGTGATGGGAGCGCAGCATCCCCTGCATCTCCTGCTGCTCTGTGTGCAGACAATAACCAAACCCTGCTCCTTTCAGCTTTTAGCCCCATGTGGGTGTGCAGCATCCCCTCCATCTCCTCTGTGTACAGACAGTGACCAAACTCTGCTCCTTTCAGCTTTTAGCCCTCGTGTGCACGGCCTTAGTCCTCTCCAGCAGCTCTGGCGAGGTTTGTGCACAGCAGTGTGACAATGCTGATTGGGACACATCTGCATTTTTCTGGGAGGGAACAGGGAAGTGGTATCCCACTGGGAAAGGCCTGTGCTGCTGGGATGTGGCACACAGCTGGCAAGGAGCAGCTGTGCCCTGTAAAACCAGGGGAAATGGCACGGATCAGATGTCGCTTGCTTTACAGCCCTGTGCACAGACACAGCTGCTGACCTGGGACTGCTGTCGGGCTTGTCTGGGACCTGGAGTGGCAGGGGGATGTGGGGCCGGGTTCTCATCCTGAATCAAAAACTCTGGCAGCTTCACCACCCCCAGGTGCAGCCCAGCCCAGCAATACATGAAACATAAGGCTGCAGGTGCACCTGTTGCTTCCCCTCTTCTTTCCCTGCCACCATGCTGTGGGAAGAATCCCTCCTTCCTTCCTTCCTTCCTTCCTTCCTTCCCCCATTTCTTGGTCTGTAGGTCTCACCCTTGCATTTTGCCAGTGAAAGAAACCACAGAAACAGCAAAATTCTAGCAATTATAAGCCCCAGCAAAGGATCCTAAGCCAGAAGATTGAAAGGTCACTTATGGGCTTAGGCAAGCTCATAATAACTGGGAGGTTTGGTGGAGCTACTGTCAACATCATCTCTCAGCACAGAACCTGCTGTGTGACCTCCCTTTCCCTCCAGCTGCAGCCACTGCTCCTTCCAAGACAGATAAGCAAGCAGTATTTATTTATTACTGAGTTATTACGATTTTTTTGTACTGCAGTCAGGCTGCAGGAGAGTGTGGGACTGGCAAGAAGGAAAGAAAAGATCATTGGTTGGCTCCGAAATAAGGCTTTCGATAACAATTAGGGCTGATTAGATTAGAAGCATGGGAAAATACTGGTCTGTCAGTTTTTCCGTGTTGATTTTCACATACTTTCTATTCCAAATGCTGTATTTATTACTTTTCCCAAAGTCTCATATTGTAAAGTAAAAATGGGAAAATTTGTGGTCCAATCACTACTGTGTTGTGTGTATATAAATATATATTTAAAGACATATATACACGTGCTGTACACACGTGTATACACACAAAATATATGCATAAAAAAATAGACACATATTTGTTGTCTATACATACATATGTATGCATCCATGATGAACTATGTGTTTATGTGAACTTCTATTTCACACGCTTGGCATTTTTCTCCAGTAATCTTCTACACAAGTGTGGGAAAAGAACGGAGAACTTGTTGTCCAAAATAGGGTTATTCTAGAGCAGTCTGCAGAGATAAATTTAATATATGGGCAGTTTAAGTAGAAAGAAAGTGTAGACGAAAAATTCTGCAAGTGCACATTTAATTCTCCTCTGCTTTTACTTCCCCTTTTCTCTATTCAGGGTAGCAGGAATATAATTTCATCTGTCTAAACAGTACCAGCACAAATACCATGGCCTTACAATCTTGACACTTTAGCTACAGAAACTATTAATTTTATGTTGTGAATAGCACAAACTGCTTTGGATGTATGTAGGAGCCCAGCAGGCTGTCCTGGATGTCCTGCTGAGGCACAGAGCAGTGAGGAATGGCTGAGCATGGCAGATGGACTGCAGAGGTGCCAACAGGAGCCACCAGCACCCCCAGTATGGGGGAAGAAGCAGAACTATACAGGAGCAGGGGTTTATTTGCAGGGGTAAGGGATGCACACATCCTTCAGCAGAGCAAAACACAGCCCTTCATAGCTCTTGACTGTGGTGGGTGGATCATCAATACCAGCTGAGAGTGTTGACTCAGTGATGTGGCTCTCCTGGTAGGATTAAATTGTGAGAGTGTAATGCATAGAAAGTCTAATCAGCATCCAGCCGTGCACAAGCAAAAGACTGATCTAAAAGAAGGAGTGATCTGGTCAGTATTTCATGCTTTCATTCTCCACATTTTGTCAATTTCTTTTTCAAGGAATTTTCACCTTCCACCTACTGAGTTATATTGGTGAGGTGGTATTTGTATATGAGGATGTCGCCCAGGATCACTCTGAACCACAGAGGAGCCACTGCCTATGTAAAGGTGATGAGATCAAGTTATTGTTGAGCAGAAGGTCCAAAATAGCTGTGCTCTTGTTGGGGATGGCAGTTCTCCCCAAAACCAGGAGTCAAAAAACTGAGTCTACTGAATATAGATATCTGGACAAAGACTAAAATGTCTCTAAGATCAGGAAGGAAATGAGTGATATAATATATCCAGGTTTCCAACACTGAAGAATGGGAAAATGCTGTGAAAAGGAGGTAGTGGGAGTCAAATTTTCCACTGTTTCCCTTTGCTACCTTCCATTTCCATGACACCAAACAAGAAAAGCAACAAACCTACCAAAAATACGGAAAATACTGCACAGGACATTTTATCAAAGATATCATAGATGCTGCTTAGAAATGAAGATTTCCATTGACTGCCAATTCCAAGGCACTGCTCCACCAAAGTGTCCACTATGGTACTGGAAGTGAGGAACAGCAGCTGAGTTCTTTTTTAACAGCATCAATTCTCAGCTTCTTTCATAATCTGTTTGACTTCACAGCAGTCAGATGGACATTTTTTCCCATTCTTTTTAAAAACAAATCAATTCCAAGTCTGAACAGACATCAACACATTTGGTACTATCATAATAATAGAAGGGAAGTGGCTGAGAGCTAAAATGAAAGAGTTCAGGACAGAAACAGAAACATGAACATTTGTGGGAAAGGACATCACACTCATGCTGTCAGTGTAAATGCAGACGAGCGATAAACTTGGTTTCAATGGCCTTGCCACGCTAAGTTTAAGTTAGCTGGCTTATTTGAAGTGACATGAGAAAAAATCTGTGAGAAGAAGAACTGAATCTGTGGTATTGAATTTGCCTCCTTCTCTTAGAACAAAAGCTGGAGTTTTTTCCCTCCACTGGCCACAGTAAACAGCATTACTAAAACCACAGCAGCTTTACTGGTAGCACAGAAGGAAACTGAGAGGCAGTGTGCAAACTGCACTGTACATGATGGGAAAACGATGACACAGATGAAACTTATGAAAGAGCACATTGTCCTGTTGGTCTGAAAGTGCTTCTGGGCTTTGCATTTTTGATTCACCTTTATCTTCTTTCTAGAGAAAAACATGTGGCAGTAGTGTGGAAAAATGAGTGATGATGTCAGAACAGGCTTGTGAAACAGATTGTGTGTCTTTATAGTGAACAGTATTAGAACAGATTTCATTTCATCTCGTGTTCTTTCTGATAGCTCCCCTTCTCCATTAATTTCTCTATTTGCACTCCTTTAGATAATAATAAATACACCTGTTTTTTTCTCTTCTTATATTTTTAATTATCCCTTAGTTTCTCTTCATCCAAAATTTCCTACCACTAAAAGGGGAATAAGAATACTGACATATCTCTGTAAACTGTTAAAAAAGCAGATGAAGATTCTAGGTAACATTGCTGCTAAGAAATAGCAATTTACAATGCACTTTATCTGAGCCAGATAAATATTCTATATTTTTATTAGATGTAAATCAATAATTTGAGAAAATATTAATGTTTAATAAATGTCAAATGAAGTCTGCAACAGTTCCCTAGTAATTGGACCCATTCTGATGAATATTTCACTTTATTCAATAATTTAGAAAGGGCTCTACTGAATGCATTTGTTAATTAGCCTACAGGGACATTCCTTCTCTTTTTGTACTGAATTAGAAAATTCTTGTGAGATTGTGGCTTATACAAAGATTAAGCAAATCAATTTATTAGCCTGGGGTGACAAACTTGGCAAACTCACTGTATGCACTTCCTTTTATTTACTGAAAACCAGACATGTCACAGTCCCCCATTTAGATCACAAAGAACAGAGAAAAAGAACAATTGGTAATGGGAAAATGTTCACAGATCTTACTGTAAAGTATGATTTGGACCTCTTTGTATTACAGTTTTCATACAGCTGTATTATGATGCAATAAAGATGGAAATAACTTATGTTTTGAGAAGGATGTCAGTTCAACACAAGTCTATAGATTACCAGAATCTGATGGTTTCATTTCTTAAAGCCCGCTACAGAACTTTTCTCCACTAAGAACCACTACAAATGCTTCTGTAAATATTAAAATCCTGTTGACTGAAATTAAATAGACCCCATAGTGTTGCTTACTTGTCACTAACTTACTTTGAAGATTTTTCACTACTTATATTCCTGCTGACCCCTTTCTGTACTTCTTTCTGTACTTCTTTACTTTCTGTAAAAAAAGAAAGTACTTTCTGTACTTCTTGGTTTATTTTACTTGGGTGAGGTTTTTGTTTGAGTTTTTTAACGGAGAAACATAACCAAAAGATGAAACTGGTCATATTGTCAGCCTTTTATCTTGGCCATGTGGTGGTAGAACTTCGAGCTGTGGTGCCTGAGTAACATGCCAAGATCATCCCGAGCCCTGATCTGTTAGACAGCTATCTAGGTACCGCTAGAGTAAAAACTGATAAAAAATAGATGAGCTAGAGGAGTGATTTCAGTTTCAGTTTCTCTCTGATGCTGTGACTCACAGGATTTCTGCAGTAAATGGGTGAAATCCATCATCTTTTGGTAAGACTGTTTCAAACAAGATTAGATAATTATCAGCACTGCCTTAGGTTGAATTGTGAGACACACAAAATAAACCCCACAGCCCCAGCCCAATAATCAAGGATCCAGAGTACCCAAAAACCCTCATTACTGCTCTAAACAGAGTAAAGGACTCAAATGAATATAATTTGTCACTTCATAATCTAGGTTTCTCCAGTATGTTACATCAGTTGTGTACTCTGTTTGCCAAGACCGTAGAGCATTGGCTCTATGTGTCTACACACACACACAGGTGTGAACTAACAATATATAAACAGCTCCTATGATATGCAGTGTCATTTATATTTCTATATAACATTTTACAATACCAGGTAAGAAAAGTTCTTACTCCAGAATTCTTATATGAAAAGTTTTTTGTCTTTTAAAAGCCTTGTAATTAGCCTTCAGGGAAAATCTGTATTTACATGGAAATAACACACTGAGGCAGCAGGATCTTCTGTTCCTTACAATGACCCCAGTGGGCATGTTAGTGCCTTTAAAAATTATTTCAGATGGGCAGATAAAGGGGAATACAAATTAAGAACTTGTTTTCACAAAGATCCCTCGTTACGGATATATAGGACTGGCATCATCCTGGCAAAGAAATAAGAAATGAATGGTTTCTCCACCCCCTAAAAAATAACTGAACCCATGAAAAGGAATGAGAAAAAAGAAAATGCTGAAAAAAAAACCCCAGAATGCTGAAAATGAACTGTAAATTATCTCTCCATTCTTTAAAATCTTGCTTTCCGTTTGCTGCTGGTTATGGGAAAGAAGCACGAGGTGTTCCAGCTTTACCATCCAGTGGTATTTTTCTGCAGGCATCAGGTGCATCTGAGTAAGCAGAGCTATTTTTACGTGCCCAGCCATCTCACACAGCAAAGCAATCACATAAGTGCAGAGTCATGCACAACACCCAGAGGAACCACTCCTCTTGGTTTGCAGTGTCACATACAGGGGAAAGGCACACAAACTGCATCCTATAGATTTTCACGAGTTTGTGACGAAGTCTCAGTTTCAGACTCTGCCCTTACCCATAGCAAAACGTTCTCAGAAATTTTCCTACAGTTGCACTAACATGGTTAAGTCCAGATTCAGTCAGATTTCTGTTGGTGGCAAGAAAATTTCAGAAAGTCCCAAGTACAGCCATGACAGCCACTTTCCTGGCTGACACATCAAGGAATGCACTGGGGACCTCCAGAGCAAGAAACGTGACAGTCCTGAGCACTGAACCCTGAACTCTGATAGTGCAAACTGCAGTGTTACAACTTCTGCTTTTGCTTGTTTGGCACATAGACTTGAGTACTTGCTGTGCCTTATTAAATACATACAACCAGAAACAAACTTCAGAGTTATGCAAACTGAAAGAAATCAATGCCACATTCTACAGCTCTAACATGCCTCATTTTGCAAGGAGGTGTCTAGCAAGTGTTGTGCCATTAAATGGCCTGACTGTTGTGTGCAAATTGACATCAAACAAGAAGAGATACTCAACTTAACATTATTAATATGGCCCAGAGATGAATATTTAAGTCAAGTGTTCATCCAAGTGGAGATGTTCTTCACAGAGGTCTGCTAAGGAGGTCTGGCATAATTTATGCCAGGGTCTGCACACGGCAGGATGTCACAGCAAATATTCTGACCTCCTGACATAAGCTTGTTGATGTTTGACACCACCTTTTAGAATTTTAAATGGAAACACCCAAAGAGTGACAGTGATAAATGTTGCTGAACCTTTCAGTATATACAGGCAAACAATTTTCAAGCCGATGGCAAAATTTCAGCTTTCACTTCTTCCAAGTACAGTGCAGAACGTAGACCTAAAAAAAAACAAACAAGAGCAGGCATGTGGCAAGTAAAAGAATCCCAGATTTTCTTGGGGAAAATAAAGTAGAGCTAATGCCCTAAGGTCCTTTTTGTTATTCTGTGCTTTTAGCAGCAGCTCAGACCCTGCGATAAGCATGTTGCTTATGGAGACTTGAGGATTTATTTCATTATGAAGTTTGTATCCTCCTGCACTCTGATCTCTGCTATCTAGGTGTTAATAAGCTCCTGGATGTCTTTTCAGGGTAAAATAGCTACATCTTCAAGAGCACAGTAAGGACACTACTTGCTCAGTGCTCAGACAATATGCACAGGACTTGGCTAAGGTTTTTGCTCTTTAGCTAGCCTCACTAGCAGCCTCCTATGAAGGAGGAGAGTGATGAAAAGAGGAGATTTATGCCCAAACCCAGGGCATGTGTTATATACTTCAGGCTATTAACACAAAAATCTGGAGGATACAAAGCAGTACTTCTGTTATTTTGGATACCTTAACAAAACAAGGGGGACAGCAAGGCAGGCAGGGGCAGCATCCTTACCCATGAAAACACAGTCCCACAAGAGTCATTCCAGAAGCACAGAGCAGCTCCCTGGGCAGGAATCAGGGACAGCCAGCAGCTGGGTGTTTCCTAGATGAGTCCCTAGGGAGGGAGGTGAGGGGCAGTGAGGCAGGGTCAGGGTCAACAAGGCCCCTGGCCACTGTGCCAGCATCCCAGTGGTGCTCAGGCATGGACCAAGGCTGCTCGCCTGAGCTAAAAGCAGCTGCAGAGCTGCTTAGTTCACCCATCACAGGTTACATATGCAATGCTGCTTGAAATACAGAATGTTAAAAGCTCCTTGCATAGAAACTAGGAGGTGAACCAAAGGCTGGCTGTGTATGCACACAGTTTGTAAGCTGGATGCTGCATCACA
This sequence comes from Rhabdornis inornatus, assembly GCA_013397075.1. Lineage (NCBI taxonomy): Eukaryota > Metazoa > Chordata > Aves > Passeriformes > Rhabdornithidae > Rhabdornis > Rhabdornis inornatus. Next base: position 2,624,907 of record VWZS01000496.1, read on the forward strand.
TGGTCTGGGAAGCAGGATAATCTGCTAGCCTGATTCCACAGGCAAAGGATGTGTGAAGGGGGCCCATTCTCAACCGTGTTTGTTATGACCCCCATCACTACAAGCCTCCAACAATGTTGTTTGGTGGTTTTCTCTGCTTCAGTGAAGGAGCAAAAATGTGGAAAAACAAAATTTTTGAACAGTCTGCTTCATGTAAGCAGCAGGATGATTTCTGCATGTTAACCAACTACATCACACTTCAGATCACCACCAGCCAAGAGCACATATTTCATAGAACCATGGAATTGTTTAGGTTGGAAAAGATCTTTATGGTCATCGAGTCCCACTCTTAACCCAGCATTGCCAAGTCCACCACTAAATCACATCCCCAAGTTCCACAGCTACACATCTTCTAAATACCTCCAGAGATGCTGATTTCACCACTGCCCTGGGCAGCCTGTTCCAGTGATTGATAAACCTTATGGTGAAGAATTTTTTCCTAGTATCCAGCCTAAGCTTTCCCTGGCACAACTTGCAAAAAGCACACATGGTGCAGGTATTTCCCTGTTTGCCTCCATACCAGTTGCTACACACACATATCTTCCCATCTTCTGCCAAAGTCAAATGACATATTGCTTTAAAAGCAGTGGGGCACATGCTGGAAAAATGAAGGACACATCTCACACAAATTTGAAATCAAGAACTATAAATGGCAGACATTTATTCAAATTACTCAGCATCACCCTTCAGAAGTAACAGTAATAATACCCTTTTGCCACTCACCATCAGATTGAGCATACTACACTTTGAAAAAAGGTATCACTTCTCCATTCCATGACATCTCGTGTTGTATTTAGCTAAACCTATCCGGTCTATGAACAAGCCATAGGGGCATAGGCACTGCAAGGCTGACACTGTCAGAGGGCTGAGCAGAATTAAGGACATCATTTATTTCTATACATGGAAAAGCCTGTGTACACAAGGATAGGAGGAGAGGAGGGCCTTTCTCCATTATGTGCCTTCATGGATCCCAAAGACTCCAAGTTTCTTTGTAAGGCTAAAGCCACAGCATGATAGACATGGACCAAATCAGCACCAGGCTGACTCCTCTGACAAGGCTTCCAGCATCTGTGCCTTAGTGAAGAACAGCTCATGAAATTCCTTGGAGCACTGACCAGCTCCAGACTGAAATAGCAGCACAATAAGCAGGTACAGCTCTCCTCTGCTCCATGCAAAAGCATCTCCTCTTTCCAACAGGGCACAAAATGCTTCCCACACAGAGCAGCCAGGAAAGCCCCTTTATTACCATGGCTCTCTCACAATGCACAGGAAAGTCAGATTCTCAATTCCATTTGCCTCTGCTTGAGAGAATTAGAGCTCTCTTGGGTAGACATACCCCGTGTAGGCTGCTGCAGGAATAAATGTGTGATCACCCTGGGGATAACAGCACTTTGAATGTCACGTGCTCTGTCAGAGCTACAGAAAACCTGGCACGACAAGCATCACAGTTCCCTTGTGGAAAAGCCATCCTGTAGCTGTTATGTATGTTATGCAGGGAAATTTTCAAGGTGCTGCTCCAGCAGAGACTTGTTCCATTTGGCTTATATTGCTCTGCAGGAGATGTACACCTGAGAATTTTGCTGAGGTTGGAGACATTATTAATAAAGATGTGAAAAGGAGAGGCTGGAAAATGTCTTTCATGTGTAATCTTCTAGTATAGATTGACATTAATCTATGGGTAAACCTGGGAAAGAGACAAATTTTGTTTTCTGATTATTCTAAACATCATTTTCTCTATTAGCAGGAGTCATGAACAAATTCTGATACTATTATTATCACACTACATCTGGAAAACTGCCTATTCTTTTCCAAAGTGTTTTCAGTGGATTTAGCCCAAGGATTCTGTGTTTCTTCAGCTCATAATCTCTTGATAATATATGCAACTTTGAGCAAACCTCTTGGTATCTCATTGCTTCAGGTCTCCTCATTCCAAAACAGAGAAAAAAAATTCTTTGCCTGATTTCATTCTACTAAATGAAAACTGCAAGAGCTGTGTAAATGCCACAAAATATCAGCGTCTTCCCCCACCTCTGTTTAGGGTAACACTTGCTGTACCGGGCGTGGTTGGGATGGAGCTAATCTTAGTACCAGCAGCCGAACAAAGCTGTATTTTAGATCTGAGACCAAAGCAGTGGTGATAACAGAGCAGTGCTTCAGCTCTTGCTCAGCAGTGCTTGCACAGCCCCAGTGCCTGCTCTGCTTCTCTCTCTGCCCCCAGGAAAAGGCTGGGGTGGGCAGCAGGGACAGGACAGCTGCCCCCAATGACCCAAGAGATTTTCCGTGTTATTGAACATCATGCTGGGCAGTAAAGCTGGGGGTGGTGCTGATGTGTCAAAACAAGCCATTACTCAGGGGCTGTCTGGCCATGGGCTGCTGGTGGGAGGTGGGGAGTGGCGCCTTCGCATCAGTTGTTTGGTTTCTATTTCTTTTCTCTTTTACTAAACTCTCCTTACCTCAGCACACAAGTTTTTCTTGCATTTTCCCCTCTGATTGTCTCCCCCATCCTGCTGGGGTGGGGTCCTACCTGCCAGCTGGGATCTACCCATCACACTGCTCTAGTACCTCTGGAAAGAAATAATGCCCAAAGCACAGCTTTCTTCTCAACAGCTAATCAATCATTTGGCTACTCTCACTATCACACAAGTGAACTCCTTAGCTCCACTTCCTTTAAGTTTACAAGAAACTTATAATTTTGCCTACAGGAAAGAACCATGAACCAAGATTTGGATTCATTATCTGGCAAATTCATAGCTTTTCTTTCATTCTGAGACACTTCCTGCATAGCTCACAGGAAATAAGAGATGGGGGTGATTATGTTTCGTTTTCTTTAAAGCTGTTGGGTCAGCTAATGGCCACACCATCATCTCAGAAGTCTCATTAAAAAAATACTACAAGGAGTTGTTTTATCTCTAAGTCCCAGTAGTGATGGTGCAAATGTGATATACAGATACAATGGAAGCAAAGCTTGTAATGAGAACCAGACCAATTAATCTGAGGAAGTAGAGATGATCTCAAAAGGTCTTTGTTTTTTTTCAGCAGAGGATCCAACGAAAACACTCGTCCTCCAAATCTTCTCTTGTAACAACACCTCTAATTTTTTTTAAAAGTGTAATTTCAGTAAATACAACATTATGACAATATTATAATCGGCTCTCAGAGAAAAGGGAGTATTTCCAAAATTGATTACATGAAAATTGTGACTTTGGTGGAAATCCTTGAAGTCCAAACCCACTGTTTCTGAAACCAGGCCTTTTAAAGTGTCTATGTGTGAAACTGGAACATCGTAATTGTACTAAATCTGACTTACCAGCCCCCAAATGAGCCAGTATATAGAATATTACAGCGTGTAGAGAATACTTCTTATTTTGCTTATGCAAGCTCTAACACAATGAACTTTCTCACAGCTGGCTTCCAAGCAATTCAGTTATAAACAGATAAGTGTGTCAATTAAATGGTCATAATGGATTGTTCTGTTAAATCAGTTTGAAGTCAAATCTTCGAGGTTTTCTCTAAAAATTAAGAAAGGTTAAGCACAGACTGATATGATCTTCATTCCATAGACCAAATACTTAATATTCTGCAGCCTTTTTGCCTTTAAGCCATCTACAGCAATGTCCTTATTGTCAGTACTGGGAGATTCAAACGGCAAAGCAAATTAAGCTGTTACAAAATTTACTCAAGTCAAGCAGCAAACTCAAGGGAAGAGACAGCAGAAATCAGTGTCAATCAGTTCTTAAACTCACTCTATTAGATGGTGGCCTCTCTATTTGTTCAGTTAAATATATTAGTAGCTCTCATTAGAAACTTTTATGAAAGTCATACATCTATAATCCCCTATAGTATTTCCTCTACAGCTTAGGGGAAGAAGATAGTAAAGATTTTGCCAAACAGCCACCTACCTTTAAATGTACATGAACCCAGCAATAATCATAACATATCGCATAAATTTAATATAATTAATTGGAAAAAACCATTCACTGTACCATGAGTGCAAGTTCCTGTGCCACCAGGTAGCTCAGACATATTCAGCCATGAAAACAGCTACAGCGGCTTCTTTTTTTAGGAACTATCACTTCCAATAAATACATTATTTTTTCTTATGGTTTCCTGATTTTATCTTCTACAATCCATACCTACTTGTGTGACCATATTAGACTAATTTATTGTGCTAAGGCTAAGAAAGTACTGGCATGCAGACTCCTCAGAAATACTATTTTTCCATGTTCCATTAATTCTGTTTGAGAGCAGAAAATGTCAAAATGCTTGTCTGCTTCAAGCACGATCTATGACTGAGAATATGCTTACTCTGGCTTATAACAAAAGCAAATTTGAACAAGACCTGAAGTTTTCAGCAGCTGTTATCTACATGGCATTAGTTTTGCACTTCAGTCTGCAAAACACTACATTAATGACTTGAATTTAAAACTCTGCTGAAAACTGCTTTTCTCTTTCCTGCCAGGATATTGACGGATTGAGCTCCAGAGGAACATAACTGTGCTGTTTCTTTCCTCTGAACTGGACACTAATCAGAATTTTAGGAAATGTTGCTATTTCTGTGGAAGAAGAATGAATGGTGCGGCAAGGACACTTCCACTTTCTTGTTCTAGTTACTTAATTCTTCCCAACACTTCTTCTGTATTATAGTTCGGAAACTATTTCACCACCTAGTACCAAGGACATTCTAAGAAGCATCCAATGTTTCTTTTTCCTGATTTAGAATTCTAGTAGAATTGAATTCCTACTCAGCTATGAGTTGAGTTTCTTTTGAGGTTTCTGGTAGTCTTAGGAAATCATCTTTCCTCATCATCCTTTAAAACAAATGTTTAAAATAAGACATTCAAATCAGAAATTTTTCTAACCAAACTCTAGAGGTCTGTTTGCTAAAAAGAAAAAGCTAAAGACCAAAAATGTTGAAACTGGTTTTGTTCTAGTTAGAATGAGTGTCTTGATCAGAAACATTGTGGGCACCAGGAAGTTTCATTACACAACATTGACATATCAAGCAAATCTGCAAACAACTAGGTTTTTACCTGCAAACTTTTTGTTTCCAGTCTTGCAAGTGAATGTCAAGTACTTATTCAGACTTAATAATTTTATTTTTCCCCTCAGTTTAGCTTTAAAATTGGCTGGCCTTTGAGAACAGGTGGGTAACAGAAACCAGAAAACTCACATCACTCTATATTAACCAAAGCAGAAAATCCATTTAATATGTATAAAATCCACAAAAAGTCTATAATATGGATCGTATTTTAAGAGTTAGGAAAGTGTTTCTTGCAACACACACACAAAAAATTGTCTGCAGTATTTCAAATCATCAGATTTAGGAAAAGATATCCTATGACAGCTACAAGCCAACATATCCTGCACTGCTCAGCAGGAATAGACACGAGCAAACCCAAAGGTTTTATCCAGAACAAGCTCAAAGAAGCAACTTGCTTCTAAGTAGGAGTGAAGTGATCTAAGCCTGTGAGTAATGAAACAGCCTTCACTTGTTGATCACTTACATGCACCAGAGAGTTTTTTACATTCTTGTAAATAGAATCACAGCTCAAAAATCAGTGACATCATGACAGGGTTTTCTAAAGAACCAAGAAAACTGCTTTGGCTTCTCAGATCCAGAGGCAGCAGCAGCAACACTGCAATAAATTCCAGTCTGCAAGGTCACACTGAGACAATTGGTACCATTGTGCCATGGGCAGACAAAAGAGAAACTGCAAAAGTGAGACTATCCAGGGGAAACTAAAGCAGAGCCTGAAATTGTTGAACATTTGGGGGGATACAAACAGTTAGCACAGGAGGCTGAACTGCAGCAAACACCCAGGGCACTGAGGCATAACAAAGCATAACAGAAAGCTGTGTCCTTGATATGGACACAAGCAGATCTAGGGCCCTGTGAGAGACCCATACAAGTGTGTATCCAGCTCATCTACTAACACCCATAAAGATGAGACTGAATCACCTTAGTCCATATAAATGGGAAAAAAACAGCTCTTAGTGAAAAATGTTGAGACTGTTATGTATCTGACCACTGTCATGGCTTTGTATGGCTCATCCTGGTTATTTCAGCTTTACTGTGATTAGTAACATGGGCCCTGGGACTCTTCCCTCTGCATCAAAACACTTCTGGTTTTTACATCCTCCAAAGTGCAAACCATTAAAAAAAAAAAAAAGCAGGGAAAATCTTACATTAGAAATAAGTAGACCCCATTCTCCTTCCCCTAGATAAAGTAAATATTTTCATCTGTGTAAACAGAAAACAAGACTGAAAAAGGAATGTTGTGTTCCTCAATGCAGAGAGATGGCCACATGTGTACGTCATAGCAATGAGTTCAGCCAGTTTTGGGAATCCCGGCAGCCCTCAGGCCAACTTCTCAGTGAGTTTGTCATTCCAGCAGGAAAACATCTCAAACATTGTATCATCACAACATCCAATACAGTGATGGATATAAAGGATGTTTAGTCCTGCCCATGGAAGAAGTGTAAGCATTCCTGCAGCTCATAATTATTGTTAATCTATGAGTCACAAAAGCATCAACACTTCAGTTGTTCAACACGAAAATCAGATCTTTGGATGCACATAGAGCTCTCAGGTGGCATTTTACGTAGCGGGGACTATGTCAGATTATTTTACAGGTTATTTTCCCCCCTTTTGCTCTGCATGATCTACAGCAAAAGAAATGTAAACTTACTGCTTTTTTCAGCCTCCAGCAGCCAGAGAATTACTCACTAATTTCTAATTAGTTCTGTTTAGGTTAATCACCTCAAGGCAATTCTAACACTTTGTAAGGGTCATTATGTCACCACTTACCCTCCAGGACAATTAGTGGTGACTTAACACTATTAGGTAAACCACAACTTGATTGGCTGAAATGGAGTTCACAAATAAAGAATACAATTTCATATAAATTGAGCAGAGGTCACTATTTAGAAAATGACAGAACCCCCCAATATGTTGTATAGTCTTGTCTGCAGAGAGTAATTAAAAGAGTAATTACTCTTTTAAATACAAAAACTCGTAAGATTTTCACTAATGTTACAAGAATAGAACTACTACATTTAGAGGAATTATTCTTACTCCCTCAACAAATAACTCATGCTTAAAAATGGAATTTTAAATGTATGTAACACTTCATTAATCTAACCATACTGTTCACTTTTCTTTCTTCTGGCTTTCCTAGGAGGAGCTGCACTTCTTTTTTGTTTCTAGGCAGTATCTAATCACTTTTGTTCATGCATTCTATGATGCATCTCACACATTACAGCAAGCTGTGATGTGCACAGAATTACTTATTCAAAACAACTTTGTTCAGAATTCTTTAACAAAATCTGAGGTTAAATTTTCCCTGCATGGGATTAATATCCTGTTACACCCGATACTGAGAAAGGGTTAAAGTGAATTTTGCCTTATATTTCATGTTGAAACCAGTACAGTATGGAAAATAAAGGTTTTTTTCTTTATATTGAGTCATGCAGAGCATACCTGTTGCTCATACAGTACTTAATAAGCCCTCATGATTGTCCAACCCCAAAAAGAACAAATGTGGCACAGCACAAACCAGCTGCTTTATCAACAAAGAGGGTAGCAGGGGTAAGAGGCAATCTAGGAAAAGCCAGGTACTAGGGAACATGGCTTGAGATGTGACTCATTCTTTGGCACCCGTTTCTTTGACTGAATTCCCAGGAATTCCTCCGTGTTTCAGAACTGACAAAAGGAAACAGTCATCTAAGGGCATTCCCAAGAACATGTGGGATCAGTTTCTTACTCAGTGCTTACGGAGGTCAAATTTCCCCTAAGTCAGTGGTGTTTTCCTGGGGGAATGCTGGCTTCATCCAAGGCACTATTAGTAATAAGTTTTCAGTAATGCTTAATTTTAATATACTAATACAATACTACGAATATAACTGTATTATAAAGGATTCTATTTGGCAGCTAATTAAATTCCCTGATGCTTAGTCTGAGGAGACCACTGCCCCATCCGAAAACACAGGATGGCTGAGTTTTCTTGTAGTTTGCTAATTAATTGGCAGGAAACCAAAGATTTCTCCAGTACTAGGGCTTCATCATATGTTTCTACAAAATATTTTGACAGTCAGCAAAAGCAATCTCACTCCAAATTCTTCAGTTAGCTATGACTGTAACACAATAATGAAAATGTATCATGAAATCTTTTTTCACTTCCTTTCTAATATATAAAATAATAAAGATATTTTAAATCAGGAACCTTACTTTCTCCACAGAAAAAACAGCATTTTAAGGGTGTAGAATATAACTCTGTACAAGTAAAAAAAAAAAAATTATATTCCCTCAACTTCCACACAGAAGGACTTCAGGACTTTTTCACTGTCCTAAATCATTCAATATTTACAGTATTAGATGAAATAGCAAATATGTCAGGGACCTGTACCATAAACAAGTGCTTTACCCTTTTCTGTCACACAGGGTCTCCTGTGGAATAAAATCCTATAAAATTCAGTTATATTTTCAGAAACAGCTAAGCTAACACACTGTTTTGAATTTATTACTCCTAATAGTTTGGGTAATTCTTACTGGAATAATTAAGGTGACAAAGTAATGACTTTCCACCTCAAAAACTTCATTGAATTACAAGATAATTAATGTTAGGAGGAAATTCAGGAGGTCTTTAGGTCTTACTCTGCACTTCCCATGTTTGATTACCCTTACAGAAAAATAAGTTTTCCCTGTAATTTATTGCAACTTATATTGCTTGAATTTGCACCCACTGTCTTTATGGAAGGCTGAAATATTCTATCTTGTGTTTCATATGCACCATGAGGCTCGTGATCTATCACCAGAGCGACTGACAGTCTCAACTTTGAAGTCCACCATCTTTTCCTTTAATCGTGCTCGCATTCCTGTGAATTTTTCCACACAAATTATTCATTGCTGTCTTTTTACCCTGAGACCTGTTTACACAAGAGGCTGCTGTCTATCACATTGTCTAAAGTCTTCTCTTTTCGCTGCCTCCACCAGTAGCATGTGGTGATTTTCACTTGCTGTACTTTAGGCACTTGGGCAAGAAACATCTCCCATGATTGTGCTGAACCTTATGCACTAAGGCTGTGTGCAAACATGGAGCTCTGTGTTGTACACGTTATGATGCACATGCACACACGTACACACAACAAATACTATTGCAAATAATAACCAAATGTAACCTGGGACTTACTCTTGTACCGGTTTAAGCTCTTTCCTCCTACTTGCTTCCATCAGTATGGTAACATGGACATAATTAAACCAATCCAAAATATGCTTTCTCTCAGTCCAGTTTACCATACTCTATGAGAAATACTACACCAGTGTTTCTCCCTGATATTCTTGATTAACAAGTTCTGTGGCAATAAAGAAGTTCTCCACCATAGGGGCAGCCGGTGGGCAGCAGTTTATTCAGTGTCAAGCAGCTGGTTTTGCTCTCATCAACTCATCTTGAGATTATAAACACTGGCTGCTAATACGATTTTGACGACCGAAGACTTTGGTCTCCTCGAGGTCTTTCCTCTTCTACACCTGCACAGGTACTCGTGCGGAGGGCCGTGCTGCTCTGCCCGTGTCCGGAGCCATCCCCTCGCCACCGATGCAGACACAGCACCAACAGAGGATTCCTGGGAGTTTCTTCTCCTGCTGCTGCCCCCAGGGCTGGGGCCGCTCGGGCAGGCGGAGCGGGGAGAGCGGAGAGCCCGGGGGTCGCCGCCAGCGGGGAAAGTCCCGCTCCGAGCCGGGAATTCCCGCAGCGGCGCCGGGAGGACGCGGCGCTCCGGGGCTTTCGCAACGCGGGGCCGGGGCCGCCCGCTAGCCCCCCGAGGGACCCTTGCTCGGCCGGGACCCCTCCTCCCCCCTGCAGCCCGCATTCGCCTCCCTCAGCCGGGACTTCCCCCGTGCCCTCGGAGCCTCCCGCTCGCCTGGCTCCTTCGCCCCCAGGTTTCCCCCCCCGCCCCCGGTGCCGGTTCTCCCGCTCGCCCCTGCCGGGGTTCCCCGGGCAGCGCTGCCCCAGGGGCCGCATCCCGCGCTGGCCGTGGGGGAAAGAGCTCGGCGCACGGCCGGGGTTCTCCCCCGAAGGCGGAGCGCGGCCCGGTCCCGCCCCAGCCGTACAAACCAGCGGCGGCACAGGCGGGTCCTGCGAGCCCTTAAAGGGAGCGGCTGCCTCCTCCCCCGGCAGGGAAGGCGGAAGAGCGAAGCCGCTGCCTCGGGTTTGCTCCGCTCCGGGGTTTTATGCACCTGTCCGGGCTCCTGTTCGCCCTGGAGAAAGAAGAGAAGGGAACTGCCTCGGCCATGTGCTCGGTAAGCGAGGCCGGCAGCACAGACCCCTTGGTGACCCGCTTCAGGCAGGTGGAGGAGACGCTGGAGAAGCTGCACCGGGAAAACAGGAGCTTGAAGAATAAAGTGCCTCGGTACAACGCGCTCTGCACCTTGTACCACGAGTCCGCGCAGCAGCTGAAGCACCTCCAGCTGCAGCTGGCGGCCAAGGAGGCGACGATCCGGGAGCTGCGGGGCAGCCTGGCCCGGCAGCGGCAGGCGGCGGCGGGCGGGGATGCGGCGGCGGGCGCGGAGCCGGCCCAGTCGCTGGTGGAGAGCCTGCTGGAGCAGCTGGGGCAGGCCCGCGAGCAGCTCAGGGACAGCGAGCGGCTCTCGGCGCGGAGAGTGGAGGCGCTGAGCCAGGTAAAGCCGCGGGCGCGGAGCAGCGTCCCCGCGCCTTTCCCTCGACAGCGAGGGCCGGCAGCGCGGGGCGGGGGTTCTGCCCCAGAGCGCTCGCTGGGGGCTGGGAGCAGCTGGGGCCGCGCAGGAAGCAGCGCTGACAGCCCGGAGCGGCGGGGGCTGCGCCAGGGTTTGGTTTGAGCCCCTTGGAGCGATGCCCGCTCCGTCCCCGGGTGCCCGGAGCAGCTCGCCCGTTTGTGCCCAAAGGCAGCGCCGCCCCTTGCGTTCAGTTCGAAAAGGCGAATCGTAAAAGCCTAAACCAATAACTTAGCATGGCACTATAGATCTTCATGCAACTATTTTCATAAGGAGAAAGAAAAACAGTAAAAAACTCCTTGAATTTATCAGATGCAACACTTTTGATCTCAAAGATAATCAGCTGAGGCCACGAATTTTTCTGTTAAAGTGTTTTGTTTCAAGTGCTCTTAAAAATGGATTTTTGTATTGACAGTAAGGTAGCACGGTCGTAGTTGAAGAAGTAACTGACAAGTCTGGATTGTGTGGAGATAGATTAGGGAAATCAGTATTCTTCTTGACAGAAAAAAGCCTGAAAACTGCATCCCTCCCCATCCAACACAAGTGCTGTTTTGGTTACTGTCATTAAGACTTTCCCAGGTTCAGCCTGAAATTCTCAAAGATTTTTAAAGCATTTATTTCTAGAGGAAGCTGCGTGAAGTAATTTCCAAACTGAGCAGCAGTACTTAAAACTGAAACAAGTGTTTTTGTCATAAGTAATGTGTTGACCTAATGCTTATACAAAACATTTTCCATATATGACACTCACCTAAAATACGTTTTAAAGAGTCCATGTTTGGAAATTTGTTATAAGAAATTATCTTACTGACACTTTGCAGACAGATGACAAACCTGTGGTACCTGAACATAGTTGAAAGACTGATGCTGAATATCTTGAAAGGGGAAGTTTAGCATTCAGCATGATGTGAAAGAATTTAAATGCCAGTAATAAGAACAAGTGCTTTTTATCTATGTCAGATGTTAATATTTATTTATTGAAAGAATAAAATGCTATGCCCAATCAGAATGCTGAAATAATTGGCACTAAATAATAACCAAATAAAAAAGATATTTTGTGAAGCCAGTGTGCTAGCAAAGAGTGATCCCAGTGATTTACAGCTCTATTAGCGCTCTTGAGAACTAGAATGGTAGAGCTGGGATTGGAACTGTCTCATGGTCTGCACTGGCATCCAGAGATCCTCAGTTCTGGAGGAACAGTGCTGCAGAGGTTTCTGGTACCAGCATCTGCTACTTCTTGAGGGTGTGAAAAAACAGTTTGTTTGTTTGTTTACGAAGTCAGGACAGGTGCCTTTCAGGTGCATGGTGGTTTGCACCAGTCACCAAGCAAACCTCTTCCTTCTCAAAACACCTGCAGAGATGCTAATGCAGAGTGGATAATCCCACAGAGCTTCCAATAGGACAAGGAGATGCAGAAACAAGGTACACAGTTGTTTCCTAGGGGTGTGTCAGACCCCCTCATGTACCTGGGAGTCAGCTGCGGCCAGCCTAGAGTCACTGCTGCCACATGGATTGTATTTTCTGCTTGTTTGTCCTTACCTTACCATTCCCATCCTTTCCTAGGTGGGAAAGTTGCTCTGTGTGCTACCTCTGCTTTGTCCTTGTGACAGTGCCAGGTAGTGAGTACACTTCACTGGATTTGATGACTTTACAGTTCCTTTTTTCTTTTGAGGAAAATCTCTATTTATCTGGTAGTTTAGTGTGCAGGACCTGCAAGTATTTTTCAGTCTCCAGTTATTCATCTTAAATTACTTTGTTTCTTGGTTTTGTTGCTGCTGTATAGTCATAAAATCTTCCTGAATTTTGCTGCTTGTTCCTCCATTCTGCTGATTAGAAAGTGCTTGCATGGCTGCCTGAGCAGTTCTTGATTGATTGATCCAACAGTTCCAAGGTCTTATGATCATACAGAAATGAAACTGATTTAGTCTACTTTTTAAGTACTTTGCAATGAGTACAGGAGCAATAGGGAATTACTGCAATATTGAAGTCAGTTTTAGATATATTTTAGCTTTTGAGTGTATTTTGCTTTTAAATAACTTCCCCTCGCCCCTTTGTTTAGGAAGTGCAGAAGCTGAATCAGCAGCTAGAGGAGAAAAATGGAGAGATACACCAGATGATAAATCAGCCTCCATATGAAAAGGAGAGAGAAATCTTACGACTGCAGAAGACTTTGGCAGAGAAGGAGAAGGCTCAGGCCACCAGTGATGTTTTGTGCCGTTCACTCACTGATGAAACTCACCAACTTCAACGCAAATTGGCATCCACAGCAGAAATGTGTCAACATCTAGCAAAATGTCTAGAAGAGAAGCAAAGAAAAGAGAAGGGGAATTCAGATGACCAGATACCTACAGAAAGATCTAATCAGGTATTCTTACAGCTACTGTGTGTGTCTTTAAAGTCGTATTAGCTTCTGAGATGTTAATTACTATATGATAGCTGTAACTGGGGAATGGTGAGAAACAGCCCTTTAAATAATTTCATGTAGGGTGTTAAGACTGCCATGGCAATGGTAAATAATTCTGCATATCTGAAATTTAGGATGGAAGCAGTTGTCTACCACTTCAACCTTGGCCATCTCATCATCAGACGCTTTTTTTTGGAGAGGAGAAGATCTCTTTCTTCTCTCAAGAAACCTCTCAAGAGGTTTCGTCCAACCTCAGCAATTCCATGATTACAGTTCTTCCCTCAATACATAGGAGACAGTACCTACCTTATACCACCCCTGCTTCTATGCAGCACTAGATGGTGCTGTGATTTTGAAGCTGATCTCTCCTGATTACTTGTTTAAGTATCAAAACAAAGCAGAGATATTTCAAAGTAGTATTTATAGTAAAACTCTGTAACATGTGGTCTTCTCGGATCAGGATTTGGCTTTGCACACATAGTACAGACCTACAGAAAGTTGGTTAGGGGAATATGAGTCAAGTTGTCTTACCTTTTTTTTTGCTCTAGGATTCCCCCTGGCATCTGAGTCCAGGGCAGTGCTTCTCTTCAGGAGGGATGTTTTGAAAAAAAAAGCTTCATAATAGGACAGTGTCAGAAATGCTACTGCAGGGCACAATTAAACACCTGGATCTTGGTGTACTTTGCCAATGGCTGTTGAGGCTTCAGTTAAAGTTCTCATCATGGGGTAAAGGTAGATCATTGTTCTGTTGTTCCAGAAGTCCTGATGGCTGAGAGTCATTAGGTAATTCATTAAAACATCATAAGGAAATAACATTAGCAGTGCTGCCTCTAGTAACAGATCAGAGCATTGAGTAGGGTGCTACAGACAGTTCTCATGAAAAAGAATAATTCTGACTTTTGCTCTTACTGCTACACCGTGGTAATGCTGTTTTTCACATGACCACTCATCTGTGCTGTTGTGATGAACTCTATACATACTCACGTCTGCTTTGTCAAACATCCCAGAAGTGTTTCCAAAGAAAACTTACATTAAAGTTACTTGTAAGAAACAGGAGTTGAGTAGATAGAAGAAAAATGGACTTTTTAAGGGACTTGAAGCATTTGGCATTATCATATTTAACGTGTAATTGATAGACAGGAAACTTGATTGACTTTGATATATGCAATAAGAAGCTAACCTTGTACAGTGGGGACTTCCCTGTTGAAGAGGAGAAATTTCAGATGCCATTACTAGCTGATTCTAGGGAATTTTGCACAAAAGTGTTCTATATTACTCATGTACACCGGGGTTTTTTTAAGCAGATGTCACAACTATAAAAAAGAGGTATCATTTTAGTCAATTATTTAGCAAGCAGGGTTTTTTCCCCTCTGTAATTTCTTCCTAGTACTGGCCAAAATTGACAGTAATAACAAAGCAAGATGAAGGCATATCTGTGCCCTTGTCATGCATTCCCCCACTCCAGACAAGTAATTTTGCAAGGAGTGTATGTAAACTCTTAAACTCTGTTGTCATGAGGTCTATTTAATAGCAGTACCAAGGTCATAAAAAACTGGATGTGTGTCATTACACTTCACTTAAAAAAAGAGATTACTTACAGTTAACAGCACAGCCAAACAGCATCTGAGATTTTTATGTTAAAGTAACACCTAACTTTGTCTGAAAATTACAGCTTTTAGACAATGAAACTTCACTTCAAGCTCTTATTTGCAATCTACAAGAGGAAAACAGGATGTTAAAACAAAAAGTAGCTCACGTGAGTACTTTCATTTTGTTACAGATTAATATTTGTTAAGTATTTTGTATTAGAGTAAATTTGGAATAGATAAGTCTGCTTAATCCAATTACATGGCAGTTTAAAGCAAGACAGTTTTTCTTAGTCCTTTCAACATGGCACATAGTTTTTATTCCCTTAGCTAAGAACAACTCATTACATAATTTTTAACATAACTGGGTTTTTGTTGTTAAAAATACAATGCAGAAGAAAATTTTCTTGTTCCTTCTATGGATCAGTATTCCACCCCAGAAGAAAAGCACTAGGCCCAGGGTGAACACCAACCCCTCCCTTCCCACACTATTTAATACCGTCCCTGTGGACTGGGAGATGGGAAGGCTGCCCTTCTCATTGTGAAGAGTCTGCACAATCCTCTCCTGCTGTCCTGTACAGTGACTTACCCACCCTCAGGGCTCGAGTCAGCATGTTACACTATCCCCTAGAGAATTTTGGTCCTGCACATGTAGACAGCCTATGAAAGCCTGGAAGTTTGTGTCTTCCTGTTCTTCATGCCTCTCCCGGATAAACTTTCAGGTGGAAGATTTAAATGCCAAGTGGCAGAAGTACGATGCAAGCAGGGATGAGTACGTGAAGCGACTGCACTTGCAGCTGAAGGAGATGAAGGCACAGCTGGAGCAGCACCACGACACAACTCCAGCACAAAGGAACTCTGACCTGATGCACAAGGAGATATTCCGCTTAAACAAACTACTGGAAGAAAAAATGAATGAGTGCATAAAAGCCAAGAGAGAGCTAGAAGACATGAAAAAGGCTAGTGAAGGAGATAATGAGCGCATACAAATGCTGGAGCAACAGGTCATTAACTTTCTTTTTCCTAGAGATGGGAATTCTTCATTTCTTCCCAGACCACTGAAGTCCGAGGGGGAAAAGGATTTATTTTTTGGACATTTGCCTGTCTGCGCACATTTGCTATATAGATATTTAACAATACAGATTTAAAGGAAACTCACTACTTAAAGAACCCCATGCAGTCCTGCTAGCCTTAATACAGAGTATGAAAGCTCTGTAAAAGAAATACAAACACCTTTGAAATACAGATATGATAGAGAAGATAACACTGAGATTCTGGGAATAAGTAACAAAGGAACCATAGCCTCAGCTTTTCAACCTAACTTGCCAGTGCTGTAATTTATAAAATATTAACATAATAATTCTATTTCAGGTCCTGGTTTATAAGGACGATTTCACATCTGAGAGATCAGACAGAGAACGAGCACAGAGTAAAATACAAGAACTTCAGGCAGAAATTGCATGTCTGCAACACCAGCTAGCAAGAAGACAGGTAAGAAAGCAGCATGCTCCTTTTTTAATTTAAGCCTGTCAACAGGATTTGGGACTAAAATATACTTTAAAATATATTTTTAAAACATGTTAGTATGTCTAAAATAGTTCCAGCTCAGTGCAGCTATCAAAAACTTCGATTGTTTCATAGTCAGTTCTGGTGGAGATGCTTCCCAGTTCAGATGTAAAACCCCTTTCCAGTCCCTTTTTCTTCTACTTTTGGACCAATATAGGAAGGGTGAATTATTAGAAGGCAGAGGACAGCCATGGCTCTTGGCATCTTTAATGTAGCACACTGGCTGTATTCTGTGTTTTCTACAAACCTTCTTTACAACAATATTAATAACACTGCAATAACTGATTAATAATTTATTTACAAGTCCTCAGATAAATATTTGAGTGGTGTTTCAGATAAATGTGATAAAATATCACCTGTTAAAGAATATATTTTCATTGCATCTTTTTCAAGAGCTTTTCTTTCTCTTTCTAGGACTCAAGAGACACAAGTAGTCATTTCAGGGTTCACGCTGGTAACCAAAATCATTTGTACATTCAGACAAATGTCGAACATCTACGAGGCAACAGCCCAGGCCAGACAGGCACGAGAAGAACAAACTCACAGTCTGAACAAGCTTCTCCTCCTGGGGACAATGGAAACTTGGGATCTGAAGGCAGGGCACAGGGTGAACTCAGATGCCCTCATTGCATGAGGTTTTTCAGTGATGAACTCAGTGATGAATTCCTCAAGCATGTTGCTGAATGTTGTCAGTGACCACAGGATGTGAGGGGTGTAAGTCAATCACTACTTCTATAGACATAAAACTTGCTCTATACATACCTCCTACAGTCCTAAAACAGAGTAATTCAAATGGAGAGCTCTGGGGAATTAGGAGGATGAACAGTATCTACCTCTTTCTTGATTTTCCCTTCTCTTGGACTGTGTGAAAGGCTTCAAGAGAAAGCAAAGTGTTTTTCTGAAGAATTATTTTTGACAGATACAAGGAAGGCAAGTGTAATGGAGATTTTACTACAAACTAAACTGAAACCTACGGTGGTATTTTAGCTTCAGAGTGCAGTTTGACTTTATTTGGGTCTAATTCTCTACCACAGTCTGATGGCTTGTGAAAAAAAAATTACTGAACTTGAAATTTTCCTCCTCTTCTAAAAAATGTAGGCTGAAGAACAGGAAGGAATATTTTGGCAGAAGACAGGAAAAATCTTACTGTTCTTTATGTGGATTAAAAGCGAAAGTATTTTATTGACTCTTGAGGCTGATCTGTCAGATATCTCATCTGAAAATCCTTCTGTTTTAACTGAAATCAGAAGTGAAGAAAACATAAAAGGGCTGGTTATTGACTACAACTAGCCTGCCTTTTTTGCACAGAAACAAGGTACAGGGATATTTATATTTTCTGTTCCATAAGTATCTGTCTTACAGATTTGTAAATGTGTATTTGTGTAATTATTGATTGTATTCCTGTTTGACCTAAGGATTATTTTTATAATAAAAGTGATTGTGCATTTGCTTTACTACATTAGTAAAGGGGTCAAAAAATCTCTTTTGGTCTAAGTGTTTAAATGTGAAATAGTAACTATACTAAGGGTTAATTAAATATCATGGTTTCAGATATGAGTTATTTCATTACTTTAGTGATAACCAGCTTCTCAGACTATTTTCAAGTATGTTGAAAAAAAAAAAAACCATCTCTGAGCAGAAGAATGACATTTCAGAGGCACAGGAACACATTTAACCCCCTACCCTGCCACACACATGACTGTCAATGCTAACTTAAATTTCTTCTTATCCTGTCTGCACTGGAGAGAGCTTCAACAAACAGCAGGGGACTGTTTTGAGAAGGAGTATCAGCAATTAAAGTGTACAAACATAAAAGTCCCACAGGTTTTTGCAGCCTTAGCTCCAGGTGAAGCTGAAATTGTTTTCCCACTGTGTCAGAGCAAGACTTAAGGATGGGATAGAAAGTAAAGGCCTAGTGCAACCATGACACTTCATAATTAAAGAAAACTTACTTTGTGTAACAACACTCCTGTCTTCTGCTTTGCTTCATTCCCTGTTCCACACTTGAAGAGGAATGTGGCTATTTTTCTGGATATTTCCTTTTTGAGATCCTGTTGTAGCCCCAAAGGAAGATGATGGTTTACGCCACTGTTGTCTTAGGTGGATATTACCAAAAGCAATGCCTGGGCCATTGCTGCAGCAATGGTTACTGCTAATCTAATCTACAATGACTGCAATCCTGTGATTCACTGCTAGCTTGTTCTTCCCAACACAACATGCACAAACATACAGAAAGTTTTGTTTTTTCTTGGTGTTTTGGTTTTTTTTTTAGTGACCATTTTTTACATTACCTTTTAAGGTCTTAGAGATCAGATTCAGCCCAGAGAATATAAACTGAGAAACATGATTTAACTTCCTGTGGCATAAACTAATCTTACTTTTTTGACTGTCCTCATTAGACAAGCCTGGTTACAGCTTCAGTGTACATCAATATGATAATGCCAGTGATTGATATAGCAAAACAGGGACTTCATTTTTGTACTGATTTATACTAGAAGACGCTTAGGAAAACAAACATAACAGTAAAGTAAGTTAGGTCTTGGCAGTACCTTTTTTAATTGCATTGAGATTATGACTGCTTTAATATATATCAGAAGCTGAAGTCTGCCATAGGTTTCCATTTATGTTAATCCCTGTGGGTGTAGTTGGATCAACTGATCTACAACAAGAAATAATAATTTCTAATAAGAAATAGATGCAGAAATTAGATAGGAGAATATGCAGTACACAAAAATTAACAGTGCCTGTTCTTGTGGATTTAAATTCTGTGAATTAGTCCCTAGTCAAAGCAGAGGTTAATTTCACACTAATCCTGGGAAAGGAGAGCACTTCAGTGCTGGGAAACTGGATATACCCCCAGCACTGAACCAATAAACAAAAACAAGGTGAAGTTATAGATCAAGCAGAGATTACAGCTACCATATAAAGTAATAAGTGCAATAAATGAGTACTGGCATTTGACTACTTGTGGCAGAAATCTAGGACAGATTTGCTGGTTTTCTGTACAAAAATGTCTCTCTTCAGAGCTGTTTGACTTCGCCTCTACTGAGGCTTTTGGGTTTTTTCCCCAGCTGGTAAAAAGCATGACTGTTTCTTGTTCTGGCTTAACCAAGAAATGTTATGCTATGAAGAACTACCACTGTCTTACATGCAAATGTTTGTTTCAGATAATGGCCATAAACTATTGCTCCTAAGAAAAACTGTCTGTTACGCAGTGCTTTGAATTTTACACCAAAATTCACTGGTAGGTCCCTTGATAAAATACTACAAAATCTTTACCTGCCCCCTCCTCACCAGGCAAAGCATACACACCAAGGCATTCCCAACAACTGCCACCACCCCCTACCTTCACAAGTCACATTTCTCAACTTGTAGACGAGAATACACAAAATCTGTCAGCCCCACTATCCCAACACTGAAGTGAAAGTGGCTGTGAGTTTCCAGCATTTTTGAACCCTTTAAATTAAGAAAAGCTCCTTCTGGCCTCACACTGGTGCTCTCTTCTTGTTGGATGACTGTCCAAACAGAGTGTCTTGCTTGGTTGAATGAGCAACCCATCTCCCTTCCTAAAATAAAGCAATAAAGGCATAGTGAGTAAGAAAGTAACTGCCTGCAGTGAAAGGATCTTCAGTAGCACAAACTTTGTGAACTTTCATTATCCATTTGTACTACACTCGTTCACTGAAATACACATCATCTGTAACACTGCAGAAAGACATCCTCACACAAGAGACTCCTGAAATCATACAGAAAAACTGTCTGACTGTATGGATGAGGCTCAGTTCCTTATTTGCTGTATTGATAATGAAAGGCATCGAAGAGAAATAAACCCTGTTTTCAGGCAAAGTGAATTCCTGTTTAGGCTTCTGTAGATCTCTCATTCAGGCGAGCACTGCCTGTACTGCCGTGGTATGCCAATACCAGACAAAAGGCAGACAGAGATACTGCAGTTCCACAGAGGCTGAGAGCAGGTAGGATAACTGCCTCTTCTTGTAGGAATGTGTCTTAACATATTAAAACCTGCCAAGATGGATTTGTCCAATTACCTTCATGATTAGTCCCTTCTCCTAAAATTTCTCCTTCACCAAATGACCGTTCCTCAGTTTTGCTCTCCAAACCAACCTGAATCCAGATCCAGGGCAACTCAGCTCCTGAGGATCTGTCTCACCTCACCAGCAATGAGATTTTCAGACTGTATAATCTCCAGCTGCTGGCAAGCTTGTTCTCATTTCTCCTGGACCTAATTATAATGCACTTTGCTCAGGATTTTAAAGCAAAGGCTGTTTACTAATAACCATGCTAGTTGCCATGCAGAAGTGGGCCCTTAGCACACAATCACAGCAACAGCTGTAAGCAATACTGACTCACTGCATCTTAGAAAATATAAATGCAAGAAGCCTCAGAAGTTGGTCCCTACCCCAAAAGCCCCAAGGGAGAAAAGATCAAAAATAATGCTCTTTCCTGTAGCACGGGCAGTACAGAGCCTAAAAGGTTTCTCAAATAACGTGCAACATCAATGTCTGCTTCAGGCTTCAATGATTTAGGATGTCACATCTTTTAAAATAAACCTTAAATGATGCCTCAAAATAAGGTGCTCACTAATAATAAAACCAGCTACAAGAATAAAATTTTTTAAAGAGGCAGATACCTATGCTCTATGCTTTTTTTTTTTAACTTCCATTTCCTGTGGCTTTGCTGCATGTGTATATATAGAAAGCAAGGGAAATTCCAAAGAAGATGCCACACCATTATACTCAGAACAGCAGCGCTTCTCATTCTAAAAAAGGGAAGTCTCAAAAGCTTTTTCTACAAAATCTATGTGAATTCAGAGTATGTTGTAGTAATATTTCAGAGTACCATGCTCCAGTAGCTATCAGCTGGGACACAGGGGGTGTTTCAGCTAAAATCCTAAAGCATAAGAAATGCTTATGAAGCATTAGGTCAGCCCAGCAGCACCTCAGCAGAGCAATGGGATATAAGGCTAAGCACTCCTGCCTTCTTACCTGATACTTCAAATTCTTCTCTAAGGGCAGAGCACAGCCCAGCACCCTCACTGAAGCACTCCCTGAAGCAGCCTGTCCCGAGGGTTAGGGCACCAGCAAGGTCAGCTGGGGATTTACAGGGTGCTGCAGGAACTGCTTACACAGGAGCTCCTGAAGCACCAACCATCCCAAGTGGCACAGCACCTGTGTCTCCACTCCCACTGCTGCTCAGTGCATTATTCCCCTTTCTTGGTTGTTACTCCACCTTTTATCCCTCCTTTTACACTTGCTGGTGAGAAGCTGCTGGTGCAGAACACTTCACAATATGTGAAGGGTGTATGGTGTCAACAGAGGCCAACAGTCTCCCTCAGGAGCTTGAGGTATTTCCATGGCACAAGGGGCTCTGGTATGGAGAACACCAATAGCCCAGATAGGGGGCTAAAAGACAGCTGATTTCAAATGGGTGTTTTTGGTGCCTTCTACAAGTGTGTACTTAACCACTCATTGCCTCACCACCTTCCCCCAGACCAGCCCTCCAGCACATCTTCTGGAGACCTGGCTGATGGCTGGGCTGAGCAGGGCAGCTGGCTGCTCGTGCTGATCCCCACCTCCTCAGGGTCACAGGAACTCACCTTGCCTGAGGCTTTCACCCTCTCATTTCTGAAGCAGCAGGAGGGAGGAAAGAGCAGTGGGACCCTCCTTCCCCACCCTGCACTCATCAAATCTCTTTGTCAAATCTGTCTTCAGATAAAAAAAAATTCTTTTTTTTTGTTTACTCATAGGCAGATACCTTGGTTACTCACAAATGTCACTGGCCATTTATACAGGAAGGGCACCAGGCAGCCTGGTCTGTGCCCCAGCAGCTCTTTGGCCAGCACTGGAACACCCCATACCTTGCTTAGCCTTTTGGTTCCTTCTGCAGCCAGCCTTCCTTCAGCCACATCCCAAAATTCCCCTGCACAGCCCAAAATGGCACACCTGAATGGCACAGTGAGTTTCTCAGTTGCACAGCAGTCTGAAATTGGGTCATACCCAAGACAAGGGTACAAGAGACAAGATCCTACACTATGGGAACACACTTTGATGGCACCGAGGGCAAGGTGATGAGCTGTCATCTCCCTCCAGCTGTGCCCCCACAGCCCTCCCTGGGCTGTGCCAGCTGCAATTTCAACCAGCCAGCCACCTGCACCTACCACCTGGGCCCTGGGCTGGGAGGAGAGCCCCAGGCACACAGACCAGCTCTGGGAGCAGCCCCACTGTGACTGGTCCCACTCACAAAACCCTGTTTGTTTCCTGCCCAGTGCAAAGCAGGAAGGAGGTCTCAGACCATGCTACAACAGGGCAGAGTCTCCATTTCTTTTAGGACTCAAAGGTGGGGAGGTGAGAGATGCTCAAATCTTGGACTAATTGAGTCCAGCTCATACAATAGGGAAAATGAGTGAAGGAAGGAGCTCAGACACCCACAGAAGAATCAGCCCTCATTCTATCACTGCCACATCTCAAGAAAATTTAGACCTCCAGAGAGGCATGCAAAGGTCCACAGACACTCGAGGAAAAAACAACACCTACCAAGAGAAAGTGGGACCTGGTGGGATGTGAAGTGACTCATGCACACACAGCTGAGCACAGTTTAATAGAGCATCCTACTCTTCTTTCCCACCAGCTGAGCTTAACCTCAGTGATGCAGATCTAATTTAGTGATTCTCAGCTCCTCTTCTGACTTCAGCACTGAGCACCTGCTCCACCTTCTGCAAAGCCTGTACTTACCTCCCCAGGTGGAAGGACAGAGCTTGTATCACTGCCAATGACAGCAGGCAGATGGGAAGCAGACATCTGTGGAAGAAAAGGGATCTTCCTTTAATCCTGGCTGCTGTCAATAAGGGGTGTCTCTACCCTCCAGTCTCTCTCTCCTGAGCAGTCCACTTACTGATTATCAGAGCCCACTTTTGCCCTATTCCAATCCCAGTCAAACACAAAAATGGTTCTTGGGGTATCAGTTCAATGTCATCCAAAGCCTGTGACAGTGGCCAGCCCAGTTGAGTGCGTCTAATCACCAAGCTTAGCCCCAAAAGCACCATGCAATTGCCCTTCTTGCTTCTTCAAGTACCTCTTCTATTAAAGCAATGAGTGGTATTGAAAGGCATTTCAGCTCCAGCAGTAACATAATCACTTTCCCCTGTGGCACCTTTTCAGGGCCAGTCTTCTTGCAAGAGAGATACTCCAAAATAAACAGGGCACAGGTGGGGTCTGCTTGGCCCCTCGACCCCTTGGTTTCTGCCATGTGCAAGCCAGGAATGGAGAGGATGGCTCTGGAGCACTTGCCACTGAGCAGAGAGGGTCAGGAAAGGGGAATAAGGTAGAATTTGTTTTAAAGAAACACCAAGGCAAGATATAGACTAGAGCAGGGTGTTCTAGAGAATAAAGTCTGTGGCTGAGACCAGGAACCAATGTGGGGTGCAGGCAGGCTTTCCCCTCCCACACAAGATCCATCCTTTGATAACCAGGTACAGAATCCCCTAAACTCTCAGCATGGTGACAGCTCCTGGGGACAGTGGAAAAAATTGATGAGCACAACTACCTCGCCACCCAAAGAGTGAGTGACAGCTTGTTTTGTGAACTGTTTTTAGGCTTTGTTTTGTTGCACCTACACCACCAGTTGCATGGCACCACGCCTCCTCCTTCAAAATGGCAGTCTTCAATTTCTAACAATAACCACTGAGGGGGAAAACAGCGTGTGCTTGCCAGGGTAACTCCTGTGTAGTGGTGACTGCACTGGTCTGGCCTTTCTCTTCAATTCAGGTTGTCCCCACCTTGTCCTAAATTTCCCCCTGGTGCTATCTCTTTTGACAGACAGTGGGCAAATATTAATTTTTGCCTCTGTGGTTTCCAGGTGACTCTCTCAGGGAAAGTTTATTGGAGCTTTAATTTTCCTGAAATGGCAACAAGACTGAATAACCACTTCCTCTTAGCACAGCTGAGGAACTTGAAACGTGCACTTGTTGCAAAACGGTGTGAGGACACTCTCCCTCCTGCCTCTGCTGTACTCTCCTGCGTGCACCAATGCCACTTGTTACACACACTGGGCAGTAACAAGGTTGGTAAACACTTGAGCAGTAAAAGCCACTCTGACAGGCTGGAAAGGCAGGCGAGTGCCACCTTTTATTCTTCCCTGCAGTGAGCTTGTGTCTTTGCATATCCAGCAGGTGCAAACAACCTCGATCAGGCAGTCACCATAATCTATACCGGAACCTCTTCCACAGCCTGGGCAACTGAAGGATTTTGAGCCAAGCCCCAAAAGGATGCCTGCACTATAGGCACTTGCAAATACTTCTGTTTTGCTGCAATAATGCAAAACAAAGTAGCAAGAACAGACATAACTTGCAACAGTTGTTCACAAAACTGATCTCTTAGGTTGCTTCTGTAACTAGAGGGGCACAATGTTGCCAGCATCCACAGAAAAGGACACCAATGCCTATAATAAGAAGCTGGGCTTGTGTAACTCTTCAGCAGTTCTTCTGAATCTTTGAGCAGCCTCGTATAAGCTGGGGTTCATGTCCTTAAAAGAGTTAATATTAAAATGGCTCATGTTTGACTGACTTTCAAAGTTCCAGCCTCCTCTATGCAACTTTCTACTTAAGGAAGGCAGAGGGCTGTGACTTGTTCAAGTTCTCCTTGTCACTTGCTAAGTGACAACACAGGGGCAACCCTGAAGTGTTTCTAGAGATGGTGCTAACATAAACCAGAACAAGCTTTGTGCAAACAGTGCAACTGTTTTGACATGATTCCAACTAGACTACTCTGTAATTTAATGGAAAAAGCCCTGAGCTGGATACACTTAAAATCTCAGCCTCAGGTCACCTGTACAAACACTTTGTATTGTCACAGGCTACAGGCACCACTGAGGCTCTTCTTTCCATAGTTTTCCATATTCTTGAACTGTTTATCCTCCCTTGCTTCTATATCTGAGTGCTCTCAGATAGTTTTTGCCAGGACCAGCAAGTTCCCTCCACTTGCATTTTTTGGCAGCCACAGATTTGAAGTGCCCAGGCTGAAGAGGCTACTCTGGGGCTTGATGCACAGCTGTAGTTTAAGGCTGTGCCCACATTCAGAGATAGCATACTTAAATAATTACAGTGATCATGCAATGTTTTAAGTGCACTATATAAATAACAAAACATAAACTCCTACCACCTTTGAAAGCTATAATGACTAAAAATCCCAGCTATAGAACACACAGCAAGTCTCCACTACACCGAGCCCCATCCTATCACTTGTTGTCCATTAACAGGATATAGTTCAAAACATACCTTACTCAATATATATCAACACATCATTAAAACCTATTTCCAAGCAGGCATGGTTTGAACAGTGAAAGTTCAGCTACAAATGAGTTTAGGGAGCACCTATAGTGGCAACAAAACCTGCAAGCCACCAATCAGCTGAGGGCTTGTTGAGGGCTTCAATGCACCAAACCAGTACAACCTGTAGCTGCACAGTTGTTTATCCTGGTGCAATTACTCCAACTCCTGATGCAATGGCTCATGAGTCAAGATGAATCTAATCTACACAGGAGGCTGACAACCAAAGTAACAAATTCAGACTCCAAAGTAAGCAGATCCTTCACATCTGAAAACCAGAATCTCTTCCAAGTAATATCTGTGGACTACAGGTTTGGAAATCACTACTTTGTCTGTCCTGGAGTTTGGGATTTCCACTCCAGCTCTGCAAGTGAGAGGTCAAAGAGGAAAAAGGATGATATAAACGCAACAAAAGGCTATAAAAGCTTATGATTTGGAAGCCAAGACTGACCATAAAGGAAGGGACTTCTACGAAATAAACAGCAGAATATCTTTTACACATCCATTAAATCAATAATGGAAAATTCTGCATGCATGTCAAGAGTACTTCAGAGAAAAGGGCATGGAGCCAGTACCCAAAGGAAAGACAGAAAGAAACTTACTGGAACTTCTGAACAAAGACAACAGGTCTAGGCATGAATTATTTGCCTAAGCCAAATTTACGACTATCACAGCCAATGGAAAGTTTTCAAAATCCACAGAATAGCTGAGCTTGGGAAGAGAAAGGTCTGAAGATCATGTAGTTCAACATCCCCTACTCAGAGCAGGGTCAGCTAGAGCAGGTTGCCCGGGGCTGTGGCCAGTTAAGGTTTTGACCACTTCAAGGATGAAGAGTCCACAATGTCTCTACTCAACCTACTCCTAGTTCAATCACTCCCACAGTAGAAAAGATTTTCCTTATGTTTAAATGGAATTTTGCATTTCAACTTGTGCCCCTTTGCTCTCTTGTTTTGCCATTGGATGCCACTGAGAAGATTCTGGATCCGTCTTCCATATTGACCCCATATCAGGTATTTAAAAACATTTGGAAGATCCCTTTGAGTCTTCTCTTCTGCGGGTTGGGCAGTCTCAGCTCTCACCTTTCCTTGTTTGATGGATGCTCCAAGGCCTGAACTATCCTGGTGGTTCTTTGCTGGACTCTCTCCACATCTGCCTCATGCTGGGGAGTCCAGAACCAGGCTGCTCCAGATGTATCGCACTGGACTGAGCAGAAGGGAAGGATCATCTCCCCATGGTGGCAGTGCTCTGCCCAACAGCTGCCACCTTTAGTACAAGGGACACTATTGTTTTTCATTTTATTTTTTTAGTCAGAGTTGGGATTAAAAGTAAGAGAGATAGAATTTTGTGTTTGGACTTGGATGTTTATTAATTTTTATTTATAGCACAGTAAGTGTTATTGTACTTTTCTCTAACAAGCTAAAAATGGTGAAATGGTGATGTATTTTGTTTGTTATAAGGTCTAAGGCCTAACAGTTTAATTAAAAACTAATACTTAAATTACTTTTATTTTTGACCAAATGACTAAACACTTACGACTTGTAGTGTGCCATTTTCTATCTAATTAAAAAGTACTACTTAGACTGAAAAAGAAGGTGAAAAATAAAGAAAGCTTTTGTTCTAAAACTTTCATTTTGTTTTATTCTTATTACTATATTTTAAAACCCTAAATTCCAAATTCTTCACCATGTGACACTACACACTTTCATTCAAACTATACACTAGTGATTTCAGTTTTATTATTCAATTTTGGAAGCCTTCTCCAAGGCCTCAGGTTAAAAGCAGCGCTCTTTTAGGGGTCAGTTCCTGACAGCACAGAAAGTTCAAAACTCCCAGTTTTTAGGGTTCTAACATTTTCTTCTTTTGTTTGAACTATGAACACAGGACACAACACTGTCTCATGTTCAACTTGCCTTCCAAGACTCCTGGGTTAACCTGAGCTTGAGCTATTTGGCACTGGTCAAGAAAGGGAGAAATTAGTTTGTTTTTTTAATCCTGCCCTTCCTTTCTGACCCAAATCCTGAGACGGATTTGATTTATTTGTTTTTAACTACCACATTCAAAGTATTCAAGACCTACATGTAAATAAATAAACCATGGAGGTACAGAGAAGACACTAAAACCTCAGCTAAAACACTAGACAAAGACCCTTATCTCAGGAATCAGTGTTGAATAATCAGAAAAATGTCACATTTAGCATGGCTTTTAAAACAAACACTTCTGGAAGTGTTTATAAGAAAGACAACACAGTCCATTGTTGGCAGGTATGGATGGTGAAGAGGAAGGAAAGAAATCTTCCACTTAATTTTGGCAGACTACAGAAATTCCTCAATTCAAATGCACAGGCTTATTTTGAAAACTCAGCTAACAGACTGATAGAAAATTAGAGAGCCTTGAAAACGTGGGAGGTCCAATGCAGGACCCCATTTTATAGCCAAGGTCCTCTAAAGCACAGCAAGTTAAAATCCTGATAGAACAGTTTCACTGCACATACATTAGACTGTATGTCCTTCTGAAGCCCACAGTGTGTCCACACCACATTCAGGACCCTGATATTAAACTGAAAGATGAAAACAAAAGGAAGGGCTTGGACTCTGACTGAGAGAAAAGGACTGAAACCTGATAGAAGTGCAGAGTTCCTGCTGTTCTTACCAAAGTCAGCTGTAGCAGAGCAGAAAACACAACAAGCACAAGTGGTAACAAGGGACCATGAATTTAAACTAGGGATTCATGGGATACATCAGGTTTTTCAAAGTAACTAGGCTGCTGCTAACCATCAAAAAGTTTATAATAAAAAAAAACAACTGAATAAACTGACTTCAATCTCCCCTCAAAGGAACAAGCAGGTGATTTTTAGGTGCCTACCTGACAATAAGGAGGTGATTTATTATTGACAAATTCATGTTGGCTGCTACTCAAGGTTGAACTGCTGACTGTTTCCTCCTTTTTCAGTGTAACAACAGCCCCTGGTGAGCAGAAGAAAAACAGTAGATATCGTGAAGTATAATGAGAGTTTCAATGCCTTTTTCATATGACATTTCAGTAAGTAAACTCTGAAAAACATTGTCTTCAGGGGTGCAAAAACTGATGTGGGAGAATAAACCAGCAAGGTTCCTTAAACATTGTTCCTGAACATAACAATGAGATACTTTCATTATTGCTTGGGGATGGGACAGAGATGTATTAAATACACATGCAGAACCCAAATGCAAATAAGGTGCCAGTGCATAGGTTACAGGAATCAGAATGGCTTTGGCAAATAGATGGTTTGGAAAAAGCTGGCAATTCAGCAAGTAGACACAAATTTACATTGTTTGAGGACAACAAACTGCACAAATATGTGACAAGGAATCACTAGTGGGCTAATTCCTCAAAAAAGATCAGAGGCTGGATTGAGCCACAAGCTGCTGTGAATAAGCCAGACATGAAAGAGAATAAAGAGAAGAGCTGTCAGCTGGATGTGAAAAAATCCCTCTGCTCCACTTGGAGTTAACAAAGCACAGCTGAAGTACCACACTGTGCTTTGAAAATCGTACATCAAGAAAAATCTGGCGAAATACTACTACTAATAATAATACTACTACTAATAATAATAATGGACTAAGAGCCACAGGACTTCAGCAAAATAGTATAAAATATGACAGCAGAGCAGAAGATTGAGGGAAGTCTGGCTACACCATTGTAGGAGGCAAGGAAACCATGCAGCCTTTTCAGTACAGCAAATGTAATTTGTTTCCCTGACTACTCTGATCAGAAAACTCCATGCAGTGTCCAGTTGGTCCCTAAAAAATACTCTACCCCATTTTCCTGCTCCTGTGCTGTGTACTTCCCTCCTCCAAGGAGCCTTTGCAGCCTGTGGAGCCTCTCTGTCAGCTGGCAGCCCTGCCCTGCTCCGGGGGAGCATCTCCAGGCCAAGCACAGGGATGGAGCAATCAATCCCTTCCTCCCTCCATTGGGAGGACCATATGAGGACCTGAGGAACACATACATAAGCAGCTGCCTGCTGCCATCCTACC
Organism: Rhabdornis inornatus; assembly: GCA_013397075.1. NCBI lineage: Eukaryota > Metazoa > Chordata > Aves > Passeriformes > Rhabdornithidae > Rhabdornis > Rhabdornis inornatus. The sequence continues at coordinate 2,654,599 of VWZS01000496.1, forward strand.
CTCCTCAGACACAACTTTTGTTGTGCATCACAACTTTTGCAACAAACCGCACAACTTTTGCAACAAACCGAAGAGAAACGGCGCTATGCACTCCCTGCTGCAGCTGCTCACTACGTAGCCTGCATCTCCAAAATCCATGTGTGTATATATGTAGCAGGAGAATGTATATGTGATTAAATCATAAGCATGTGTGCATCTACATCTGGTGGTAGGGCAGGAACCCTTCCTGCTGCAGGGCAGTGCTCTAAGAGACAGGCTGTTCACGGATGCCTCTTCCATTCTGTCCTGATGAAGATTTTCCACTACACACAGAAATCCTGATGGGCTCAGACAGACTGTCGGGAAGGAGACCTGAAACTGACTGACCTGACCTGCAGATGGGTCCAATCTCTACCTTGACCTCCTGGTTCACACAGCCTCTTTCTTTCTCTCTCTCTTATCTCTCCTGGTAGAATCAACAGTTCAACTGAGGTTGAGTTTCAAAAACAGCTTTTTGGTTCTGCTAAGTTAGCTTGCTCCAAAAACACCAGCTTTTCAAAACTCCCAGCTATCTCCAGGCCAGGTACTTTCACTTCTTTCAAAAACCTCATTCTGATTTCATTGATTCCTTAAATATTTTTATTTGGAAATCAAAGTCACTTGGTTCCATGTTCTGTGAAGTGCATGTCTGGGAGCTGCATCACTTGCATGAATCCTCTAATCCAAGGACAAAAAAGACAGACAAAAAGTTTTGCATCCCCATTACACTAGTCAGAACCAGAGAAATTATAAAAGCCATGATTTTTACAGCTTCCTAAAGCCTTCAGCTACACAGATTCAAGTTGTGCTCTCATGAAGCTGCACGTTTAGAAGAAGCTGAAATGCCTTTGCCATCTCCTCAGTTCCTCTTTGTGCCCACCTCCTCCCTTCTCCACCCTTCCAGGCTTAACCTTTTGTTCCTTTTTTTCTTGGCTCCTGCACAAGCCTTTCCACTAAGCACCACCACCTTAGGGATGACTGAAATTTGGGCTCCCATTGTTGGACTCAGCAATTGTGTCGTTTGATCAGTTTATACCTTCCTGCTCCTTGACACAGTGGTAATGAAGTCACCTCAATATTTAATCTGGGCTGGGCTTTAATCAGCACCAGTGACTAATGTAAAACAATTGGAAACTAGAAAGAGAAAAAAAACAAGTACACTCCCTGTGCCACCCCTCTATCTGTAACAAAAAAATCCCTGATCCCAGTGAACAAAGTTCCTGGATTTTTAATGCCTGAATCCAACTTCTCAGGCTCAACTTTTTAGATGTCAGCCTCACAGCAGCAGGCTTTAAAAAGAGTCTCATAGTGCTTAAAGCTCCTACTGCTGCCTTAAAACACAGCTGAGACTGGAATGACAACATCTAAGAAGCCTCTGCTGCCAGGGACTGCTCAGCAATGGGGTTTCACCACCCACAGTGTGGGTGAAGTGGATCAGCATGCAGCAGCACACAGGCAGGTCTGCAGCAGCAGAATATGGGCCAGCTTTAGAGCTTCCCAGTAACCCCAGCCTGTCCAGTTTGGTGAGGCTAAAAGAGTGCCCAGCATTGCTGCAAACAAAAAAACAGCAGAGAAAGGTAGTGAATTTATGGGCAAAAAGATGAGTGGAAGGGCTGATGTGGAAGAAAGGCCAACAAAGCAATCCTGTCTTTGGCAGGGCTGGTGAGAACGGCAGGTCTGGCTTTACCTCCTGCTTCCCTGCAACATATACCTGCCAGGTGGAGGTGGCTGTGACAGAAGGGAACAGCCAGGGGTGCTGCAGATACACTGCTACAGCCACGTCCCAGCTAAGGGGAGGTGTCTCTGGCTGCAGTCAGGTGCTCCAGCTTCAAAAGCAGAGGCATCACATACCCGAAACCAGGAAACATCTGCCACAGGGCTGTCTCTTCTGCTAGAAAAGAGAACACTGCAAGGGCTGAGAAAAGTAAATAAAAAGGGCTGGGGGTCAAAACAAAAGGCAGAAAACCAAGTGGATTTTGTCTAATAACAATGAGATGAATGCCAGGCAAAAGCTTCTAGGAAAATAATAAAAACCAAGTGGAAGAGAAGAAAACACAATGAATACATAATGCTGGCTTTGTATTGCAATCCAAATACAATATGACTTCACATGGAGACACAGCAGAGGGGCTGGAAGGTAAGAAAGTTCAGCAGGAATGGAAGTTAAACAACCAACTGAAGTCTGATGTAATCTTTGATATTATTTCAGGACAAGGCTTTCACCTTAGATAGAAGCTAAACTGCAGAAATGGGCAATGGAGCTGGTGAAGGGTCTGGAGCACAGGTCAGATGAGGAGCAGCTGAGGGAGCTGGGGATGCTCAGCCTGGAGAAAAGCTCATGGGGGCCTTATCACTCTCTTACAACTGCCTGAAAGGAGGGTGCAGCCAGGTGGGGGTGACAGCGTGTTGGCCTCTTCTGTCAGTTAAACAACAATAGGACAAGAGAACACAGCCTTAAACTGTGCCAGGGGAGGTTTAGGTTGGACATTAGGAGGAATTTCTTCACAGAAAGGGTGATTAGACATTGGAATGGGCTGCCCAGGGAGGTGGTAGAGTCACATCCCTGGAGGTGTTTAAGGAGAGGATGGACATGGCATTCAGTACCATGGTCTGGTTGACAAGGTGGTGTTAGGTCACAAGTTGGACTTGATCTCAGAGGTCTTTTCCAACCTAATTGACTCTGTGATTCTGTGAAAATAGCTATCCCTCTACTCCAGTTTGGTCTGAAACAGTATTTCATTCTTTTCCACATAATAAATCAAGCCTGTGTCATCTCTCTGGGACAGCAGAATTGGCTTTACTTGTGGTAAGGCTGAAAAATGACTTAAATCTTCCTTCCAATTTTTACAAAGAGAAAAAGAACAACTGTTTCAGAGTAATAGTGCTTCAGAACATCTTAAGTTTATTTAAAAAAATTCATTAAAAGCTTCAACAATAGTACTGCAGTAATTTTCTTATATCACCTTCCAGAGCTTTGCTGAACAGCTACATTTCTCAGCATATATGTGGGCTATCCAGTACACTTGAAAAGTGACCTGGTACCCCAAAGTTTTCATAGGATCAGTGATACCAGCACATATCATTGACCTTTAAAGTTTCTTTTTGTTTCTACATTCCCACAAACCCAAAAGTAGTTCAAACTAGTAAAGCCAATGATGAAACTCCTCAGTTGCTGCAAAAATCACAACATTTTCTATCCCTTAAGTGTAATTCGGGGAAGGCTTTTGAAATTGGATTCCATGCATGCATAACACATTGGACTGTGAGGATCAGTTTCCTGTTTTGTTACAACTCCTCTTACATACAGAAGAAGAAAGTGATTTGGTTTTGTAATACTGGGAATTATTGATATTCTGAAGCAGAGCTCGGGTGTTTTCCTTTGGAATCAGAAAAGAAACAAGAACAATTTTAAGGAAGAATTTCCTTTCTGTTTCTTAAGAGTTTGGGAAGGGAGAGAGGGAAGGAAGAAAAACATGCATGGAACTTGGAGAGGACCAGTGCAATAACAGTGATAAAAACCCATCCTCTCCCTCTCTGGCAGGTCAGCTTCTGTAAAATCACAGGTCCTTGTCTTAACTGATATGGATTGGCACACCACTCCAAACACAGTCTGAGCTGGTGCTTATAGGCAGAGTATCTCTTGTGAGTCATTCAGGAAACATTAAGTCCTTGGCTGCATCCAGGTTAGTTTTAAGCTCCCTGAAAAACCAGGGCAGGGATCAGGTGCCACAACAAAGACAAAAAGCAGTTGGGAATTGGAGAGAGAAACCAAAGACATCATGCTAGCTTATAAATCCATATCTCATCACCACTGTACAACTTGGGTTGCCTTCTAATAAATTACATAAAGACAAAATACATCAGAAGGGAACCAAATAGATACAGAAAGACTTTAACCTAAGGAAAGATTAAACTCAAACTTCTTAAGTAGGAAGAAGAATGACTGATGGGTGAAGTTTATCAAATCAGGACTGAGCAATGTGGTGAATGAAGATTAGTACGTGCTGCTTTTCATAATGCAGGATTCAGTATCAAGTGAAAAGAAATCCCCAAACAAATCCAACCCAAAAGGTCATTTCATAGGAAAAGGTATAATCAGACTTGGGAACTCTCTGCCATAGGATGTTTTGGATGGCAAAAGGATAAATGGATTTAAAAATGACCAGATGAATTGAAGGAAGAAAGGTCTATTTGCTTTTAAGCACAAGTGTGGATGACAGGATCTGGCTCAGGAAGTCCTTAAATCACTAACTGATGAAAACCAATAGGGAATCCTCAGGGAAATAAAATTAGAAAAAGAACAAATACACACTCATCAGTATATTATTCATTTTTGCCCTCTGTCAGAGGCTGCTCCTAGATATTTTATCAGTTTTCATATTTTGGCATACACAGAAAGGGAACAAAGCTCTGTACCTCTTCTTGTTCTGAGAGATTCCTACAGAAATTCCATCCTGGCCTGGGGGTTTGTATAATTGATTTTAGTCCTGTTCACTCTAGCTGTATCTGTGGAACTGACACATGAGAGATAAGAAACCAGATTTGTAGATAATGCAATTCATTTTGATGACTGTAAATCACCCGCTGGTACTCATGTAACACCACTACAGCCCAGCTACCTGAAGGACACTCTGAAATTACGAAGTGTCCAACATTGTGTAACGCTCTTCTGGATCCAGAGGTCCCTTTACCCAACTTATTTCTATAAAACATACCAAAAGACCCAATCCAACTGAAAGGATAGACATCCCTATGGTACAAAGCAAGCAAAAATAGTTGGTTTCAGGCCATTCATCTATCTTTCCTACTTCCTTTAAAATCCCGTCAAAGAATTCTAATATTCATTAGAAACAGCCCAACACCTGAAAAATTACCAGTAAGATTTTCTTTATTGCAAGTGACCTTCAGATAATTTGTCCAGCAGAAGAAACATTTTGGTTAGTGTTTGCCATTCAACAGAATGGTTCCTGGCACTATCAGCACAAAGCAAGGAGTCCAAAAACCTCCAGTTTTGGACTGCTTTTAAAAGGGACTTTTTGGAGGAATTAATTGTAATAGCTTTACTATAAACAAACCCTTTGATGAAGGTGCTTGGAAGTAGTGCCCTTTACAACAAGTATACTTTGACTACAGTCTGATTATTATCCACTGGTTTGGGTTGCAAGAGATCTTAAAGCCCATATAGTTCCAATCCTCTGCCACAGGTAGGGACACCTTCTACTAGATCAGGTTGCTCAAAGCCTCATCCAGCCTTGAACACTCTCAGGGAGGGGGCATTCATCACTTCTCTGGCCAATTACATATCTTGATATTTCTAAAAAAAGACAGAAGAGTTCAAAGATATCTGAAGCACAACACATCCCTCTCCACTCATTTAACAGAGCTGTACATAGTCTCTGAATGGACTAGAGGAACCTAAACCTGAAATTTTTAGTATGTTCCTCACATCCTCCACCCCAGGATTTTTTCTGTGAATGCCCACTGAATAACCTGGAGGAAGACACACATATTGTGGTTTCCCATCTCTGCAGCAAAGTGAAATTCCCTTTGGTTAACCACCTGCTAGCCGTATAACATGGCATTTGCTTCACAGTGAACCTTAACCATAAGGCACCACAGCTCTCTTGGGTTCACAGAACTCAACCAGTGGAGATTTTTACTGTTGAAAATTCAGGGATTCTGCACCTATTTACTTGAGAAAAGGAGCTGTTTCCTGAAGTTCTCTAAACCTGCCCTCACTTCACCCCAGCAGTTTTACCCGGGTACTTTTGACCATGACACGCAGGCGCACAGGACATTCACTTCCTTCTCCGGCTCGCTGAAATTCCCTGATTTCATCACACACTACTCGCTGTGACAGCCAGGACACCACACAGGAAGCTGAGAAGCTCCCTTGCTAACGACAGCGTGAGGACAAGCAGCTGCCTGGGAAATCACAACAAGCACTTTAATTTATTCAAACAGGATTTGTAAACAGCCATGCACGTGCGTGCGCGTAGAACACACGTATTTGTCATGAAACCTGGGGGGACAGACAGAAGTGTTTACTGCCACAGTTACAAACTTTTCCTTGAACATTGTGTTCTCAAACTTTCCATGTCACAAAACTTACTGAAAAGGGGAGCTCTCAACCCATCCAGCTTAACTTTTATTTGTCCATGGGTTTTCAAACCATCCCAGGAATGCAAGTGCACCACTAGAATCCCATTAGTCATTTCAAAACTATAATGCTTCAATGTTACTTAAATTGACTGTATTAAATATATATTACTAACTAATTATATATTACTAATAATATATTACTAATTGATGTATTAAATACATCTGTAATAAATAGGTTAAAAAATCCTTCTAAAGATTAGAAGAACCACCTCAAGTGATGTGTTTCAGTACTGACCTGGAGAAACCACCAATAACATCAGGAACTGAAATACTGAATTTGGGGCTGAGGAAACCAAAGGGTTGGGGTGAGTTTTTTGTAATTTTGTTGTTTGGAAGGGAGTCTCATTTAAACAACTTTAAACACATCTGCACAGTGAGTCAGAAGAGCAGGAGAGAGTCTTGAGGTGTTCACCTTTAAAAAGCAAACTACCAGCCACAGGAACCTCATGCAGAAATACCATCTGCTTGTGTTACTACTCTGCTATCTACTGCTGAGCAGCTCTGCTCATGTCTGCTTAGAGAAACCAGGAACAAAATCTCAGCAGCATGACTGGGAACAGAGGGCCATATACAGCTCTTCATTCCTGGAAGATAAAACGCACCTCTGGAAGTGTTCCAAAGAGCATCTCTAAACACACCAAGGCCACATAACATTGCAGGGCAGTTTCATTCATCCAGAGAGCTAACCAAGCCTCTTCCTCTCACCAACCTCCTCTGATTATACAGGAACAGGAGAGGATTTCCCACATTTCCTGCCAAGGAATGTGGAACGTCACTCAAATCTGTTCCCAAGGTAGGAGTACTGGTGTCCAAAATAAAATCATGCATGTTAAAGGCTGTTACAAAACCATCAACATTCGTGTAACCCCAAAGGGCTGGCATCACTCTGTATAAGCAAGGGGACTCACAAGCAATGTGGAAATTCCATCCTTAAGTCATTGACTGTGACATCCTCTGGCAGTTTTCATCACTGGTACCTCACTCCTCTCAGAGTGGCGTCTTTTATGCTTGTTACTCGAACTCTTACATGTACAGTTTTTTTTCTGGTTCAGTGTGCAGCCAGAGGGCCAATGGGTTTTGTTTTTTTTTCCTTTTAAGCAGATTTTTAAATTCTTCTGGGTTTTTCCCCATCTCCCCATTCAGAAACTGAATTATGTACCTGCAGTCAGAGCTGCCATGTGCCAGACATTGTCTTGCAGTCATGTGGCCAGTCTGCCCCATCATACAGCCATGTGGGTTGTATCACCTCTCCTGAACAGATTTCTGGTGCTGCTTGTCCACTTTCTGTGACCAGGCACTGCTTGTTGAAAAATGCAGGATCACATATAGCAGAAGCACAAACCATGAACGGGCTTCAGGTCATCTGAGATGATATTCAGACCATCTTTCTGAGCCCCAGAGACAGAGGTGTGAAGGTTTTAGAGATGTAGGGCAGTGCTGAAGCATGAACAAATGACAGATCATGGCTGCTACATTCACTACATCAAATCACACTTCTCCTACAGAAATCTCTTCTTTCTGCTGCCTTGGCATTCTCACACTTTCATACAGCTTCCTTTTTCACTCTGGCATGAGCTGCTAGTCCAAGACAGAAATGTACATGGTAATGACCTTTAACTCTGCAGAGAATCAAGGGGAAGGATTAGGGAGAAAAAAAAATAGGAAAGAACGTGTTTTCTCTTCATATATGCACCACAGCTCTTAAGCTTCTTTGCTCCATGAGAGTTAAATCCAATTGTTTTGGTCCTTTTCTTTACCAGCAGAAGAATAAATGAGACTTTGGAGCTTGTGGAAGACACTGATAACTCTGGTGGAGATGCCAGAACAAACATGACACAGAGGTGAGCTCCCACCTGCTGCCATGGTGGCACAGGAGAGAGGGGAGGTTGCAGCCAGTGTGTGTAGAGAACATCCATCTCCAAACGTGCTGCAGCCCTGGGACAGTGAGGACTGAAAGGTGTCCTACAGGTCAGCAAGGCTTGTCCATAGGCTCACAGCTTATCACTGCTCATTACTGCCCTGGGAAGGCAAACCAAACTACCTCTCCATGTCAGATTCTGCCTGTGACAAGCACCAGCAGGAAAGGCAGCCCTGCAACACCCACACAGCTTCTTTCCATCTCCTGGAATGAAAGGAGAAAAGTTATGCTTCCAAGAAAGCACAGAGAAACAACAGAATAGATGCTAGAGGAGAGGAAATAAACCCCTTTATGGAAATTTAATTTATTCAGCACACTGTAAAAAAATGCTGCATCATAGCAATCACGCCTTAAGAGATTACAGAAAATTTATTAGTTATTATAGGAAATAAATACTAATTTAAAAAGGGAAAAAGTGATTTATTATGTGGTCAAGACAAGAAGCAGAATTTGGCCTTCCACTAACTCTCTACAGATCTTGAGAATAAAAGAGTGTCATCAGCTCAGAAAATGAACTGTGAGTGTTGAATAAATCAGAGGAAAGTTGGAAAATTCAGATAAAGTTGAAAATTCGGAGAAAACCAAATCAATCAAATGTGACAGCACAGGAAGAGAGACCTTCAATGGATAAGCTGGAGTGTCATGCAGAGCCAGTTTCTTAAAACCTCATTGTTTTATCAGAAAAAAGTTATCTTACTGTTCCATGAGGATGTTGTAATTTCTGTAAATTTTGCTAATATTCCTGAATGCAAGAGAGAGGCAAACAAAAGAAGATGCTTGTTAACTTCTGGACAAGTCAGGATAGACATGTTTTATGTAACTCCTAGTTTCAGTTCTGACTTGGTGCTAACTTACTATGGTACCTCTTTTGGGTTTTGTTCACACGGTTCCTTATATAATGAAAGGGATCTAGCAAGTGATTATCATCCTTTAGTAGCCTAAAGAGTGAATACAACACAACTTGTACTTTCTATGGGACAGGAAAAAGATAAATTTTTGTTACTCCTTGTCCCATTAATTTCAGTGATGCGCGTCTTTTTGTTAAAAAATAGTATTTAAAATGAGTCAAATATGAAACTCAACGTTACGGAGAAGGATATTTTCAGTGATCTTTTGTTTGTGCTCCATACATTACCAGCCAATAGAGCAGCATTACCTAAAATCAGAAGCAGCATGTTAAAAGGTATTTTATCTTTCAGCAGAAAAAACCCCATCCAACCATAAAGGCTTGTGGAGGACAAAGATGAATAGAGAACATAACTATGGATACCTGGCACACTCCCAAAGCAGGTCACCACTAGTGTAAGTGGAAGGAATCCCCAGTTTTGCACTGATGTTAGATGAGCTGACATCCTAATAAATATAAAAAAGCCACCAGGCATGGGAAAGAAAAAGACGGTGACAGTAGACAAATGGCAACTTCAAAAAAGTTCCAGGCGGCAGATGAATTTTTGTCCACTCTAATCAAATTCGAGCATGATCAACACATGACCTCTTCAGCACACACATAACCTAAACAAGAACTCCTGCCCTTTTGGAGTTCACTCTTATGAAGGTAGAAGCAAAACCTCTTCTCTCCTCACCCCAGAAAAAACACCTACCCCAACACTCTAAGAGGAATTGATATGAGCCTAAAGAGCACTGGCCCTTTTTGAGGCAGAGACAGTGGAACATCTTGGGATTTCCTACCCACTGTGTGCATTTCCACTGCAAAGCACTGAAATTTTTAGGGCTGTGAAACTGTGCCACCTATGTGATCTTTGAGATGGTTTTGGGGAGGGGGGTGTGTGATAATTCTGCCGCTGTGGTTTGGTTAAAGATGGTTTCCTGTGAGGCTGAGCCTTCAGCATACAAGTTTCAAAAGAGGAAAAAAAAAAGAAAACCAAAAAAATCCAAAAAACTGACAAGCAAGCAAGACGCAAGCTTGGACTCTCCAGGAAACCACAAAACAACCCCTCTGAAGACTACATGAAGTGCTATTTCTGTGCCTTTATTATCTTTTAAGGAGACAAGAATGGAGGAGGAACAGCTAGAGAGGAGAGCTGAGCATGAAACCAGAGCTGAACACATGCTGAGGGAACATAGACACAAAGGAAAGAACAACCGGGGAATGCCAAACCCTACTGAAGCCAATGGGAACTTCAGCAGCAGCTTCATGGAGCTGGGGCCATATACAAGGATGAAAATCCTTCTAGACAGGAACAAAGACAGACACTGACTATCAGCATTGCAGCCATGCATGGGAATGCCCCTGTTGAGATGAGCAAGCGATGCATGAATGGTGTGCTGGAATTACCAAGGTGGTTTGAGTGACTGCAGGGTTAGGCCACCACAACCAGACTGTGGTTGAGGGATGCTGTTATTTCAAGCAGGTCTTTGCACATCAGGGAAGACAAATGAGATGTGGAAATTGTTAGTGGGATACCATTTGTGCATTAGCTATACAAGCCATCACCAGAAGGGTTTAGAAACCAAGCGGTCAGAGATTGGCCTCAACCCTGGCTATAGCAGAGATGTTCTGTATCTGCTCCAGCTCAAAAGCTGACACTGAGAGACATATACTTTGAAAACATGTGAGTATGGCTCATCTGCTCCATTTGATTTTAACATTTAAATTGAGCAAAATTTCTAAAGAAGATCAGCTAGAAGAGGGAAAGAATTTATATGAGACTAATGGCTCTTAAATGACAATGACCTGACTTTTGCCTCTGCCATGCCTCATAGTTAAAATTCATTTTCTAGCATCAAAAAACCACAGAATACTGCATTCATTAGGCTGAACCCCAGCTTTAAATGATACCTGTGCTTCTGGAAACCACAGGCATCTAACAGTCTTCAAATTATGTTTCTTCTACTAAGCACTGGAGCAGAATCCAACCTAAAAAATTGAGAGATCTGTTTAAGGACCATCTGACCAAGGCAAAACATAATTTGCCTTGCTGGAAATTATGAGAAAGCTTTCTCCCATAGTTTTCAAAATATTAAACAAGAAAAGCTCACCTAAATAATGAAGTCAAAATATTAATTCAGAAAGTCATCTGCAGCAGATGTAGACAGATCTATGCTGCAAGAAACGAAGTGTAGAGCATTTTTCACCATAACCAACACATTTCTTAAACATCTGCTTTGAACATTATAGTCTTTCAGTTAAACAACTGCAGTTCCAAATAGATTCACGTTTTGCCTTCGAATCTTATGAAGTTTTGTTTTAAATTTATATTCACAACTGTATTATTGGTAGCAAGGTAACCCCTGATTTTTAAAAAAATCTTTTGTTCCAAGTGAAACAATAAAGCTACAGTGGGAAGAGAAGGAAAAGTACCTTCTCTCCTCATAGCAGGAAAACCCTCCTTAGGAATAATGATTAGCCCATATTAACACAAATACTACTAACTTGATACACGAGCAACCTCTGTGTTCCACTATTGCTACAAAATTATTTGGTTTGCGTTCAAATGGGTCTCTGCTTTGAACACAGGAATCCATTGATAAGACAGCAATGCTACATGCTCTGACAGTGAGTGACTACTTCTTTCAGCTAGTCATTTAACTCTATTTACTCTCCTGTTGACCTTACAAATGTCATGCATGCCCTCAGCATCAATGTGTATACGAAAAGTGCAATCTAAGAACAAAACAATCTTATCGGACCACTTCTTTTTTGATGCTTATTTACTAGCATGAACTACACTGAAAGGTTATTAGGGTTCCAAGTACAAGCACTTTCCAAGTTAAGAAATGACTGTTCAGCAAAGCATCAGTTCAGCTCCTTCACACCCATGCTATGGCTGCATTTTTATAACCACATCCAAACCAGGAGATTCTTGCTTCACTGCAAGTGTAAGAGGACTTAGCTGGGGGCAAGACTGCTGCAGCAGAGGAGACACTGGTACACCAGACATTCTCCACATGGAGGCATGCTGCAGAGGAATAAGAAATCCTAGGAAAAATCCTCCCCCTTTGCTGGCACATCCTATCTTTCATCTCCTGAAATACAGAAGCTGTGTATTTGCCTTAGCTGAGGAAGAGCTGAACCTAGGCTGAAGCACAGGTATATTGTGCCAGCAGCAGAGAAGCCATCTGAGTTTGGGCTGCCTCTTTACTCCTTTGGCCTCTCACTGTGGCTCAGGTCTACTTCCCATGGCACTGATGTGTTCTCTAGCAGCTGTGCTTCCTTGGCCCCTGAGGAGGGGTCATAAGAGACAAGACAAAGCAGCAACACAATGAGGAGCAAGGCTTTATCTCTGTGCTCCTCTGCAGAGACCGATGTGCCAGGTGGGATCAGAGATACACAACAAATGCACCCCAAGTGCCAGGCAGGAGTGGAGGTACACATGAGATATACAGCTAACGCTCCAGGGGATCAGAGAATGCAGTGTAGCTCAGAGGGTGAAGCTGGCTGGGCAGTGGAGGGGATAAAGCTTAACTCAGCAGTGGGTGTGGAAGGGTAAGTGTGCACAAGAATGAATGAAGCCAAAGCTTGCTTTGATAGACCTGGGTATTTAAAGTTACTTTGGACAAAATACCCAATATTGTTACCACAATATTGTCACTATTAATGCACACTATGACTTCTCAGGTCATATTTTAAGAAGTCAGAAGTTTAGTAAAAGAGATAACATTACTCAAAGAAGGGGAAAGGAAACAATGGTTTGCATGTAAAGCAGTAGTTTGCATGCCTCTGTAGAACATGAGACAAACAGATAAGGACAGAGCATTCTCTACACCACAGATCAGAAAATGACCCCAAAACACTACTCTGGAAATCTTTAACAACAGAAACAAGAGAAAAACCATAGTTACGATTTCATCAAAACATACATGCCCTTAGATAAGTGGTAAACTGAGGAAATTACAGTAAGATATTCTTGTCCTGTCAAAGCATGTGAAAAGCTCTACTGCTTGGTGAAAAGGCTTTCACTGATAGCAAGCTATTTCCATCTTCATGTGTGCCTAGTGACAGGCTGCATGCAATAGCATGACACAGCAAAGCACTCCTTCCCAAGAATTTATAGCTGCCACCAGACTCTGATCAATTTTATTGCAATGTTTTCACCACCATCAAGCCTTGCAAGACACACTCTGCTGGATATAGGCAGTTACAGTAAAGGAGAGAATAAAGCTGAGCAATCTGCTCACAGCAGATATATAGCCCAGGAGCACAGCACAGCTCTAAGAAAGAGTCCCTCAAACTGTGTGCAGTAAAATGCCCTCAAAGAGAAGTTACTAAGACACCTCAGCCAATGAGCACATCATCACTTCCACAGCTATGGAGAAGTGCTCAGGGGAAGTGCGCACTGAGCTCCTAGCAATTGTTCTAGGATAGTTCCTCTTCTGATAGTTTTGGAGCTGTCACAGCCCGGGTGGAATTCACCTGAAGAACCCTGGACACGAAAAAAAATTACTTCTAATCATCAATAGCTGCACACATCTGAGTAGAGATGAGGATGTGGGAGGAGGGAACTGCACTCTTCCAGCTTCTGAGAAGAGGAGGAAGAAGTACAGGGCAAATGCCAGCTCCCTTACTTGGAGAGAGGAAGAGCTTACTTCCATTCTTCCTCATTGGGGACTAAATCTCAAATCCACTGTGGGACATTGATAATCCACTGTGTGGAAAAATGCTGAAGAAAAGCAAATTATGCTTGAAGAAGGTTGAAGAGAAGTTACCATAGAGACAGAACATGTGTTTGTGCAAGTGCATTAAGTGAAAGAACTTATTAAAGTAAATCATCTGGAATTTAGAATATTTAAAAACAATCATAAATAGTGACCAATCTCTAATTAGAAAGGATTAGAAAGGCCTGTATCTCCTATTGTGTGCCTCACTCATTTGTCCCAGAAAGGGGTTGTGAAAGGTTTTTTCTCAGGATTCACAGTACCCAGGAATTACATTCCTGCCATTTCCTACACAAATGGAGCAGCTTCTTTGCTTCACAAAAAGATTAACATCATGACACCAGAACCTGTTCCACAGAAAAGGAAAATTAAGGAACAAATACTAGCCAGTGTCCCTACTCCCTTCACAAGACTCTACCTTTCCCAACCTCCAGGTGTGGGCTATCTCTGAAGGGCCTGTACACAAAAAATACTGCAAAACAGAAGAAACTGGAAGTCTGTGTGCAGGCACAAAGCTGTGATATTTTCAGGAGCTGAGATATGGTGGGATAGTTTACATGATTGCATTGCTGGGATGGATGGATTGATGGACGGATGGATGGATGTCCAGGAAGGTAAAAATAGAAAAGAGAGACCCTGGGGCCAAAGAAGTGACCTTAATGTGCAGAGCTCTGCAAAGCAATAGGTGACACTCTGATCAAAAGCTTAAGGGTCAGGATGAGAGAGGAGACTAACAAGTGTAATAGAACAATCAGTTTGCTACAGGCCATCAAAACCAGGAAAAAGTTAATGAAATCAGCTGTCAGGAGGAGAAGTCTTTTGATTGCAGGCCCTGCTTCTCTTGGAGACAGGGTAAGTGGATAGAACCTCAAGGTGTGCCAGGCTGGGCATCAGGAAGAATTTCTTCACTGGAAGAGTGGTTAAGCATTGGAACAGGCTGCCCAGGCAGGTGGTGGAGTCACCGTTCAAGAAACGACTGGATGTGGCACTTAGTGCTGTGGCTTAGTTGATGGTGGTGCTCAGTCGGAGGTTGGACTCTGATCTTGGAGGTCTTTTCCTACCTTAATGATTCTATGATTCTCTTTGGGGGGTTTCACAACACCAGCATCTCCCTGGGAGGGCAACAAGGAAGAGTGTAAGTAATCCCAGAGAGCTATCCTGAAGGGCACCTTCTTCATAAAAGCTACAGACAAGACAATTAGGAGAGGCACCCCCTGCTAAATCTGCTGCTCATTAATGTTGAGGCTGTGAAAGCTGATTACAGCCTTGGCTGCAGCAGTCACGCAGGTAGTTTAAAGATCCTGAAAGAAGTGAGGTAGGTGGGTAGCAGAACAGAGATCTTGCACTTTGGAACAGTGGATCTATGCTTGTGCAGGGAAGTGGCAGGCAGGATCCCACTGGAGATAAGGCAAAGGGACCTAGGAGGCCAGCTGATCTCCAAGAACTATCACTTAAAACAGAACAGACCGTTCTGATGTGCAGGAAGTCAAGCAAAGGTGGCAGGCGGCCAGCTCCGCCCAAGGGGGAATTCCTGACTGAGCTCAAACTAATAGGAAGTGTACAGGAGGTGGAAGTGGGGATAGGCTACTTGGAGTATTGAGACAGTATGTGCCTGAGCACATAGGAAGGAAGGAAAATAAAAGTTTATCTGGAGTTGAAACATGGAAGGTGTGCAGAATGCAGCAAGAAATATTTCAGCAGTAAGGAAAACACTTATCCAAAGGAAAAGAACACAAAAAACCCCACCAAGGTATAAAACATCTACTTGGCTGGGAAAGTCTGCTTCCAGATCTCCCCGAAAGTAGGGGCAAAGTCTATGCAAGTGCAGCATAGACACGAATCAGAGAAAAAGTGCATTAGGGGCCACTTCAGCAAATGAAGCATCACAAAAGGTAGCAGGAGGCTGGACTAGATGATCTGTGGATGTCCCTTCCAATCTGAATTAGTTGTAATAAAAATTCCCAGGGATCACCATTAACTCTTTTGCTATCCAAAGAAGAAACAAGGTAGAAGTGTCATTTCAGTGCATCATCTTAACCACAACTATGTCAAAGAAAAAACTGTGGTATTTCAAGACAGAAGACATAACAATGTATACCCAAAATGGTGATTTTAATTTCACTAACAGTTCTTATCCATATACACTGCTGTCAGATGCTGACATCTCTAGAGTTATGTTTTCAGACAGCAATATCTCGGGTGAGAACAAGATGGGCCAAACATAGTGCTGCCTTCTAGACCACGTCAGAAAAGCTGATAAAATCATTGCTTCCCCCATTACCAAGGGGTTGACATCAGAGATAGGGTGGCTGAAATTTAATCCTATTATACTCTAATATTGAAAGGCCCCCAAGTGCTTAGAGTATGTCAGAGCAACCATTAGAACAAAATAGAGGGGGAAAAGCACCTACAGGGGCACCTCCCAGTGGAGCACAGTAATAGCCAATTACCGGAAAAATACAAACAGATATATTAGCCCCATGAAGAGAACAAACCAGAAAAATATTAGGAATTTAAGTAAAACATCAGTATATTATCAGGTGTCTGTAAAGGTTCCTTCAGTGAACTATCAGTCAGGCAAGCTCTTTTACATGTTCCAGATTCATTGTTACCGTGCAAACACAGAAAGCCACTGGTTTAATTATGATTTTTAAATACAGCAGGTCAAGCACTAAGGCAAGCTTGCTGCAACAATCAAATACCAACTACACAATTAGTCCCAGAGGTACAGCAGGAGGGAGCTGAGCAGTAACAGTCTGTGCCTTTGGACTATAAAACTTTTGAAGTTTGAGCCTTTTTCAGACCCTTCTTAGAAGCTGAAACATTCTCAGCTGAGTACATGCACTCATAGATGTTCACATTAATGAACTGAAAGTGTCAACTTCCCATCGGTGCGTCAGATGGACTTTTTCTCAAGCGGTGGAAACAACTGTCAAGGCAGCTCTTGCGTGGGGCTGCAGACACCACTGAGCTGCTAAAGTACCTTTCATAATAAATTTGAAACTGTGAGGAGAGACCATTCATTCTTTACCTCTGAATCAGGAAGTCCACTCATTCAAGCAATCACTAGCTCCTGTAGCAAAACACATAACATTCACACCATCTCTACCACTCCTCCTCCTTAATTCACAAAAAGTCACTCAGAGGCTTCCTCAAGCCCACCTGGAAAACTGGCAGGGGCTTTTTGCAGATGTAGTTTATGGTACTCTAAGGTCAACAGCTAATTTCAGCTAGGGAAAGCCCATTGCCATTTATTTATTATTTCCTTAATGTAACTTACAAAGAGTGAGTAGGTTATAAAGGGAAAGACCTGACAAAACTATGATGCAGCCAAAATGAAACAAGGCTCCCCATCAACAAATCAGCCTGAAACAGTATTAACAAACATATCACATCACATGCCAGGTTAATACAATATTCCACCACAAACAAACAGTATAGTTACAATGCCTACACCATTATCATCACATAGTGGAAAAATTTGCCACAGAAACATGATCTCTAGGTTGATGTAAACCAGGTGCTTCACAACGGCAATGCTGTTTTGTTTCACTTTGAAACTCTTGAAACATACCGGTTAATCCCCACTCCCTCCCCAGAACTTGCTTAGAGGCCATAAATAAGCTTTCTGTCTTCACTGGTAAAAACAGAGACATGAAAGATGAGTCTAAAGGCTAGAAAGTAAATGAACAATAATAACAAATAGAATGCCAACTTACTAAAACCAATAAATCAATGAACAGATTGCCCAGAGAACCTTCTAAAAGGTTTTCAAGGTCAAACCAGATAAATACCAGAGTAACCTGATCCCATTTCAAAGCTAATCCTGTTTAGAGCAGGAGACTGGACTGGTGAATTTCCCAAGCACCTTTTGCCCTGATTTATTGATTTGCACCACTTCTACACAGCTTTCTTGGGTTCAGCCTCTGACTAAAAAGACTGAATCTCTTCAAGTCTGGCAACACAGACATACTCACATGCAGTCTTCAGAACCAAAACTCCCCTTGCAGGCTCTCTAGCCTTTAAGTATTTAAGTGAGAAAGTCATTAACCCTCCAGCCCAATAAAACTGAACTATCAACTCCATGATCACCTGTTGCCAGATGCTGCAGCAGGTTTGAGAGCGCACGAGCAAGCTGGGCCCTCCAAACAGCATTGCAAAGGGGCTGGAGAGTGACTAGAAGGATGGCCAGGCTGTAACACGCGTAATAGATTGCACTACCCTGTCAGATTTCAGGGCTCACTAGAAACCACAATCCCAGTGAAGTTTGCAGCCCATACTTCACGTCTGTCCTTGGGCTGATGTATCAGCACAGCAAGCAGGGTGGCATCTTGCAACTGGTGTGGTCTCAGTCTGTCTCCTGGAAGTGTCAAACTAGACTGAATCACACAGAACCAAAATTTGAAAGGGAAGCCAAAAACCTCTGCAAAATGCATGATTACTGGTGGCTAGCCTTCCACTGCAGACCTCCTTCCCTGACTGCCACCTCGTGTCTTCTGAAAGCACTGCCAGGAGGAGCAGGATGCTGCATGAAGACTTTTCTCTAGAGCTATCAATCTTTACTCTGCCAAACATTCATTTTCTTAACCAACACAGGGAGCAGTGCGATTAAAATTCAAGCCAGACTTGTAGAAAAAAAATCTGTCATCGGTTTTTTAACCAGTTCCCGGCTAGCAGCACCCCCAACTAATTGCCTTAATGAGTCAGAACTCTCTTTGAGGATCCATTGGTTGTCACATTTATTTTGACAAGAATAGTATCAAAATGCATTTGCACTTTTATTAGTACATGAAAGTTCACCACCTTTTCTTTTGTCTCCCTGGAGAGTGCAGCTAAGTTCTGTTCAAAAATCTCGTCTGTCCTTTGAGGCATGTCCACTGAAACACCACCCATGACATGCCAGGGACAAAGAACTAGAAATTATTTAAAATTTGGACATTAATTAAGATATTCCTGATGCTGATCCCTAAACATCTAGTGTTGGCAATGGAAAACAGCAGTGGAAGACTACAGTGAACATAAAACAGGAAGCCCACTTGGCCACAAAGCACAAACTTCTGTACTTGCCACACCACTCTCACTTAGAGGCAGAGATATTTCCTTTCCCGGGTGGCTTTTCCAACAAGGGACTGCCAGAATGCCACCATAAAAGGGAGCAGGGGTGTTTCAGTGACTCACCCTAGAGGAAAAGCAGGCCATAACTTCCACACTCCAAAAGAACAAGAACCACACAAATTATTTTTGCTTCCAAGCAATGAAATTCAGACATAGTATGTTTTTGAAAGCTGGGTATCCAATGTAACCAAGCTTCTGCCTTGGCTACACAGAAAAGGGCAAACCAAGTTGCACCTAAGTGAACACTACACTGAAAAGGCAATTTAACCTTTCAAGTTAAACTTTGAATCTCATCGCCACTAAAAATTGTTACATCTTTTACAATCCTGGCAAAGCCCACTTTTAGCTGAAATACAGCAAGTGATATGACTGATAGTCTTCTGCAAAGATAATGGCAACTCTTCAGTGATCCAAAAGTACCACACACTACTTTAAAAAAATCTAGCATCCAATATCCTTCCTTGTTGGTTATAAGGAGGATTATTTTCCCACCTAAAGACCCAGACATGAGAAAACTGGTGATTTTTTTTTTCCAGGTAGTGTCAAATTTCATAGTGAATTTTCATTAAACAGTTTTAAGAGGCAACTTTTCATTCTATCAGAAGTTCTCACCAGACCAAGATGCTTAAACATACTCAGCCAAGCTCTTCAGATATACCTGTTATCCCTTCTGTGTTTGCACAGATTATTTCACTTTACATTATTTTCACTCTATACTTCTCAGCAGGAAATGGCATGTACTAGTTGAATTAGCTGAACCCATTCTGAACTGATAATTGGAAATTAGCTCACTCCCATGCAAATAAGTACATCTGCTATGAGACAAGGATCCTCATTCGATGCAAAACTTGCTGTTGCTGATGAAAGCTCTCAGTTTCTTTCTATTAGCAAAAGTAAAGTGAACCAAGTAAGTCATGTGCTTTCCTGGAAATTCATTTCTAGCGGGTAGAAACCATTGCAATTCTGCACAGTCCACAATCACTCCGCAGATCATTTATACCATAGCTGAACTACCTGAGGTCTTTCACTTTTAGAGTTTTTTAGGCATAAAATGTGTAAGCCAGATGATTCACTTCCTCATGCATCAGATGGTGATACTGTACCAGGTAGCCAGTCCATGCAATAGTGACCTCAAAATGCAACCTACACCATTAATTAGCATTTAATGTTCCCATCACTTCACTCATTAAACGTTTCTCCTAAACTTCTACATGACACCTTCCAGATGAAAATTCCCCCCATTGGCCTGTTCCATGATCTAAAGACCAAACACGTTTCAGGGATACAAAAGAAGTATTTAGTAACAACTGTTATTATTTCAGAAGTACAAAAGCAATACTCAGGGTCACTTCACAGTTCCTATTCCCAGCATGAAATGTGGTCATGCACAACGGAAAACAGCAACCAGATTAACCCAATACCCTGATATGGTAAAACAAAAGACTGATTTACTCAAGCCAGGAGAAAGAGGTGAGACCATAGAAAACTGAGCACTAAGGGTTTTGACTGTAGTCTGGCCACAGCTGTGAGATACATGCTTCTTGATTTATGAGAATCTACCAAAAGATTAGCACAGACCAGGAAATCCACAGCTTCTATCCATCCTAGTGACTGCCTCCTCCAGCAGAGGACATACTGTATTGCAGCAGGAATGAATGAGATAAGAGACAAACACCAGACCTCTCCACTTTCTCTCATCAAATGCTGTTTACAGAACAATGAGGAGTTTTACTTTCTTCTGACCTCACCAAGGTTCCTGACAACATGGTCTGACTACAGCATGGGGCACTCCCTCGCTTTTCAGTGATGTCACTGCTCACACATGGGAAGAAACACTACAGCACAATGCTGGCATGAAGCATGCATGAAGCATGCATGAAGTAACACTTTAACTGAATGAATTAAGCCCCATAGGATCAACTCTGAAGTTCTGTTATCAAAAAGCCTGAGGAGAACATTACTGCTTACACAACCCAATTACTCTTCAGATATTTCCAGGGAACCTCAGCCACAAGGTCGGTAGGAGCAAGGACCAATGTGATGACGCAGGAGGCGGTGAGAGTAAACAGATGAGAACATATAGTGCAAAAATCACCACAAAGCAACAGTACAATGCTTCACAGGGCTTCTCCTCTCCTTTATCCAGTGACAGTTCTTGTCTAAATCCTCATGACATAAGACAGGCTTGTAATTCAGCCATTGACTTAGGTATCTGAACGTCAACGTTCAGTTTCCAACTCCATTTCAGAGGTGCACTGAGCTGAGGTAGCTCTGAGGTAAAGCTGTTTCATCTCTGTGCTGATGTTTCTTCTGTAAAATGGAGTCAAGCTGTAGTAGCACCTCATCTTTCCTGCCTTACCTGTTCACAGTTGTACATCAATGTGGGACACCAGCATCAGCCTGGAGACGTCTTTACCACAGTTCAGATCCTCAAACAATAATCCTCCTAGCAAAGACCAATTCTCAGTGCAGTGATGGAGCAACTGGACTGCATGGACCACAACAAACCAGAAATACTGTCAGCTGGTTACGGCAAAAACCATTTAAGAAAGTGATTAGAGTCCTTCACCAAAATTAAGTAACACATTTCCAAAGAGTCAAAGACACAAAATCTTGTATAAAAATTTACAACAATCTTTTCTACATGCTTTACAAATCAAGTTAAAATGCAAAAAAGGTTTGCTAAAAACCTTATAATGGAGAAAAACAAAATTTTTTTAAAGCTACTTCAATACAGCAATTTTTTTCCTTCTTCATTTACCCTCAGCTACCAAGATACAGCATCTCAAGTTGCACAGAGCACAATTCTTGCTCAGCATAGCCATGAAATGGCACATCTTATCAAGTTAAGCCTATGAAACAGTACCACAGAAAAAAAAAATTAAAGAGGAAGTAGGTCATCTCTGCACAATGCTTAGGCCTTACACAGTTAAAACAACAGTACCTTTAAGGCCAAAACTATTCTAGATCATTACATTAAAACAGTGCATCAATATTTACACATGCAACTGAAGCAACATGCTTGTTTTTCATACTTATGCTGCATTATCTCCTGCAATCTAACACACAGAATGCATTCCAGGCTATACCCCAAAAGAACTAGGTTTTGTGGTGGTGTTTTTTTTGTCCTCTCACAGTAATTTCAAAACACTATCACTTCCACAATTTCTCAACCAGCTGCACTGTTTCCTTATTGGCAACTTTTGTTTGGGTGATTCTGTATTACAGCAACATTCAAGATTGCTTAAGCCATCAACAGCCAAATATTATGAAGTGTCAACTGACATCAAAACCAAATACAAAGTAGAGAGGATAATCTCCCCATCAAAATACATATGGGGTGCTGGGTTTATTTTACATACCTTTGTATGGAAATGACTTCAACTTTTTAAGGTTTCTCTTCCAAGTCTATTCTATTTGCATGCATTAGCACGTCCTAGTCCAAGGCACTGCCAAAATTTATTGCCAGTGCCTAATCCTTTCAAGTCCCTGACTTCTATGCCTAAAACGTTCCGAGGCACGCAGTGACGACACTCCTGTTCCACAAGTGTAGATTAGTCTCCAAAAAGGCATCTGCATGAGGAAAGAGGGAAAAAAAAAAATAAATCAGGCTATACTGGTTAACAGAGACAAAAAAAAAAAGGAAAGAAAAAAAAGAGGGGAAAAGAAAAAAAAGAGGGAAAAAACCAAACAAACAAAAAAAAAAGACACAAAGCTTAGACCACATGAGAACATGCCAACTCTCTCCAGTAACTCAGCTGTGACCAGTATGGATTGACCAATCGGTAAAATGGGCTAAAAATGGATTTCAGAAGAACGATTACAGTAATGATCGCAACTGGTGGTCTCTATATGAACTGAAATGAAGAAATACCTTGGAAGAAATTAACAGCCCTGATGTGGCAAGAAGACTGACTCTCACACTGCACAATCAGTACACACTGACCTGCTTAACTCTTGAATTTCCACTTACTCATCTCCTTATCTAGCATTGCATCCCCACCTGTAGCTCTGCAGCAAACTTAACAAACATTTGAAACCTCTTATGACTTTAAACATGCATTTACATAACTCATCTACCAGTTCTCAACTACCTGTTATGCTTTTGTACCACTTAAAAAAGCACCCAAAGACAGTATGGAGAAGCTGAATGATGTACTCAGAGCTTTCTCTGACAGGCTGTCCAACTAATTACTTTTCTTCATACTAAACAAAAGCTCTCAGTTAGAATAAGGAGCATCACGTAACAGACTCAAGCCCTGTACTTCGCAATTATATTCTTACCTGTTGAGATTACTAAGACAGCTCCTCCCAGAATTACACTTCAATACTGCAGGCAGTCCCAAATCTTTTATTACTATTATTATTCTTAGAAAACCTCCCCCTGTCAATACACGATTTCATATCTTTTGACTCAAGGGACATAACTCATGATACAGATAAGATAGGACTTTCTGCAAGACTGCCTTCAGAAAGCTTCCCCACCTGGGGAAATATGCAAGTATGACCAATGTAAATGGCAAAAAGGCTCACAGGCAGCTGGGCAAAATGAATAAAAGAAAGAATTTCACTTTAGACTGCAAAACGGCTTGGGCAAGTGACATGCACCACAATTACATTACTGAAAAGGTTCATTGCTTCTTCAAATGGACTTTTCAAACACGAACTCAGAGTCTATGAAGGAAAGAGATATCACCTTTTAAAGCCTTTAAGATAGACTGATAGCAGAAAAAGGAAAAGGTAGAAGGCCCATATAAGATAAAAGCCAGCAAACTGCACTTTTATGTGGAATGGAAATGTTTTTTTACTTGCTAACTAGAACACAAGGACTTTATCTGCAAACTGTTATAAAAAGTAACAGTACACTCAATTAAGAAATCTCAGAGGTGACCTTGCATTAAAGGATAAGGGCAACGGTATTGCTGCTATGTTAGGTATAAGGCTACCAGGGCACACTTCCCCTCCTGTTTTCAATGCTTCCAGCCATCACATCTTTCAGTCAGCAAGTCTACACAACTCCGGCTCTGCTTCCAGCCTTGAAATTTCACTCAGAAGAGCAAAGAGCTCATAGTCTGATACAAACAACATATCTAAGTGAAAAGGCTGATATAATGCTACTTAAAACTTGGCTTTTCCTATTATTCTGTTAAGACTGCCTGAAGAGGACCTCTTGAAAGCTGGTTATATCTAATTTGCCCTCAACTTACACAAAACAAACCATCCAAAAAACCATGGAAGACCTCAATTTAATTGCCTTTAACAATACTGTGTAATTTATTTAGTGGCCAAGCAGTAGTTAAGACAAAAACTTGTATCAGGACTTGAAGACAGACTGTATGAGACAAGGCGTATGGTCAAATATTTGACTTCAAGTGACTTGATTCCTATGTTTTTTCCCTTTTGGAAGAAAAGGGCTTTGCTGTTTATAGGTTGCCAGCTGAACCACTCTCCCAAGAGCTGACACAAATGAGGGAATTGAAGGAAGCATGAAGTCTGTTGAAGCAACAGCAGGCAGCAATACACTCATCTGGTCTGATGAGTTTCGCATTGCAGCTTTTCTACTCCAAACCCCTGGATTCAAATCTTGTGTTTCAGCCACAAGCAAAACAACCTTGGACAACATCATGATGCTTGTATGCAACTCCTCTGCTCCCCCTAAACCAGCACAAGCCATTGTAGCAACTTGATTTGGGCCAACAGACTGTTTAAGGGAAACCAGAACGGGAAAGTAAGTCCAGACATCTTTCCCTCAGAAAAATCAAACTTGTGTAAGCTGGTTGAGTGACATACTTGGTGTGGAATGCATGCTAGTTTATGCAGTACCAGTGATAAGTATAGATTTTTATTTACTCTTCCATTTAATACTACATGTCTCTTTCTTCACAGATACTGCACCTGCCCACTGTCTTCTGTCTCCATTGACAGCTAGCTGGATGTAAATATTATTTACAGTGAAAACATTACATTGTCACATATTCCTTCCCAGTTAATGAATCTGAAATTTTCAGCCTATGAGTACTACAGCACTGTCTGAGATCTTAATTTTTCTTTTCTGTTTGGCTTCCAGAAAAAAAATGATCAAGGAAAGGGAGTTTAAGAGTTGATACAAGATTCCCAAATGCTCCTCACTGGCAGAGGGTTTGTTTTTGGGCAATTTCTAGAAAAGAAGTGTCCAGTAGGTCCCTCTATGCAGATTTGTGGACTGCTGTACTTCTGCAACACAGACATACCAGAAGGAAAGGTAGGTTAAAGAAACATCCAGACTACACACCTCTTCTCTCTTGGCAACTCTGCCCAAGGAGCCATTAACAACACAAAAAAAGACTGCATATTTCTCATGAAAGAGCAATGTTAAAGGCTATGGACCTGTGGTTCAAGTGTGAAAACCTACTTCAAGCCATTCTAAAATGAGACATTCAGACTAGTAGAAGGTTTTATAATATCCTTGAGAAGAACCTATCAGAGAGGACACAATCAATATAACTCTTTTGGTTTTTCAGGGAGATAGAAATTGACACCATCCATTTTAAAATTCCATTTATACTTATCTCTATAAGCAAACCAGTAAAAAACTCAAAAGTAGTTACAGGAAAACACAGGTTTACCTGGCATCTCTTTTGACATCAGTGTATGTAGATCCAGAGTGCATCAATGAGTTTCTTTCACATCTCTAAGCACTGAGTTAGGAGAGGCCCAACTCTCCTAAAAGCAGCAGCAAAGTTGAAACTAAATACACAGACCTGTGAAAAACAGAAATGAGCCCCTCTCCCCCACAAAAAAGTGTTGGCATTGCTACTTCTTTGTTCAGTGGGGAAGACAGAAGAAAAAAACCTCTTCCTTTCAATGTCAGTTCACTTACATGAGGTGCTTGTTGAAGCAGTACAGTATTTTTATGGTTAACAAAATGACAAACAATAACAGCTGACAGACATGTTGTTGGCCATTAGAAAGGCATTAAAAATCTGGAAAACTGGAATTCTTCTTAGAAGTTTTTTCTGGTGGGCAGGAAGAAGAAAGGAGAATGTCAATCAACACTTCTGTGACTTCATTTCAGAGAATTCCCCTACCAAAGGTTTGAGTCTTCAGATTTCCTGAAGGTTAAAGTAGAAAGAGCCAAAGACAATAAAGAAAATACACACCTAATCTTGCTCAGATGTATGTTACAACAGAGCAAGCAGAGATTTTTTTTTTTAGAATAGCTTCTGCAATTACAGGTCACACACCTTCATTTGTACTGGGAGATATGTGAAATAGTGAATATTTATGTAAACATTTACTCCAGTAACCATTAGATTTCTCCATTATGATACAACATACTAAAGCGAAGGCAAGCTAATCTTTCTCTGAAATCAAAGGCAACTTGCAAAGCCTTTTTGAATAGCAGTGAGCACAACAAATGCCTACACACTTGACAGTCTCTAGATGAATTAATTTTTAACACATGAATCTTATTTTCAGCCTGTGGTGAGATCTATGTTGCCAGCATGCTGAACCTCAGCTACACGGTTTTACGTACCAATGACGCCACACCAAAAAGACATGCTGAAGATTTTTGAACTCTCAGTTACATTACCTCAGGAAGCAGCAGCAGTGAATGCCAAGCAGAAATCAGACATCTCTGTTGTCTTAGAGCATCCAAAATCAACACTCTTCAAGATACACACATTTTGTGCCCTCTCCTATTAAGGAAATGCCTGACCCTCAGATTCAGCAGCATCACTGGTATCAGCAGACAGGCATAAAACAGATATGCCACCAGCTACCTCCAGAACCTAGACTCCATCTTTCATACAGGTTAAAGTGAAAAGGGAGTAAGGGCATAAGCTATACTACAGCTATCAAAGCAGGCCACTCTCAAACTTGGAATTATTTCCCCTTTCAACTCTCATGAGAACTCAACTTAGTCATGTATGACTTACAGAGGCCTCCTCTACTCCAAGTCAGCTAGAAATGTATTTTATCTGAACTACACAAATACTAGTGAGGTTGATTTATGCTTCCAATAAGCTGTACCTCAATGGACTTCACTTACTTAATTTAGGCACTAAGAAACCAGCTGATAATTCAGCAAATCCTTAATAGAACCATTTAATGGAGTAACAGTAACTAACTCATTTGCCCAAGACCACAAAGTGGTAGAGTTGCAGCCAGTACTTTTCAGACTCATGGAATCATTTTGGTTGGAAAAGACCTCAGAGATCATCAAGTCCAACCTTCTAATCACTGCCATGTTACCACTAAACCATGCTCCTAAGTGCCACACCCACACATTTTTTGAATACTTCCAGGGATGGTAAATCCACCATCCCATTCACAGCCTGTTCCAATGCCTGACCAGCCTTTCAGTGAATAAGTATTTCCTAGCATTGAACCTAAACCTCCTCTGGCACAACTTGAAGCCATTACCTTTTACCATGTCACACTGGTTACATGGGAGAACAGACCAATCCTCACCTGGCTACAACCACCCCTCAAATCTCCCAGACTAAACCATGCTTATCTTCACTTAATTATGAAATTATTACCAAAAAGTATGATTTGCCTTTAACTTCTCATCAAGGTGCACAACATGAGATCCACAGAAACTCATTCTTGGTGCTTTCTGTTTAGGGTGTGGGAGCACATTATGCACCATGGAGCACGTGGCAAATATCTTTGAAGGGTATTACAAATACATACATACATTCCTCAAGTGCAAAAAGTACAACTTCTGTTGTCTTCACCCAGGATCTCAAAAAAGGGAAAAGTAGTCATATTCATGTGTCACTCTTTAAACTGCTTTGTTAATAGGGAAGCCAACTTTCTTATCCAGTTCCTAGTGAAAACAAATGCTATGAGTTTTCCAGCACCATTTTTTATCTCAGTACTTGCAAAGAATTCCAACTTTAGAGAAGTTATGATCAGCAACAATATTCCCCATGTGACATCAAGCAGATTTCTCCACCCAGGTCTCCATTTGCTGAGATCCTTGCCATACTGATGACATGCACTGCCATCTTGTGTTATGGTTTAGAACTGAAAAAGTCTGAGAAGCTGGATTTCACACACACTTCCAGCTTCTACTGTTTCAACTGCAATTTCTTCCCCAGCCACTGTTCCACATGAGGAGTCTCTCCACTAATGTTTTATATATATATATACCCACACACACACATTTTTATATATATACACATACATACATATCTTAAAAGCTAAGATCTAACTCAGGCTGCAACACAGCAAGCCTCCATGATCCCAAGGAACAAAGTTCATTCTTTTCCACTAACTGATGCAGGTGTTTTCAAAAGCACACAGGTTTTTAGTTTTGCTGGGACAGCTGGTTCTGAATGGCATGGATATCACCTTTTAGGTTTGAGATGCTATTCCTCCAGCACAAGCAAACAAATCCATTGACAAACACTGCATTGACAAAAAATGTGAGTCTGAGATATTAATCCCTTCCTCAACTTTAATGTGAAGTAGAATAATAGATGTCCCTTTTATGTCCCTGAATTATATTTTGAAAACAAGTATTGTTCTCAAAATCTCCTCTGCAAGAGGAGACTGAGGGTTCATTTACCTACAATGGCTGGGTATAAGCTGAGCAACTATATGCTGTGCCAGAAGCATACACTGGGATAGGAACTCCAGAACAATAAAAGAGGGATGTGAAGTTGTAGATACGTCAATGGTCTGCAACCAACCCAACCCTGCTACATCCATCTCTCACAAGGGACATGAAAGCAATCATCTGTCAAACTTCCCAAGTCCAAAGCTGAGTGCAATTACATTGTGATTTGCAATTCGGTCCCAAGCCCAGAGGGTGGATCACAGAAAATTATGTGTTAACAAGCAGAAGGAAACAAACTGTGCAATGGTTCTAGGAAAGGAAACAAACTGTGCAATGGTTCTAGGAAAGGACATTAATAGGCTTTGAAGCTGTATTGTGCTTTTAAATATGTGCCGAGTAGAAAATCTGTTTTCTTTAAAAAAAAAAAAGACTGCCTTACAATTTGGATATGGTCATCTAGAAGTAAAAAAGCTTCTGTTGTCTCTATTCTGAACAGAGTATCAGAGAACTTCTATAAGCATGCTATCTTTACACAGTTCAAACTCCTAAATCACCCATCTTCTTTCTCACTGGGCATACTATGGAACGGCATCCATTACTGAATTGTTAACCATTTACCCAACAGCAGCATTGAACCTACCTACTTCACTACTGCACTGCTATTAAACTGGAAATTTTTGCATTACCTTGTTTCTCACACATTATCCACTGAAATAGAAACATTACAGTAATTCACAGAAACTTAGTTCCAGCAATCAGGAGGCTTCTTTCTTGCTCTAGCAGATAGCTTTTCCTATCATGTGAGCTGGCAAACAGAGAATATATTAAAGCTGATAAGCTTTCACTGACCAATTTTGAAACAAGCTGAAATTCAGTTTACAAATTTTTTTCGTTTCTTTCGTTCTTCCCTCTCCCCACTCATGCAGAAAAAAGCAAGACACAAGCCATCTGCCATACTAATGTATTCCATCTTTCAAAAAGAAAGACATGATTTTAATATTACTTAACAATATGTTAAAAAAGTAGCCAGTTAGGCTTCAGTGTTAATACAATTATACACTCTATAACAGATTTGATAGTGTGAGTACTGTTCTTTTTTAAATTTTCTCATTCTGCAAGTATTCTTACACAAGCTGGCTACAAGTCAGGAAGAAAAAAATCAAAACACAAATAGCGTAACTTGTACACTCTTAAACAGTAGATTGTGAAAGAACTGAGGGAATACTTGTCCCATAAGAGCCTCT
Source organism: Rhabdornis inornatus (assembly GCA_013397075.1). Classification (NCBI taxonomy): domain Eukaryota; kingdom Metazoa; phylum Chordata; class Aves; order Passeriformes; family Rhabdornithidae; genus Rhabdornis; species Rhabdornis inornatus. The sequence goes on from VWZS01000496.1 coordinate 2,684,222, forward strand.
TTTTCATGAAGTCATGTCGGGAGAATTCTGGAGCAGATGAAAGCACAACTGACTAGGTCCATTCCTTTGTCAGGAGTCAGAATGACGAAACATAGCTAGATGCAGAAGTGACAGGAGCCACTGCAGATGATGCAACCTAGTATTTTGGCCTCCACCCAAGCCTAAGCAATTTAAAGTCTCTGAGGCCAAGGCATTCAAGAAGGAGATGGAAAAGAGCTATTGTTCCAACTCCCAACGGCATACAGCTACAATCAAGTAAGTCTCACTCACAGACTACAAGCACACAAGCTAACAAATTCAGGTAGAAAGTGGCAATTTTTCAGTCCGCAAGAATTATCAGGCCAAAGGGTTCAGTGCAGATCCACACAGCACTGGGGACAAGGCAAGGCAGCACTGGCTCAAGACCAGATAAGCTCTCAGCACAGCAGGACAGGTAAGTGGAGTTGTCATTCATTGATTCCTGCAGGGTTCCCTCCCTGTATTGTGTCATTTCAATGTGCAGCAAAGGTGGTTTTTTTTAAGCTAAAATTGGACCAGTTGATGGAAAGTCTCTGCCTTGTCTGTCTGGCAGAATCCAAGCAGAATCTGAAAAGAAAAAAAGCAATAAAGTGAAACCAATATACTTAAAATCAAACCACATGTGTTATCCCTCATTTGGAGAGAAGCTCTCATTCAGAAGGTGAAAACCTCTTAACAAAACCATACATTAAAAAAATCCCTTGCCCACTACTCAAATACATCATAAACCAGTTATTTTTAACAACACTGCATTATCAGGATTAAGTGAAGGAGGTAGCAAAGAATGCTGCACATTCAGCAGCACAGAAGCAAGTCAAGTGTTAACTAGAAACAGAAATGGCACTGCTATATTCATCAAAAATTTCAAAAGCATAAGAATGTGTGGTAGATGGTGTGTAAAGCAGCATCACTAAAGGCATGGTACACTGCTGCTTCTCTTCCTAATACAGCAAAGCTACACTGCAGACAAAGACCTAGGGAAATGAGGTTTCTTTACAACACAGCAGATAAGTCATCCACATGCCTGGAAAAAACCACCCCTAGAACAAAAATACTTTTCTTTGCTTTCACTGACCACAGTTTATGAAATAACTCTGCAAAAACTTGCCACATGCAGGCCTTTCAGGGACTGTTAATCTGAGCTGAAGAACTTTATTGAGGCAAGGTGTAGCTTGTTGAAGCTAAAGTCTGCATGACTGCATCAAAGCAATGCAAACCTCTCTCTCTGGAAGGTTACACTGCTTCTGTAACAACTGGAAGCCAAAAAAAGCGGGGCAGGCAGAAGGAACACAATAAAACAGGTACAGTGGAAGGTTACAATCAGACTTATTTTGTTCTTTCTGTGCTAATGTTAGAAGCAGCGTGCAGTATTAATCATGATGTCAGGGTGTAATTAAAGTATCCATCTATTATACCACTACAAAGCAGGAAGAAAAGATGATGAATGAACTACAAGTGAAAAATATCAATTCAGTTGGCCTGTGCAGCTCATTGCCATTCAGGGTTAATAAAACAAGCCATGCTACTAGCCTTCCAAGTACTATGCTTGGAATTATCAAATGGTAGAGAACCTAGGCATTAAAGGTGCCTTAATGACATTAAGCAGCTGTTTTTCTCCCCTAAAACAGCACCTATCAGGGTTTTTCAGACACCTTTTCTAAACAGGTATCCATAAAAAAACTAGACAGTTACACACACTTCTTAACAGATGACAGTAAAGGAGTAGAGTCCACCAATTAGTGAATGGACTACAAAAACAGCATGCTTTAAAGTACTAACTCTTTAGCTGGAATCGCACTTGACAAATTTATCCCCGAAATTCAACTACATCTCTACAAATGTTTCATCCTGATGTTTCATACACTGTTTCATCCATCCTATTGAGAGTAAAAAACTGATGAACAGAACTTCTCTCTTTACTGCAGAAACTGCAAACTTGAAGGAAGCTAAGAATACTCCATAACAAAGGCTTATGTTATATCAACACTAGCAGTATCTAACACATGCCATATTTCACCTGTAAAACCTACATTTTGATTTTAAAAAATCCTTTAATTGGTACCACTCAAAAATAATTTTTAAGACTAGAGACCATGTGCCTGTGACAATTCCATTGTTGTGCACATTGTAACTCCATAAACTATCAGATATATGCCTTTTGTAGCAATAATAAGCAGCAGTTGTACTCAGTTCTTTGCAAGACCCAGACACACATTACATCCCAGGCATGTAGGCTATGAAAACTATATACATGTAGAAAAGAAGTCCATACTGAAAGTCCTTTCTTGTAACAAATGACTCGTGTTGCTTTGTGAAATACTACTGTTGAGTCCTAAATTATTTAACTGCAAGAAACAGAGCTATTTGTGACATTACAGATTTGGCTACCATAATGAAAGGTTCACTAGATGTATTCATGGGGAACCAGCATGACCAGACACCAATGAAGAACAAATCTGAACAGATTTTAGTGTTATGGAAGAACACATGCTATACTATTTAAACACAAGCTGTCTCCCCATATTTGAGGAATTTAGAGGCAACAGGTATCACAGAATATTCTGACTTGGAAGAGACCTGCAAGGATCATCAAGTCCAACTCTCAGTATGATGCACAAATCCCAAAATCAACCAAAAAGTACAGAAGAAAAATCTTCCACAAGCACAGGTTGATTTTATTCTTTTACTGTCACTGTACTAGGTCAGACGAACGAGGCTTTGAGCAACTTGTTCTAGCGGAAGGTGTCGCTGCCCATGGCAGGGGGGTTGGGACGAGATGGTCTTTAATGCTCCTTCCAATGCAAACCATTCCATGATTCTAAGATAAGCACCTTCTCTTAAAGACTAGCATAAGACACTATCCCACAGTTATACACCTCTACTTTATGTACAGTATAAAATTTCCAACTAACAGCTTCTGTAAACAAGGAAGAAAACAAAACAAACAAACCTTTCTTAAGTATCTGTCTGGAAACTTAAACCTAATCACTTTTTTCTTTAAAAAACACTAATCAGAATTTTGGCCTGTGCAGCTAATAAAGGAAATATTCACACAAACTTTGCTTATAAATAATGGTAATTGAGAAAATTCTTAAGGCCTTGATGAGAACCTGAGGGTCACACAGATATTTCTGGGACTCGCTTCTGAATCTGTGCTATTCAGCTACAAGCTGTGTCCATAGATCACAGCTTTGGTGATTGTTACAGTGTTCAGAATGTCAGCTGTGACAGAATTTGATGTGTTACAACACAGGCTTTTCTGTGGTGTGGTGTTGTTTTTGCTTGTTTTACAACCATGACATATGGAAAGAAGCAACAACAGCTTTATGCACAGGCATTACAGCACTTTACCTTTTAAAATACTCCACTTCTCGTTCTGTTTCATCCATTTCCACACTGTCTAGATCAATGTCTTTGGGTAGAAACACATCATCTACAAAGGAAAAATGATGACACTAGGTTAGATTCCATGACGAAGGGGGAAGGAGAGAGGAAGAAGTTGCATTAAAGATGTCTTTGGAGAACTGACTGAACCTCGTGGACAATTCATTATTCATATTTACACTGAATTAATACACACTTATAATTAAAAAGACATCTCTTAAAACCCCTATACTAGTATCTCTGCCAGACTTGAAGGAATTACACTGATAAAAAAAGAGATGATTTAACAGTAAATGTACTAATTGCATGGGCTGCAAAAGATACCATAAACCTGGAATACACATAAGAATAACCAAATCATACAGAGAGCTTGATGAATCAATTAAACAGATAGCTGTTTAATGCATGAAATTTTTGTTCTTACTACTAAAAATGTAGCTCTAGAAACAGTTTAAAACCAGTATTTATAAAGAAAAATACTTTGAAACTTCTGGGTTTTAGAGTTGCTGTACTCCCTCTGGGACATGATGATCAGGCTGTGTCTGCAAGAGTCTAAATCACTCTAACAGTCATTAGACTCTATTTTAAAAAAAAACAAACCCAAATATTTAACACATTAATGTATGACTTGAATTGTATGGCCTCAATTATAGCAAAGAAGTCACCACAGAGCCTGTTGGTATATTGTACTGTCTCAGCATATGGCTCTCTTTTGGACTTTAAAAAGAAATGTATCAGAAACCACACATTTTTGTAGAAACCAGTTTGAACATTTTCCTCTTGAAGTTTCTTTCTCACTGCATATACACTCCAGTCTCATTTCGGAAGCAGCTTTACAACACATTCCAAAAAACAGCTGACACAAAGAAAATAACCAATAACATCAAGTATACACATGGACTACAGAATCCTTGAGATTATGAGAATAGACAACTCATGGTAAAGACACTCACGGTAGTTTTATGAGCTGCATGTATTTGCTATTCAACTACTTCTGAGGAAGCAGAAAGCCCTACAAACACGGGGCTTCCCTAACACTCCTAGCTTTCTTCAGCCTTTTTATAACAACAAGTAAAAATACTCTGCCAGAAGAAATTTCTTTAAGAAACAGAGATCTCACCAAAAGCAGTAATATTCACTACTTTAACACTTCATTTGAAAACTCAGTTAAAACCCCCTAGCTTTGTTTCCCTCTTTTCATGTTCTCTCAATTTCCCTACTTCTACATGCTTTTTTTCCTCAGTTCAACTTTTGTGTCTTTGCTAATTTGGTACCTCAACCCCATACCTTCAAAAAGTTACATGAAAATCAGGTTTTACACTATCTTTCTTGTTGCTCTCAAGTCAGAACTACTTAAAATCAAAAATCCCGTCCCAAGTCTACAGAGAACAGCACAATTTTTTTCTTGACGAATTCAGAAACATGTCCCTGTATTTTTTCACATTTAAACATTAACTTTTGGAAATTTTAAGTACACTTGACTTAAGCAAGACAAAAAAAAAAAAGAGGGGGCAGGGAGGAAGACAAGATGCAGGAAGGTACCTGCATTCTCCTACAATAAACACCCTCTTCCATATTTTCTCCTTCAAATGTCTCCACTCTTCTCTTTCTGATCCCAGTTCTGGAGTTCTGTCTTGCTCCAATCACTGGAGTACATTCTTCTTGGTAAATTAAAAGAGCCAAAACCCAAACATACCGCAACAGGGTATGCACAAGAACTAAGGTGTCAGAGAAAATGGTTCCATACTCTATTGCTGCTCAACTGACATAGAATGGAAACATTAGGCATCAGATTTAAAAACAAAGACAGTGGGCTGACCCAATCCAACCACGAAATCACTAAAAAAACCGCTAGTACTTCCTGCAACCAGGAATTAGCTTAACATTTTTGTAACAAAGCTTAACAAATATAAGTATTCTAAAACACTGGTAGAGACTGCCAAGGCATGAAGATCTCCTGTCTGGCTGTGCCTACCAGTCAGAACAGCAGTCAGAACTGGTGGACACTGAATTCATGCAACATGACCACTCAGCTACCAGGTGTGGAATGACAGGGTGCACTGAGCAGATGGATGTCCATACCATAAAACTGCCACTCCAACTGGTAGTCCCAGTAGGGACCAAGGATGTGCAGGAATAAAGAGGTGCCTGAGAACAGCAGTTTGACTATTGTGCTGTCAAAGCCAATGGGCCAGAACTATGTGTGCTTTCAGCTCTGGTATTAGCTGTTGGATGTGTTCAGGCAAACAAAAAAATAAGTTGGAAATAAAATTATTCAAGTGCAACTTGCTTCACTCAACCCAATCTTCTACAGTTGTACTATTTCTGAGAAATAAAAAAAATCTGTTTACTAGAATGAGCTAATATGGAGAACACACTCAACTTAATCAACTAATTAACATCCCACTACAACTTTTTACTCTGCCAAATAAAAAATAGTAAATTAGTTTCTGTATTCATTCACTTACATGATGATGTAATTAAATAAGAAAGGAACTATTTCCACTGAAAAAATGCATATTTATGCACGAATGGCCAGTCTTTGACTGCAGAATCCCCTTATTTCCCTTGCTGTAAGAGTAAGACCAACCTCATATTACACTCATAATGCTACGAGAAACAATCTTGCTTTTAAAGAAATTCAAAATGGATTTCAACATACTATTGAATTAAACAATACATTTATTTTAAGCAAAAAAAGAAAGCCAGTCTCCTGGAAAGCCTAACAGACAAACCCCCCTACAAAACCTAGAGCATATGCTTATTCATTTGTTTTTGAAAGCATCCTATACTTTTTTACTAAAATGCTATCCATCTCTTAATTGTTGCAATTCCGATGACTTGAGTTTTCCTGACACCAGTTTTTCAGTTTCTCTGATTTGCAATGGCAGGAATGCCTGAAGATAAATATGTCAGACTTCTGGAATTAAATAGTAAGAAGAGAAAATAACCCAAGTTCTTCAACTTTCTTACACACTTACCAATGGAATTGTTGACTTTGTCCCCTTTTTTCTTCTTGTTTTTCTTGTTCTTGCCTTTTGGTTGAGGAGAATCTGCAAGTATTAGCTTATTATTTTGCTGCTGTTCACTTGGTGATGGGGATTCACTTGTTACGGGTGCTTTCTCTTCCTTTACATGGTTCAACTGTTTTTTGTTGTTATTGTTTAATTTCTTCTCATCTTTTTTAGGTTCTGCAAGTGTTGGGAGCTCTGCTGCTTTTGCTTTGGATTCTATTTGGTTTCTGGTTTTAGTCTGAATCTCAGCTGCTTTGGGGGCTTCAACAGGCTTTTTTACTTGTTCAACACACTGTTTGTTCATCTGTTTTAGTTTCTGTTTGCTGTTTCCTTCTTTATGTTGATGCATAATATCAAGCAGAAAAGAGAGGGGCTCATGCTGCTTTACACTGCCCTCCTTCTGATAAAGCAGCTTTGAGTCTCTAGCGTTTACAGGATTGGACAGTTCACAGCCCATCTCTAGAACTGGCCTCTGTTCTGTGTGATTCACATGCCTTGACAGTGAACCAGCTGAGGTTTCTATCTTTTCTGATTGCTCAAGGGTACCATTCTGAATGTCTTCAGGTGCATTTGGGACAGGTTCCTTCACTGCCTGGCAGTTCCTAGTGAGCAGATCTGCCTTTGGACAGTCCTTACTTGTTCTCTCTTTCTTCTTTTTCTTTACAGCCCGCAACTGCTGAAGCTCTTGGAGCCGTTGTAATTCCTGTTTCAGTCTCTCTTCTTCCTCTTCCTCACGCCGCCTTTGCTCCTCCAGCAACTGGTGATGCTCCCTCTCCCTGGCTTCAGCTTCAAGTCGAGCTTTTTCTTCAAGCTGCAAAGTAAGAATAGGTTTATTGAAAGTGACAAATATTGGAGCTTCAGGGATTATTACTACTTCTCTTTATGAATATTATAAATCCTACGATGTGAACATATGAACGTACTTAATCTGTAAGTCTGCAGAGCAAGCAAATAAGTATACAAAGGCTGCCCTTTTAAATACATTACAATCCTTTCTCTATTCACATTTTCCATGTTTCTGTAACTCATTTGACTTTGTTAATACCAACTGTTGGATCCTTTCTTCCCTACTGCTAAGCCTAACTTCATGTCAAAGTTTTCTATAGCCACAAAACATTCAGCTTCCTTCTCAAAGACTGCATGTATTTCTAAGGCAACTCAAATTTGCCTTTACCTGTTCTCTTGCTGTGGTAGCAGAGTTGCTGTTTTCAGAGATCAAGAATGTTAGGAAGAAAAATAATTAAAAACATTCTGCACCAAAACTCTAAGCAAATAATAGTTACATTAAAAATTGTCAAAAATTCTAAGGATGGCAGTTTTCCATTGTCAGCCATTAGTTCATTAACCAAAACAAAGACATAAGGGATTTTGCCAGCCATTACTGCCAATGCCTAAACTTTGCTGTGCAGCATTGATCTTGCATCATTAGCAAAATGAAGCAATCATACAATGAGAACAACCATGACCATTTATTTTCTTGCACATTTAGAGGCACCTGTATGGCATTACTTTTTCACAATTACAGAAATCATTCAAAAAATGAGAATTACTCATGAGAATGACCCTACGGGAATTTTCCACTTCTTATGATCAAACTGCACTGTAAGAACAAAGTGAATCTTGCATTGCAAATTTTACAAAGTTAATTTTATTTATAAATAATCCACTAAACCCTCAATATGCTGAATAAAGCTACAACATGAACATAAAGAACCTAACTTGTGAACATTAGGTCTTCCAAACCCATGGAAGCATTTAAAGAACACAGAAGTAGTGCCAGAAGAAAATTCACAAACAAGAAAATATCTGCAGTGTGATCACATAACACACTTACCAGAAATCAAAAATATTCAACAACCAATCACATTGTGCCTTGAACTTATGGCTGATACTTGAATTGCTCTAAGAAAAGGTTTCCTGCCTGTTCCAACCTACAAGAAAAACCTATTTCCTCTGTTATTCCTCTTTTGTATTTCCTCTATATTATCCTCAGCAAATACTGTTTCCAAAAAAATAATTTCACTGTTACACATTGGAGTTTTTTAGAAATCTTTTTTGCCAATTTTCATTTGAAAGCAACCTGTAATTTTTTCTTCCCTGCCACCTCCCTGCAGCTTGCCACTCCAGCTTGGGATAAGCCTTTGCGTCATCACAAGGAAAAGCACCTAACCTCTGTCAATCAGGACCAGCAAGATGTTCAGTGCAATTATTCTAAAAATACCAAATCACAACTCTTCCTCTCCCATAAAAGCACTGACCTATGTTTCCTGGCTTCCTACAGAGATACTTTATCAAAGCCACTATCCCAGTACAGAAACATTGACTTCGTAACTTACCCCACTTTTAAATGCCAATGCTACAAATCAGTAACATTTGTAACAATGTTGATACTCAGAAATAACCTTCTGAAGTGTGGGCAATTCCAATATAAAGCTGACTTGCACCAAAACACATGACAATGGCATTTTGAGGAATCCTCCCAGTTTAGTACATAACTCCTCAGGTAGCACCAAAACAGGTAAGCTAGTTGTATAAAAACAAACTGGCAGTGTACCACAAACTACACATAAAACAATTACAGCATTAGGATAAATCACTATACAGTGGCATACTTAAGGGGAGTGCACAGATTCAAAAGTTTGAGGTCTAGGATAAACATACTTCTACGTCTTACCTTTCTTTGCTTATGCCTGGCTCGCTTGGCTGCACGAGAACTGCTTACTGGTTTGGTTTCAGAGCTGTTTATGAATTGTAGCAAGTCTTCCACCTTTCGATGGTCAACAACACTTTCCCTTTCAGAGATCTGATCTGGTTTCTTTGGCTGCTCCTCTTTCCTTTTTGTTAAACGTAAACGAAGCTTTTCTCGCATCTCTGCATAATTTCTACTGGTTGGTGCAGCTGGAGGCTGAAGGACACACAACAAAAACTGAGTAACTAAATACAAAAATGTCACTGATTCAATGCTTTTGAGATTTTGAAATTTCAAAATACTCGCCCTTCAAATAACATGGGAGGTCCAAACCTGACTATCAAACTCATTGTTTGTATGTGAACTTGAAGTGTATTTAACAGGCAACAGACCTGCCAGACTTGGTGCTGGCTTCTGAACTACACTTTACAACTGAAAGAAAAGCTGATCTTGAGGAGGATGGCATGAGTGAGAAGACAACAAGAAATAACCTCTAAAAGCCAGAAAAAAAATGCTGTGACTTTTATTTCCATATTCTCATGTGATTGCTATGCTGTGTTTGAAAATTTCAAAGCAGCAGACACTGGCTCTATTTTTATCTCCTATGAAATCTATTTCAGAGGTTGGGCTACACAGGCCTCTGGGCTGTACCTGTGAAGGGCTGATTATCCTGCAGTGAAACCTGCCAACACACCCTCCAGCAGAGTCCCATCAATAACTTAACACTGCTGCAAGTGGAATCCTTGCATCATGTTCCATATCTGTATTCCCAACTGTCGCTCCTGCTTCTCAACTTCTCATTGCTTCTCCCCCTGCCAATGCTTTACCCTCTCTGCTCCTGGTACCAGACCCGGTGCCCATCTGTTAGCAACTACACCAGTTCAACTCACTAAACCAGCAAAACAAAGCCTATTAACTTAAAAATTTGGCCACTTCAAATTAGTAACTTACTGTGCAGTCGGGTAACTATCAAGCACAAATCAAGCATGGACATGGTGGGAACACGCAAGGAGAAATGGGATCCCCTCCCTGGCCCCTTTAAGCCACAGGGCAGGGGCTTTTAATTCACTTGAAGAACTAAGATGAAACTGACCTGATCAAGCATGTGGCAAATAAACCAAGCTTTTACTTCAAATAGGAAAAATGCCAGCGACTCAAATTGTACCAGTATAAAACAGGCCATACATAAGTTTACAAGTTAAGAAAAAATTAATGTGTTATATTTTAGCTAAAAATCTAGAGTTTTTTCTTTTTTTCTCCTTTTAAAAAAATTGTATTAAAGTGAATACTTTGAGGATTGCTATTTTTACAGATCGCAGACTAGCTCATAAATTGCTGTAAAGATTCAAACTAATACCCTATATAAAACGTACTTTTACCCAACCTCATCACATTAATTTTAACTACAGTACTACAAAGAAGTCAATGAATTTCGTAAAGTTATTTAAATGGCTCAATTCCCCTGTTTGCAGTTTCAGTCAAACATGGCATTTATTTTCCAAGTTAGTTGCTTCCTAAATCTTGGTCAGTTTTATTGCTCCTAAATGCTTTGAACTGGAAAGGTTTATTTCAATCCTTCATTTCAAAGAGGAAAATAACTTTTTAACTCCTTTTACAACTTCTTGAGTGAGTTCCAAAGCCATCCCCTAAGATGCAATCTGATAAATCACATGCAACCGATGATGAGTAAGTGACAAAAAAGCAAACAAAAGCAATTGAAAATAGAAAAACTTACTCCTCCATGGCCGAAGAACTCACAGTAACAGCAGTCACAGTATTTTCCTTCCTTCTGATTAGTGGAAGTTGAGGTACTGGAGCTATGCTCTGAACAGCTATCTTCATCCTGGCTCTCTTCTCCATCATACTGCTGATGATCATACGTGTTACTGTTCTCACAGCGATGGCCCTCACAATCAGGATCACTATGTTAAATTCAAAAAAAAAGCTTATAAAACCTTAATGATAATAAATAAGATATATAATATTATTATATATATGATAATGTTTTTTAAAAGAAATATATACACGTCCTGCCTCTACCAGGAACAATGGCTCTCAAACTGTGATATCAGCCACCACTGATGCATCAAATTCTAAAGCTTTCATTCACTAGCCTGCAAATGGAGACATTCAAAACCAAGTATTAGAATAAAATGATACACAGGACAGTGGTCTACAAAAAACTAATTTAGTGACTCCCTGAACAAGCAGAGTGAGTTTTGTAATTGTTCTTCCTGGCTTTAAACAGGTAAAGTATTTTAGAAGAAGTGACTCTAGCTTTATAAAATGGAATAGTTTTGAAACTGCTGCCCATCTCACACTTGCGGCATCAAGAAGGTTCCAAATGCAGTTGCAAATCTCCTGGTCTTAGATTTTCAAGCTCTTGACTTAAATAAAAAATCTAAGGTCAGCTAAAGCCTAAAAGTTCCTATTACCCTGTCTGCAACTTGATTTTGAAGGGGAAATACTAGTACATCTCCTCAATAAGCAGGCACATGGTAGTCGATTCCCCCAGAGCTCTGTATAACCATGCAGACACCATTTCTACTGCCCAGGTCTTCTAAAACTGAGGTGATTTTCCTTCAAAAGAAAGTAGTATTTAAAGAAATCCCCTCTCTTGTTTATCGTTAGTATTTGTTTTTATGTTAGAAAGGTGAAAACAGGCCATGGTCTGACTTATCTACAGAATATATATAAATTTTCCTTCTAACCTCACTCTCCCACCCCAGAATGCAATCACTGCTTCTGTGTCTGCCAGTTGATTTTTTTTTCTTTTTTTACAAACTAAAAATACCACGTTAGCACCTGGAAACAATGATAAAAAGTTGGATTTCTACTGTGTCCATATTCAATTATCTCCCTGCACTAGGTAAGAAAAATTCTTTACAAAATTGCAATAATTTCTCAAGTATGAAAGAACAGTTACTTATCTAGAGATATCGTCAATAAAACTAGTTGATAACAGAAATAAGGGCATTTTTAGAAACATTTACCAAATCTACCTAAATCTCACATCATCTTCTGAAAACTTACAGCAGCCACAAAACTACATTCTAGCATCCATGACCACAGCCCTACAGGACACAGAGAGCTCAGAGCAATGACTCAACTGCTTTTCTGTTATGTCTCCACCCTTCAGACACATCAAAGGGCTGGCACCATTGTCAGCCCACCACAGTAGATAACATTACCAGAAGATAGCTCCACCAAAGTCCTTCCCAGCTCCAAGACCTTTGAAAACCTTCAGAAATCACAAAATCCTTCCAAACTAAAACCACTTTATAAATGGTAGGACTGATATCTAAAAAGTCTTAAGTGTAGTCAGGAAAATGTGTCACTACTTGGCAGGTTTCAAGTATTTATATATTGAGCTAAATTACAGAGCAAGTTTTCACAGCTTTCCATTCCTGCTTGCCATGTAATGCCAAAGCGACAGCAAGCAGGTATGTTACACCAGAGGTTTGTGTCTCAGCAGCAGCAATCATTAACCAGTAATCAGAGTAAGAAAGAACACTCTTGACTTGTATATCCCAGGTAATATCTCTAAAAGTTAGGAAACATCTGCTTTCAAGCCTCTAAATTTAGTAACTGGAATTCAAAATGGAAATCATACTTGTGAAGTCTCACACCAAGTTACATACTAAGTATCTGCACTTGGTCTCATTTGCTGAACACAAACACAGCTTTCACACTACAACCAGTGGCAAAGGAGAAGAGGTTATCTGTATTTTCATCTCCTTTTTATTGTAAAAAGGAATGGCAAGAATAACAACAAACTCACCTGCAGACACTTGGTGGGGCACTTACAGAGCTGTCTGTGGTTGAAGTAGGAGGTGCAACTGTAGTAGGACAAAGACCTGAATGAGGATCCACAAATCCAGGGGCTGTTGCAGCAGTTTTGGGAAATGAAGGAGCAGCAAGATTTGGAAGATGCGGTGTGGAGGCTGGAGACAGTGCCGCAGGAGACAGTGAAGGAAGGGATGCTAAACTGGTAGGACTATTTCGTGGTGCAACTGGTGCAGAATGTCTATGGTCCTCTTTATTAATATTGTGGAACACTTCACCTAAATTGGGAGAAAAAAGAAACCACTTACAGTAAAAAAATAATTAGTAAGTCCCCATAAACCATCCATAAAATCACATAAAGTACTTTATATCCTCAGCTTCTATAAAAATCAGCTGTATTTAAACTCATTTCTATTACCAGTTTCAAACCCTAACATCAAGGTCTTCCACAAAGTTCTTCAATCCAGAAGTACGGAGACTAACTCAAGAGTAATAACAGAAATTTACAAAAATCAAGATGCATAATATTAACACTTACATAAATCCTTATGGTTAGCTAAATGTACTTGAGCCAGTTGCTGAAGCGGTGAGTTACAAATCCTTACCTATTGATGAAGGTCTCTTGGATGACACTTTGAACTGGTTGCTGCTTGACTGCACTGTAGTTGCTGTGCAGGAGACAGAAGAAGTGGCAGAAGAGGTTGCCATGACAACTTTATTAGCTTCCATAAAGGCATCCTGGAAATTGTACAGACATTTCTTCTTTGCAGCATTTTTTTTCTCTTTGCTGTCAGTAACTGCTGCTGTTTCATTGCTAGATGTAGTAGGAAGTGCTTCGGGTCTTATTTCTGAGAGGGCTGGTGCTAATATATCACTCCCTTCAATTGAAACACACAGTAATTAAGAATCACGTAATTACTGGAGTGTCTTTATAGGGTCTAGAATTACACATTCAATAATTCAGATGCAGACACATGATATATTGTTAATGCTGCCTTAGTAGGATTAGTGAAGGGAATCCACTTCTTTTCCTCTCCATCCTCCCAAATAACGTAGCTGTAACAAAATGTGCTGGGAAGTCTCAGAGCAGAATCATAAACCCCAAAGACAGAGTTCTAAGAATGTTACTAAATGTGTTAACAAGTAGTAAACATGTTACAGACACCTTAATCCATTCATAATTTAAAAATGTTAATTGGACAACGTTTTACATGCTAAATATATGATCTCCACTATCTGAAATCCAGGTAGGCCACAAAAAAAGTAAGATGGAACAACATATCCTTTTATCTATACAAAATGATAAACCATTTATTTATTTATTTGAAATTCCAGTTAACAGAAACACCTTTGTGATAGTTCTTACAAATGAGTCTGCCACCAAAAACTTGGAACAGCTACCCATAACTACATTTGTAAACGGATGAGCTGTCCTACTGGGGAAGTTTTCCGGACATTTTTAATGCCTTCCTTTTTAAGTATCACTGTAGCAGCCTGAACAATTTAGCAGCAGATGAGTCTGAAAAAGAAAGCCAACACACAAAACCCCCAAGTCTCCCTTTTTATACAAGTCAAATAAAAAAAGGCTTTTAAATATTTGCTAGGATATGAATGGAAAGATTTCTCTCTCTCTAATTTTCCTTTTTTTCTCTTTCACTTTAACCATTAGGATTTCCAAATGCTTCCTGGCTCAAATTAATTGTTTTCTAGATTTATGCCTCTGTCTTTCTGGATGATAATGCAGTTATCTGTGTGCATAGTAAGAAATAGGACACACTGCCTCATTACTAGTGCTCTTACTACCCTGTAAAAATAAGGCAGGCTTTTGTGGAGAAGTCTAAAAGTTATTTAAGTTTTCCTTTACTTGCCATTTCATTACAATATTAAACTTCTGAAGACAAACATAACTCTACAATGACCATAGATGAAAACCAGCATGCTATTTGTTTGCCTTTAGCATCTTCTCCCCAGAAAGTAAGAATTTATTTTTCAATTTTCAGCCCAAGTGAAGTAGAAGTGGCAGCAAATCTGCCAGAATCCCATCTTATAAAACCATGGTGATAAAACCCACCATTCCTGAAAAGAAATATAAAACAAAGCTTTTAACTAGTCAGTGTGAAGTAGTAACAAATCCTCACCAGGAATTGTGTCAGGCAAAAATGTAGCAGGATTCCAGTTCTTGTCATTCATTACCTCTGAACCCCAAAGACTTATAAATTTAGAGCTATTCCAATCTGGAGTGCTTCCAAAACAGCTTGGATAAATATGATCTTGGAGAGACGCATTGAATACTTGATGCTTGTTTGTATGGTTCTGAACTGGCGCTGGTGGTAGTGCCTACAACAAAAACAAAGAGTATTTTCTCCATTAATATTCTGTTTGCTTACACAGTCACTCCAACAGCAATATTCAAATCACAGTGTTTTAACCGGGAAAAGCATTATCAATAGCATAATAGACAGGATTTCTCAGAATAGCAAGAAATTAGTCTTTTTACCAATTAATGCATATATTGCAGATTGTATGCACATTTATATATTTTACACTCACAAAGCATTGCTTTTAGAATCAACTAACTGATGAACAAAAAACATTCAAATCTCAAAAAACAGTTGTGTTAATATATAATTAAAAGCAGTATTTGTATGAATTTAGAACTTGCTAGGAATTACTACCTTTCAAAGCACAAGCTGCCTAAACAAACTAATCTTCTCTGACACGACAATCATTACCATGGAAGACAATTGTGAAAAAGTGATTACAAACACTTCAGCATTGAAAATAAGGGCAAGAGAAAAAGAAATAAAACACATAAAACAAAAGTTGATTATTTTCTTCCTTTTTTCATTTTCAGGTGGTTCCTAACTTAAAATTAACAGGCAAGGAATACACCCTTTCCTTTTAAGAACCAACTGGGGGGGAGGAAGGAAGCACACAATTTTTCTTGTTTTATAAAGACAAGTTGTTTGGGCTCACCCTATTTCTTCTGGATGAAATTGTTTATATGCATTCTAAAATAACCTTTCTCCCAGAGACCTCATGCAACATAAACGTTATATTCAATTACTGCCACCTTTAAAAAGGCCAAGGAAAAGCAGGTTTGTTCTCTTTTTATACCAGATTTGATGCAAATTAAAAGCTATGCAGAAGTAGATAGAGATATTAAAAATATCAGTTGAGTCCAAGGACACTTCAGACATTAAACTCATGGCCAAACAAACTGCTTATATACCTAGTCTCCCTTTTTTATAAAGGATTTTCATTATCTGCCTAATGGTGAACGTGGGAGGCGCTGGAATAACCTGCATTAAAGAACATTTGTATACATGGGTGCAAAGAAACACTTAATATGGTTTTAAAAGAACAGCAATGGCTTGTTGCTGGCACACTGCAGCTACGGAACAGAAGTAAGGAAGAGACACCCAAGACAGGAAAACCCAAAGTGGATGTCAAGAAGGACAAAAAGAGCAAGTAAGAGTCATCTTGGTGGACTATTTTACTCTCCTTACAACTTTAATCACTGGATCAGACAAGAGATGACAAAGATGTACCTAATGACAAAGGCTTTGCCCCTCAGCAGCACCCACAGTTCAGCTGCTTTAAACACACGTGAAACAACATCCCCATCAATAGGAATGCTTGGTTTAGACTCATATTTCTGAAAAGCTGTCACTTGTTCCCAATTCTTGTTCATTACTTGCAAGTTTAAGGTCAAAAGAATTTTGCAGAACCTGCAGAAATGCAAGTTCTCTTGAACGACAAAAAACCCCTTACAAATACGAAGTAAGACTCCTATGTCTATTTTCTCAAAAAAACCCAACAAATCCCAACCAAAAAAAAAAGAGAAGAATTCACAAAAATTTTAACTACAAATCTCAGAATATTATTGCCAAAATGGAATACTAAATCTTTCTGACATATATGAAATGAAGATTTAATAGCTCTCTTAGACTCAAGTCCCATCACCGCTTCCACCATGCAAGACTCATTTGACTCAATATGCTTTCTAATCACAGTGAGACATTATCAGTCTTCCCGGCAAAAAAATACCCTCAGTCATTCTGTATGAACCTTCCAGCAGTTCTGAATCTGTCTTACTCCCTGTCCCTCACCATTCCTTGCAAAAGGAGTATTATAACCCAACCATGATTTAAAGCAACTTCTCTTCTTTCACTGATACTCAGTCATGCTGGTTTATACAGTTGTATAGAATTTTTCCAGGGATGGAGATGCATCCATCAGGCTTACCTTATTGTGTGTGAAGGGAGAAGCAGTGTACAAGGTAGGATGGATAAGTGGACGAGGCAGATGAGGAATCGTATGCAATGGTATATGTCCATGGATGTGAGGATAAAGATGAAGTGCAGGATGTGCAGGTTTTTCAGGATTCATAAACTGGTGCCCAGCAGGCAGGCGTCCAGTTGCAAGTGCAGAGACTGTTAGTCCTGAGGCTTCTTGTTTGCAAACGTGACATTCACAAGCATTTGGACCTTGGTCAGCCTATAAAAACCCCAACAAAACCCATTAAACAATTCAATCTACTCAACATACATAAAATCTTCGTAATCAGTAGTATTATTTCATTTTGCATACATCAATTAATATTTTCAGAGGATCCACAGAAGATTTTTCTAGTACCAATAGAAAAGCCTCATAGTGAAGCAAAAGCACTAGTGAAGAATCTTTATCTTACTTAAAAGAATACCCTAAAAATTGAGAGATTTCACACCACACAGAGATTTAATGTCCACTATCAGTGACAACAAGCAAAACACTGATACAAACCTTGACAGCATTTGATCATTACTAGGCAACTACCCCAGTATAAAAAGAAAAAATTGAACTAGATTAGTATTTTCCACAATTTTCCAAGCATATGGAAAAAAATAGGTGTAGGAAGTAGTGCTAAGAGTTGATTAGCTGATAAAATCGGAAGCAGTCCTCAGCTGCATTAGGCAGAGCACAAACAGCATGCACTGGTGAGACCAGTGCCAGGCTCAGTTCCAGGGTCCCCAGTATGAGACATGGACACACTGCTGTCAGACCACTGAAGGACCACAAGGATGGGAGCATCTGTCAAGGAGCAAATGAGAGCACCAGGACTGTTCAGCCTCAGAGACTCAGTGGGATCTTACCAATGTGTGTTCCCTGACTGGGTGGGGAGGGGAAGAACAGAGAGGACAGCGCCAGGCTCCTCTCAGTGGTATCCCATGAAAGTATCAGAGGAAATCGACACAGACTGAAATACAGGAAATTCCACTCAGACCACTCATTTATGAGAATGGTTGAACACTGGAAGAGAGCACCTACAGCAGTCCTAGAGCCTCCACTCGTGGTGGTACTCAAAACCCAACTGGACACTGTGCTATCAACTCTCTCTAGATGATCTTGCTTTGACCAAGAAGGGTGGCCTGGATTATCTGCAGAAGCCCCTTCCAAACTCAACTGCTCTGTAAATGCGTGAGGCTGACATTCCTCATAAAAATCTCACGATCACACCAATCATGAAAAATCCACACTTCAGCAACTTCAACTGATCTCAAGGTATCAGCCTCTGTTGTCTCAAAAGAACTCAAGACTTTAGAAGAAAGGAAGTCCAGGAAAAAGTAGCTCCATTTCCCTTTCAGCTCATTACTTTTTCCTGCCACTGTCACCTGACATTTCACTGGTAGATAATTTTACCAGAAGCAATACCAAGAACACTTGCCAATTTCTCCTTTTTCCCAATGTGGCAGTTCATATTTTTCCAAAAATGTAACATTAAGTATTAGCTTTCTAGAGAAGAACTGACAGGTGATGCTCTTCTTAAATATCCCTTCCTCTCAGAAACAAGTAACTCATCATTATCACTTAAAAGCATTACAGCCTTTAGCACAAGGTATATTTTAACAAATAACAGATTTCATAGACCAAATACAATGACTGAATTCAATTCTGTGTATAAAGAAAACAAAAAACCTCAACTTTATAACAAAAAAGAAATAGTACTATCCAGAAATCAACACAAATCTACTAACAAATGAAAACAGAAAAAATATTTGAAACAAACTGATGAGACTCAAAACCCAATCTGACAAATTGGATACTGAAAAGGAATCCAAGAGAAACAGAGTTACTGAGTAAATTAGCAAACCCAAGAGGTAATGCCAAAAAATCTCAAATTCACATGATATGTACCAGTGAAATTGACCACTTAAATACAACACTACACAACTCTGCTCTGATTAGAAGATCAGAAAAAGAAAAAAAAGAAAGTCATTAAGAGTTCCTCAGAGTCATTCTGAGAATATTCTTATTCCTCAAAGAAAAAAAGAGAAAGGCTAAGTCTATACTTCTATCCTGCATTCTAGTTTGCTTCCCTGAGGCAAGCAGACTTAAATAATCTCATTTGATTTCCCACAACAAATACCAAAACTCTTCACCAGTTTCAAACTAGTCTGACAGAGGTGTCACCCTATGTAATTTTTATGGCATTGGTCAGCCATACATAGAAAAAAATCCTCGACATACTTGCTGAAAGAAAACTAAGTTTAATACTCTTAACACATTAGAAAATACTTCCAGTGGAAGGTCCTAAAAGATCCTACCCAGAGGATAACATCTGTTGGGAGATGCTTGTTGTCTAAGCTCTCAAAGGTGCACCAGTATGGACTCTCTTGTGCGATAAGAAGAAATAAAAGTGACAGTCTCTCTCAAAGCTGTGGGCCTGTCTTGTAGCTGCAGGGTAACTCAGAGTGAAAAGCACACGGTTACAAAGACAAATCTATTGGATACTTGGCTTTGGTGCTCAGTTGTTAAACCAAACACCCCTACTTGCAGAGCAGATAGTCTCGGTGTGGTTCTGTAGGTTGTCTGATGACCTCAGTCAAGAGCTTCATAATCTTAAACCATTAACAAACAAACAAACATCCCAAGACCCGTGACGTTAAGTCATGCAACTGATTTAAATACACAGGGTTTACACAGGGAAAGGTAATCGTCAAAGAGAATATGAAAGAAATATGTATTAACTAAGTATTCATAACATCCACCCCCCACCCTAATGAATTTCAAATAATGTAACACACATATTTAGCAAAGGCCAGATTGATCTTCCAAACAGAAATGCTTGTTAGTTTGTTTCTCATCCATACAGGTAGGAATAAGCTCTTCTCCTTTTTCTGAAGCAACTTTCAATATAACTAACATACTTCAGGTTTTGACTAAAAGATTATTTGACATGACAATGTAACGATTAGTTGTTTTAGATGTCACACCTGCTGACAACTTCACATTTTAAATTAAAAAATTAACTGATGATGTAAATGTCTTCTCATTCAACAGCCACATTTTCTGAAATTAATCTACTATAAGATGCTTTTAGATGACTGTACCTGCTGACTGGGGTAAGAAGGTGGTGGACTATCCATTTTTGTTTCATCTTTCCTTAATGTCCTTTTTCCTAGAGACATTTCCTCCTTTTGAGTCCCTGGTGGTTCACCACTGCTCTCCCCATCTGCTTCTTCATCATCTGCTTCTGAGGAACTGCTGCTAGTACTGCTCACCTGAGGAGACTGGACAACATTAACTCATTAATATGGGGACATTAACAAGGACAAGTATCTCTCCAGTGAGCACATCCAAAAACCAGAAAAAAACAGGACATTGTAAATGCTATACCTCATCTTTCAATGCCATGTTTTCGCCACCGCCGTTTAGCTCGCTGTGGATTCCATTCATGTTGGCTACAACCTCTGCATCATCGTAATTATTCAGTGGGTAGATGTCAGCAAATTTTGCTGATAATGGGGCAACATCATCATCATCACTACCACTGAGGGGAAAAGAGGCTTAGATAAATCACAGTGCTCAGTTATAGTGAAAGCAGCTAGAATATCAAGACGAAATAAAGTTGAGGGCATCCCTTGTATAAATGTTCCAAATAGGAGCCAGCAGATGGTCTTCCCTTTTGTTCAACTGAATTTACTTTTTCAAGCAAGCAAAATCAAACAACCTGACAAATAATCCTACTGAATGTAGCAGTCACATGCCTAAAATGACAGACTCGATTGCAACTCGATTGGTTTTGGATAAAATATTTTTCAAACACTGTTTTCTCATCAAAAATCTGTGGAATTAGTAATTCCAGGATATTGATGACCTTTAATTCAATGAAAAAAGCTTTATGCCAATGTCTTCACAGAAACTGCGAAGTGGAAAAACCCACAATATAAAATTTGAGTTTTTCCACATGTTCAACATCACACCAGTAAAAAGGGAACACTGAACACATCACAGTAGCTCTTAAATTTCTCAATAGCAATTAGTTTGTAGACAACCCCACACCTGCACGCTTTTCAGAATCTGCTCTAAAATACTTAGTGGAATTTTCTTGCCTTACAGACAGATAGTAAAAGGACATGCATGTTTAATTACTCACTCCAGGGAAGCGTCGCAAAGATTGGTTAGTTCATGTTGCTACAATAATCCAGAGCTCTTAAACTGTGCATTTTTATCTTGTTGCATTCCATAAAATACTGAGCCAAAATTTAATTACATGATGGTACCATTAGGCATATTTCAAATGTGCAATGAAGAAACAAAACACAGCAGATAGTATGAGACATAAAATGGCACTTCCCCAAGTAGCAGTGGTAATTCCCTAAAAATAGGCTTCTTACAGTAAATAATACTTGGATTCAACTGAACTAGTTTCTGAAAAGACAAATTGAACAATTTTTGACATTTCAGCACCAAAATTAGTGATAGTTTATAGGAATGGCAAAGCACACATTTAAGAATATATAGATATTTTCAAGTGCTCCCCGAATGGGTTCAGAAACCACAGCTCTGTAATGAAATATTAAACCACTGGTGGTAGCAGATAAATGTTTAGAGGAAATGGAACTTAGTGACTGACAGTTACCAGAAACATCCCACACATCTGCACTGTCCTTGTTCATCACAGCACATGAGGGAACACTACAGCAAATTCCCTTGACTCTACCTACAGAAGGTATTTGATTATTTCAGTGTTCCCACCACAGAAGTAACTCAAGTTGGGGGCTTTTTAAGTATTTCTCTAAAATATCACATAACAGAGGACACTCTTGGTTAGTTGTACCCATACCGAGTACAAAAGCCAGCCCAACAAGAGCTTTAAAACTCTTTGGAATTATGAAGGGGTAAAAGTCTACCACCAGACTAATGTCTCAAATCTGATAATGACTTTGATTAGAGTATAAGAAATTGGCTGGCAGATACTTCTGATAGGTACAATAATTTTTGATGCAAGACATATTAACACAGGTTCAACAATCCTAAAAGCCATATAATAAAGGCTTTTGTAGCAACTAAAGCAATACATATAAAATGACAATCCTTGAAAGAAAGTAATGCCAGTTTCCTTCCTCAGTTTAGGAAAATCTGACATTTTAACACAATGCTCTAAAGGAGATCGGTATCTGACATCCTTGTAATTGCAAAGCAGGAAAGCACACACTACAAAAACTTCTAGCAACACTGGCAATACAGTACATCCAGAAATTTTCAGAAATTTGACAGCATTTTTTTTAATATATGTATGTTTGCACAACATACAGGTGAAGTTGTGGCCAGATGAATAGAGTACCATTATTAAATAATTTTCTGAAGCAAAATTAGCATTACATAATGATAGCCTGCCAATGTAATTTTCCTGCTTAAGTTTGATTCACTATAAAAATTTAAAACAGAAAAAGGAACTTACAAAGTTGGTGCAGAACCATTATCTGCAAGGATGAGTCTGGGATGTTGCTGAATTGTGATAGGTGAGCTGGAGCCTGATCCTGAACTCGCTGAAGACATACTGGGTGGGCGGATCTCAGATAAATAATCCGGAGCAGAATCAATTTGTAGTGGTAACTGGTTAATGTGGATATCATCCGTTATGGGAGAATCCATGATGCCACACGTTAAAATGTGTGAAAGGCTGCAGTCATCACAAGTACATCTGTTCAAGAATGAAATTACAGATTTTTATGACCTTATTTAACTAGCATTTATTTAAAATAACCACACTCTTTGTTCCAATAATGTATTTCTTTTTTCCTTGAACAGGAAAGTAGTGATTTATTATGATTTCATACTAAAAACATCAGCTCACCTTCTTCTATAATTACAGTTGGGACAGTCAGGCATGCTCAAACGTGATGACAGCATGTGTCTCATTGTGTCTGTGAAGTTGTTCTCCCCAGATAGTGCTTTCTTGTTATTAAGCTGAAGTAAATGGTAAAGGCAGTGTGTTAGTAGTGCAAGTCTTCCCATTAAAAATTCAGTGGCACATAATGACAAGTTACATAATCAAAAAAGGGTTCTTAGGACAAAATAATTGAAAAGCAGAATAACTCAGAATCATTTCACGAAGGTGACATTTTGATCACAAAAAAGGAAGTTCAAAGTTAAAACAACAAACATTCAGCATCAATACTCTTCAAATAAAGTATATTTCTACTATGAAATAAGAAAGTGGACAAGTCCATCTCCTTGACTCATTCATACGTACATCTTGCACGGTATTTCTGCTGATGAACTTGAGCAGTTTTTGTCTTGTTTCATGATATGCACAAAAGGACACTGCTGGCAAATGGAGAAAGCAAACTGACCCTTAACTTGCAAATAATAAAAATTAGGACTAATTTGGTAGCTACAATGGTATAAAGTCAAGAGTAGCTGCCCAAAACAGGACTTGACTACATTAGTGAAAAAACACAATCCAAATAACCTCCAACTGGCAGAGACCTAATCCTGAAAGCACCTAATTTCATTAGATACCTACAAGCCTTAGGTTAAACAAGGATGTGCCTAAGCTCCCACTTCTATAGATGCCCAGACCTGATCCTTACCTAAGCAGCCATGGTCTTACAGCTCACTTAAGGCCAATTAGGATCAAGGAAAAAGAGGATTCTTCCTTAAGTCCTCTGAGGAGACCTGTATACCAGATGTTCTGAAGACATGGTTAACACAGGCTTATGCTCCTTATAGGAAAAAGTACTTACTGATGACTGCTTTGAGACATTGCCAATTTAAGCTTAAGTTTAAGTTTATTAAAATGTACTATCATACTCTCTCTGGCTCATGACTAGCGTTTCTTTCTGCATACTGGTACAGGAACAGAGAGTTTCTCCATCCAGAGTTGACTCTAGCCGAAGCCCACTGTACTCTTATGGAAAGCATGATGCACACTTGAACACTTCTAGGCTGCAGAAAAGAGTACTGAGTCTTAAACAGCAGTTTTATAATAAGGTAGAAACTTCTACTGGCCCCTCTCTGCTTACAGCTTAAAAAAAGGAACAACAGTTCTGCTCAGCCCTTTCCACAAAGAACAGATGCAGGAGCTATCTCTGGAGTCTCAGCAGGTGGAATCACCTGCCCTGATACCGAGGCTCATACTCCTGCACACACACAGGCATGTGTTAAACTCTTGAGTACAATATTCCCTACCATGTACATCAAGACAGCTCTACACTCAATGTATTGGCTGGTTTGGATCCTACTCTAAGGCAACAAAAATTACCCTTTTTTTGTACATAGATTTTAAACACCTGGCACTTGGTCCTAAGACTATAGTGTTTATGTTTTACCTTGTAGTAAATGAGATTACGCACTTTTACCTGCTCTTCTTGGATCTCACTTTGCTGTATTTTAGGTGATCAAATTTCACGCCTGGCATAGATGCAGAATTAGATTGCACAGAACTAGTATGACACACTACACTCATGTTTGCATCTTACATTTGTAGCATTAGTATAACTTAGAATGGTATGAAAAAAAAAATCCTACCTGCTCCTCAATAAAACGCCTCTGTTTAAAAAATTCCCAGTCTTCCTTTAGCATGCGCTGTTTTGTTTTCATTGCCATCTAAAACAGAATTTGAGGAAAACTCATTGATATAACAATAGAAGACTGACTTTGTTGTCAATTGGTCTGTTTCATTAAACCTAGCTTAGCTATAATATTCTGCAAGTACTTACACACTTAGTCAATATGAAATGTGTTTTATATGCTAATAACTTGAGTCACTTAAACAAAAGATTTTATATTCATTTACATGATTTTTCACTTGTATTTTCCACTCTGATTTTTCCATTGTTACTCCTTATGTTAATATTTATTTTCATTAAATAGTTTCATAGTATTTTTAATAAACAGTGATTGGTGTTAAATACTCAACATCTCAGATTCACTATAATCCATTGAAATCTAGAGATACTGGACTTATGGCAAGGCCTCAATGCAGGCTCAAGTGTAAACTCCGAAGTATTACATGTGGAACTAATCAGTCAAAGAGTCAAAAGAATCAAAAGTAGTGACCTAGGCTAACACTAGTTTTTCATGCCCCTTGATTTATCTAAGGCTGGAAGAATACTTTATAATTATTTGTCTCTCAAATCACATCACCATAAACACACAGAGTCCATAACTTCTTATACACAGATTATATTTTTCTGATTTAGTAAATAAATCGACTCTAAGGGAACACAAAAGCTTTCATGAACTATAACACAATAAAATGCAAGAACAAAACTCCTCCTGTTGTACCTCAAAACATTTTAACAGCATTACTTCATCAGTGAGGAAAAACAACTACCTGGGTTATCTTTTACAGTTCTTTTTAAAAATCTGCCTAAACAATAATCATCGTCATAATCTATCACCTTATAGAATATAAGAAATTGCTTCATAAGTTAGGTTAGTGAGCCAAAGACCAGTAGGTTCCACCATATTCCAACATTATTTTTATCTTCAAAAGCATACCTGCAGAAATTCATACTTGAAAAAAAATTAGAAGTCCCACTACTAAGCTAAGTAAATTATTGCTATTATCATTATTTAACTTAGGAAGATGAAATTTTAAGCCGGTGATCTGAAGCACTATTAAGTGGAAAAATTTTGCCTAATTAGTTTCTGAAACTACCAGCATCATATTTTAATTACTCCTGTGGATTTGGATTTCCTTTGCCCCAGTGAGATAACACTAACACCAAAAAATGAGTTTACCACATCCATGTGCGTTTAAAAAAGTAAGAAAAAAAAGGCACCCATGAAATATTCTTAAATCACTCATACAATTTCTTAGACACACTAAAAGGTATTGCAGAGCCTGTGGCAAGCAACATCAAATTTCATCCTGGATGGACTATCAGCTCCTGAGAACCCTTGAGCTATATTTAATGCCAGCAACAGTCACTGGTTTGGGTGCCCTGACACCTGAACCCTCAGCATCAAAGTCAGCCACCTCCATTCACTACACGTTGTAATAGAAGACTTTCAATGCCAGAGAATGACATTTGGAACAGCCAGTGCATTAACTGGGAGCTGCCTACTCAAGCCTGCCAAGAAACTGTCACAGCAAACACCATGGGTTAAGTCCTGGTACCTGAGCACTAATGGGAACAAGAGCTGACACTCAAGTTGTCCTCCTTCCACCTCTGCAGCCTTTCCAATACTCCATGTCTACAAGTATCTAAAATTATTTATTCCATAAATAATAGAAACCCACTTCTCTCCCTTCTTTTCCCCAGTGAATACTTATTTCACCAGAGCAAAGCAGCTGTAATACAAACCACACGAATTATGCCCAAAAACTCTCCTAGGGAGTGAGAGATAAATCCAAATGCCATCAGAAGAAAAAATATACACTTCAGTCTTGTACATCTGGACTGAATATGCTATTACCCCTGCCCAATGGAGAACAGAGGGCCACTACTACCCTCTTCCTTCCTCCATATTTATCAGAGGCTAAGAAATATTTCACCTCCATCAGACAAGCAAGACAGACAGGTGAACAAGTAGTCTTCCATTGTGAAATGGATTTAATCATGAAACGAAACCAGCAGTCTGGTCAGAACAGAAATATATGTTTAAATCATCTGTGAAAACTCTGATGTCCATACATATATCACAGGATGCTTTCTCCTTCCAAATTTTAAAGTCTGCACCACATGTAAATCACACATTTGAGCTTCCCAAATTCCATCTGTGAACCAATTTTCTTAACTATTTCACTAGAAATAATAAAAATAATTCCTCCTATCACAAACTCTCAGCACACAAAAATACCAACTGCTTCAATTATCTACACAGCCACCATAAAGACAAAAAAGCATTTATGCCCATGTTATTTTGTCTATTAAGTTGACCAGGAGTGTAAAAAAAAAAAAAAAAAAAAAATCACACATTAATATGGAGAGACAAGCAAAAAGCTCTGCCTGAGCAAAAGCATTTAAGTTGAAAAAAAAAAGGTAACACTCTTTGGCACAAAGCACATTTGACTGTCTAGCCATTACTTGTTGAAATAACCTAAGACCTCCTCAGGTAAACGCAGTGCAAGTTTGGTAAGCCTGAATGTACAGGCTGCATACACTTAAAACTCTCCTGTACTCAAGATACTCCAAAGATTTTCCTCAGATTTAACATATGATTAATACAGGCACTGATGCAGATGATTCCTTATTCTAAACTTTATCACAGCATACGCACATGGCCCAGCAGTGTATTAGGTTATGTCTGTGCATGACACAGCTATCTTACACCATCTTAAACAATTAATATTTGTATTGCTTGCAAGAGCTATTCTTTTTTACCAACAAGTAACATAACATTGTAGTG
Organism: Rhabdornis inornatus; assembly: GCA_013397075.1. NCBI lineage: Eukaryota > Metazoa > Chordata > Aves > Passeriformes > Rhabdornithidae > Rhabdornis > Rhabdornis inornatus. The sequence continues at coordinate 2,711,741 of VWZS01000496.1, forward strand.
GATGGTTCATCAATTACCTTTGCTGATGCCCTGTTTTGGGTATAGTTCCACAATACATAAATGAGAACCATTCTTGAACCTCCTCTGCTTTTTAGCCTTTCAAATGCTACAACAAAACCTCACAATTTTGTTGAGCCAAGAAACAAGCAACTGATGAACATGCATTCACTGGTAAGATCCACAGTTTCTATAGTAGCAGGGCTTTCTCATTTCTACCTTGTTGACAAAAATATCACTGCAAATTCAGGTATGATGATCATACTGAATAATGTATTTTTGGTCAAAACAGTATAACCACAGGTTATCACCAATACAGGGTTTAAGGCATGACTGTGAAAATGCTTTTTTCTACAAATTAATACCAATATAAATATCAGTATATTCTTTAAAATTTGATGGTTTAAGTTTTACATGTTTCCCCTACATGCCCTCTCTCCCCCCACCTTTGCAGGTACTTTTGGTCATTAGGAAATCAGTCTTCACATTAAATTGCCCCAATTGGGAGAAAAGTGCCTGTTTGCATAGGATACAAGCTTCACTGAGCAAATTTTAAAAATGCTACAAGATGGGACTTGTAGCAGCTGCATGGTCACTTGATAAAAAGAAATACAGAAAAGTCAGTTAAGAGCTGATTATCAAGTGGTGCAGAACAAACAGAAACTAAATACGAATGTGACTCCACAGAAATGCCATTTAAAAAAGAATAGCTGAATGATGGTAGTAGACTCCTTTCTTACTAGAGAGACAATATCAGACAGCCATGATACCCTGACCCCATGGGAAAGATGATTTCTAATGGCATAAAATGTGAGATTATGACATTTTACTGAGCTGCAATCAAATATATAGGTGCACAAAAGCAGCCAGACCAAGAGAAAACTTTTTGACTCAAAGCTCACAGATGCAGTCCCCAAATATAGAGCAAACCCTGAAAATAAAATTAGTTATATGCTGTCTCCATCCTTAAGGCACTGGAATTAATGGTGAAAGATCACTTAAATCTTCAAGACAGGGAACAACTTGTAAAGGACATTTACAGTGTATCCTAAGACTAAAGTATCCTTGTCATCTATAGAAGCAACATAGCATTACAGAATCTCAAATTAGTTCCCCATATTCCTATTGCTCATAAAACTTCAAAATAGAAGGGAAGTTCTATAAAATTCTCTATCTTCAGTTATTTCCAAGACATTTTTTCTTCTAGAACACTTAAGATTGAATTAAGCGGATTTTCACTCCTTTCGTAAGGTGTACTAAAAAATTAAGCTTTTTGAGCATGAGACAAAAGCCACAGGAGAAATTTTTCAAAAGTATAAACAACCACTTGCAAAATAAACAGCTATTTTTCTGACAATTAAGCTCTCAGCAATGTAGGAGTCAGCACAGTAACATGATTATTTTCTGAAACAGCACAAATCCAGAAGAACAAGTTATCAGATCATATACTTGATTAAAGGACTGCTTCAGAGGTCCAAATATTCAGGCATTGAGACAAGCTGCAGTTCCCATTTTGACAACTTTACAATGATCATCATCACACTATGGGACATGCCATAATTTTTAAAAGCTACCTCTTCCTCTGGATTTCATTTAGCACACTTATCATTCTGAAAGCTTAGGCGGTTTTGTGGAACAGGTTATTTTTATTTCCTGTGGCTCATTTACTGGCTAATATAATTATAAAATGTTCAAAGACCATCTCTAAATAAGAACACAACAACCTGCTTCAACAATTTAAATATGCCCTTGTGCAATCGCCACTAAGTCTCAGTAAGTTAATACTTTTCTATTGTGAATGACTAACATGAATGAAAAAAGTTACATTTTGTTGCTTCAAAGCCCTGGATAAAAATACACAAGACATTATTCTTCACTGAAAGCAGAGTCCTGCATGGGCTGCTCCCTACATAATCAGTCTTGAGACTGTTTGCATGACTCTTACCTGTTCATCAACATAATCATCTATTCTTTTCTGGCATTCAAGCCATGCTTCAGCAACTTGGCCCATTTCCTGTTCCAGCTGATGATACCTTTGTAGCAAGGTACTATACATATCTTCACTACAGGAATCTTGTGTTGTTCCAAGCCTAGAAGTTCAAATAGCACTTGTTACAGAAGAGACATTTCACTGAAGAATCACGCTTTTAAGTTCTCCCAGCCAAAAAGAATGTTGTGAAAATGTGATTGACACACCTAGGCCCACAAAGCTGCTTGTAACACAAAAATTGAGTATTTTTAGTAGTTATCCAAAAGCTGTTCAAACCCTGCTTATTCCAGTCTCCTGTAACCAACAATAGCAAGAATGTGGGAAGTGCCACATTGCTAGAGCCTCTTTCCCATGAACAACCAGATGACAAGTTTGTTTGTTCAAATTTTGTTGCTTGATACATTTATCCTTCCAAATTCTGTGGGCTAAATATACATGTTGACTATCCACTGCAGAGCTATATAATAAAAATAAAGCCAGAAGCTTGTTAAGCAGAACTCTCATGATCAGTGCTAAAAAGATTACTAGACGAGTTGGAGTTCCAGGTGGGAAATGTGCTGTAGAATGAAGCAAGTGAGATACAAGCAGTTATCTACTATCACTTGAGCAGCATGGAATTCAAAACATGGATATGCCAGTCACTGCTGACTGTCTCTGTGAGGAGCCCCCAAAATAGGAGACAGACTTACCTCCCTTCCTACTGCTGCATGTTTGCACAGCATAATGCTTCTGAAGTAAATATGCCAACTCCCAATACATTGACTTTACAAATAACAAAAGACAAAATCCCACTCAGTAATGTGTTTAAACCACACTGAATTGAAAATGACCTGTCAATTGACATAAATAAACTGAAGCTTTACAACATTTTTCTACTCAGTAATTAAACTGTGTGGTAATTAGTCACAGAGGTTGTGTAGCAAATCAAAGCCAGAACCAAAAACACAAAATTGAAGCATCTCAAAACGTGATATTTTCCCAGTTCCAGCAGTTCAGGGAGGTTTCTTATAGATTTTCATTGCAATAGGATGTCAACCCAGCCTCAGAACCACATAGTCCTGCCTGTCACCTGGCAAAGAACTAAGCCATTAATTTTAACTTGGCAATTAAGCACAATTAAGAGCAGAGCAAACAGACAACTCAGTAAGCACCAGGTTAAGAGCTGATAGTGCGAATTTGCCAATAAATTCAAATTTGCTTTGTTGTTTTTGCCCAGAACCTGCAACACAACCTCTTAAGAAGGATACAAAAGCAATTCTGCACATTAAAACTTGGTATGCCCATGGGTTGAAGAGTACAAAAAGAAGTTTCAAGGGATACAGTGCCTTTAGGATACAAGACTTCCCTACTATTACTGCAAACACTGTCAACTCCTGTTAACTAGACCAAAATTTACTACTTTTTTTGGAACCTCTGTTTCTGATATTATGTATTATGCAAAAATCAGATCCCTACTATATAAAAATCAGTAATTTGTTCTCATAACTGCTCCTGACTAGTACTGTTCTTTCACACAGTAGTTGTGCACAAATTATTTTTAAAAATGTACCCAAGTAAGAAGCAAAATAACCAAATTTTAAAAGATTTGTATTAGCAATGCAATAGCATTTACACTTTAATTTCTTATTGTAACTCTAAGTAGTGCTAACTTGATACTAGTAAATACACCTTCACTCCCCAAGGCAAGTATAAAGCAACAATTTAGTTAACATTTCAGTCCTCTAAACGGAGGTAGAGTATGTTCCTCGACTGCAGTAAAAATAAATAAATAGGACAACACATACAAAATTTTACAAGAATTGCTCACTTTAACGTAACTGACACTTCCAAGCAATACCTGTTGACAAACTGTATGCCTGCATATTTTGATCAGGCATACATAACTTTTTGGACAATGGCATTTAACCAAAGCTCTGCAAATATCATCACCACTGTCCCATCCCATGCTGGGAAAGCAAAGGGGATAGAAGCCCCAGATATCACTTCATTGGTCACCACATCCCAATAAAGCAGTGTGGTGAATGCATGTCAGAAGCTGCATGTAATCAGAAGCATCTTAACCCAATCAATATTATCTAACATCTAAGAAACTCTTAATATTGACACCATCAGGAAGTACTACCCACTCATCTCTGAAAGGACTTGATTTTCTCAAACACTCATTATGAAAATACATCCTTAGGAAATGCTGTGTCTGACCTAGAAGCCCTGCTGGCTAATTAACTCTTGCTAAGCCATGGACAGCCCTTACAGCTGGTCTGCAGGCTGTGCAGCTGAGCTGCCCCCTAAACAAGCCACAGATGCTGACTGTGTAGCTAAGATACAACACATTAAGACCCCAGTAGTTTACCCCAGCAGATGTCCCCTGTCACCTGTGGCATACTGACTGACACAGCTGATCTAGTACCAACTAAGCAAACTCCATCTCCACAAGGCTGCTGTTTAAACTTCCCTATGTGAACACCTTTTCTAGTCTGACATCTGATAAGCATCCTTGGAACTAACCACAGAACACTAACTACTTAGTTTGAAAAAGCCAGAGATACAAAAAATATTTAGTGTTTTAAGCAAAGGAAGAAAGAAAGGACGAACACCCAAAATCTAAGCAAAGCTGAGGTGTCAAAATGCCATTTCACATTTCTCTTCAGGAAGACAAAATATTGGAGCCAATGCTCTTTTGTAAAGAAACTGGCAATACTTTCTCTACTGCACATAAGTGATTGTTGACCAGAGGACCAGGCTCATCCCTGCTTTTCCATATGAGGCTTCTGTGATGGAACATTTCTCCACTAATTTCCAGTGGAAGTCAGAAACATATGCTTCCCAGAGAAATCAAATTCTGTCACTTCAAGACACAGAGAACTCAACAGTAAAATCCCAAGAGTTCCATGAATACAAACAAAAACTACACTTATCAAAGAAAAAACAGACATATACCATATAATCTAGAAATGGGAAGCTTGTGCTGAATCTTTCCTATCAAAAAATGATTAATGTCAATCGAACTAGGCAAAACCACAAGTTCAATGGTTTCACATAAACTACCTAGCAAACAAATGCACTGGAAAAGAAACTCATGCAGGAAGAGATTCTGATCCCATCATATTTGTAAGCTTTGAAGGTGGCTGTCACCACAGTGACAGGAGAAAAACAACTTCTGTTGCTCTGACTTTAATTGCAGTAGCACAGAACACGTAAATGAAATGAAAAATGCTTTTGTTAAGAAATAACCATAAAGCTCACCAAGACCATCTCAGCTCTGCAGAAAAAGGCAATATAAACATTTTTATACAGTCAGGATTGCTGAAGTAAAGAGACACAGAGAGGCATGACAAAGGATAGTCACAGAAAAAGAAGCCACAGATAACTGGGAAAATACACAATTAAACAACATGCTGTTGAACACAGCAACAAAATCAGGTGTTGAGTCAGGGAGAGAAAGGCTTTTCAATATCAACTCAGTTTCATCTAAACAAATCGGGTAACTTAGGAGGGACCTCAGACTTCTTGTTGGGCCTGGCAACAATTCAACTTTTTTGTTTCCTCTTTTTTCTTTTCTAGTATCTACTAGCAAAAGGAGGACTCAAAAGCAATTTTTTATTCACTGTGCGCAACATATCTTGTAACAAAATTACTCAAACTCCTCTGGTACCATGGAAAGTTACCCAAGACAGTACCTTCAAAACATGTGTACACAGATCATAAACGTGTCTTCATCACAAACAAGACTGAGAGGTCAAACACTTGGGCAGCACACAAACTGCAAGCAGAACAACCCTACTTAGAAAATACACAATTTAATGCCTCGGGAGCTTTAAAGTCATGAGACCTACAAGCACACAGCAAGGGGGTTTCTCCAACGAAAAGATGGCTTAAAACTCCAAATTCAGTTCTGTGCACTATGCGAAGTAGAAGGTAATGAGGCTTTAATTTTCTTGTAGAGCTGTAAAAACAGCAGCAAGGCCTGATAATTGAAAACAGTACTATTCTGTCACACCATCAGTATTTACATAGCATTCTGTCATTTTACTGGGTAACCTACAACTAAGCAAATTAGGATCATAATTCTTCTGACAAGTAAGGTACGACAGCAGCCTGCTCAATCAACAACACTGTTCAAGAGAGATCCGCAAAGATTTTTACCAATTCAAGTGTAGAAGCGTATTTTTTTTTAATGCTGAGGTTACAAACACAGGTTTTCATTTCTTCTTGAAACCACGAAAGTTAAACTGTACCTTAGCTGTGACACCAGCGTTGGCAAGCTATTCTGTAGGAGTGGCTCAGAAAATACCAGATTTTCAAACAGATGCTTGTTGTGCAATTCCCACGTCACCTGAAATTTCTTCAAATGTTCATTTTCCTATAATGATAAAACAACCAGAAATAAACCAAGGTTATAGAAAAAAACCCAAAACTCTGTACAAGGCAAGAATATTTTTAAAAGTCTGATTTCCAACCTGCAGACTGTATGAACCAGCTCAGATTTTACACAGTTTTAATACCCAAACCCTCAGAATTGAAGCAATTTTTAATGACTTCAATAACCATAGCATCATTCTTTCTAAATTGTCATGAATTTACATATATAATGTCAACCTGTAATTTTTATTCAAAACTGACATAAAATCAAATATGCAGTTCTCCTCAACTACTGCTTAAAGAATGAAGTTCTCTATACAGACGAGACCAACAGCTTATTTCTCTAGTAAGCAGAACATTTTTGTATTGGAGGTTATTTAACATATAGTTGTATGTAATTTCAAGAGCTAAACCTTAAAACTATTATCATTAAAACACAAGCATTCAAAACATGTATAATATACTTTTCAAGGCAGCAAGTTTTCCTATATATAGCCAGCAGTATGCAGGTTTTCTATACCAGGACTCGCTCACACAGCAGAATTAAATGCAAGCATTCTGGCTCTCAGATCAGTAAGTGGGCCTTAGGCACGATAACCCCAAGCACCCAGAAACACCATTATACTCTGGAATTTTAAAGTTTTGTTAATAACAGTCGATAAAAAAATAAACCAACTGAACATATTTATATCAGACCCGAAGACAAGACTATCAGCATTTAATAAAACAATTAAGTTTGAAGTATTAGATTAAAAAGGGTGGGTGATGGGTTTTTTGAGTTGCACAAGACAAGTGTACTTTTTAATTTTGAGTATCATGTCTTCAAAGTATTTTAAATTTCTATAAAATACTAATAATTTCTCAAGGTTCACTGAGACAGGTTGATTTCTTAAGGAATTTTCATATTATGCTATGAACAAAACAATCAACACTTATCTACAACCTCTTGTGTATCAGTTTGTGCAGATTATATGTTATGAAGTTATTCTCACAAAGAAATATCAGGCAAGTTTTCTAGTCGGTATGCTGTGTACTTGAGGGCTCTTCTGTACTGACCAGAGTCTTTCCAAATTGCTAATTGTATAATCTGTCATTCCCAGCACCAGTGGGACACAAAGCTTTAGCTCCTGCTCTTAAAGTCAGACGGATTCCTTTGAAAGGAAGGACAACTGTTCATAATTTCATTGAGAAATCAGTTTCTTACAGGTGGAGGTTCAAGGCATTCTATACCTTTCTACACTATACTACAAGCAAAGCTTTCATCCTATAAAGGAAGGCAGCAGTAAGTTTAGAGATCTTGGCTGGTTGTGACATGTTTTAGCTGAAAAGATTCCTTCTTCTATAGTGTACTGGTATCTTGAAAGGAAACATCCATGCACACCGAAAAAACTAGTGACCCTACTACCTGTACCGAAAGCTGTGACATACTACTCCATTTAATAAAAAAGTTATTTAATAAATCTAAGAAATGTATGACAAGAGACAGTATCCTGTATTCTCACATTTCAGTTTCTCAAGGTCACAGCTTGGTAGAAAGATGTTTTCAGTACTGACTGGGATGCAGATGGAAAAAGACAAGAAAAATATGGCATATTTTGTGTTTTCTTATGCTTAGTTTTTTAAAAGAGGAGAAGAATTTTATTTTAATTTTGTCAGGATAGGGGCTGACTAGGGAGTTCAAGCATCAACTGTCTTCTCACGGCTATTATTTCAGTCTCCCACACCTACTAGTTTTCACGACTATTAGTTCACAATAATTTGCCAGGGAAAACGTAAAATGGTAAAATGGTTATTTTCTAATCAGCTGTGTAATTCTGGCACTAATGGGTTCATTATGGCAGATCCACTTCGAGAAAGCTAAGGGGCACTGCAAACCATTTGCTTTAAAGCTGAACAAGCTGCAACGCAAATCAACCTCAAGAGCAACTTTCTCTCAAGCACCTTGTTAGAAACTTAATGACTGTTAAAAGCAGCCAGTAAACAGGAGATAGCAGTGACCTCACATTTGTATCTCAGTGATAAAGCTGGGAAAGATAATACAGACAACAGCAAATACAGAGCACTGAAAACAAAAAAAAAACCATCAGACACGCTCAAGTTTCTTAGAAGAAACATCATCCTGCTTTGCCAATTTAACTTTATTGCCAGCTCTACCTCTAATGAAACCCTGCTTCCTCTCCACTTTATATCCTCACCTATGGCCACCAGAGTGTATGTTTCATCTATTTTTCCCTCTCTTTACCCATCCAGTCACTTTCACCTAACTGGTAACAACACCCAAATTCCCTGTTTTAGCCACTTTTTCTTCTGTCCTCACACAAAGCTTACACAAGAAAAGGGACGGACAGGATGAGGACATTAGCAAAAGACACACAAGAAAGGATTAATAACAAAACAGGATTAATAACCTTCTAAGACCTTAAACAAATATAATTACAGAATTTGCTTAAGGTATTACTCATCCAATGGACAGCTACTCAAGAAGAAATTTTTAAAGGCTACTGCCTATTTTATACCCAAAAATGTAAACCCAAGTCTAATATCATAACCAGCTGACAAAAAAAGCATTTAAGGAAGAACTTTAGAAGTAATAAATTACATTGCAGATTAACTCTGAAGCAACACAATTTTTTCAAGTAGCCATCCTAGATAGTGAATGAAAAGTTGAACATGGAAACAATATAAGTTAGTGCGACACAAGGAAGTTGCTGTCACTTAACCACAGCTGTCAAGAGACCATTAAAGATTAACAGAAGTGTTTTCCACATTAGGATCTCTAATATTTGGTAGATTTGCTTAAAGATTTGTTTCAGAGTAAGCACCACAAACAACATCCCACCTTTTTCTTTGTGAACAAAAAATAATTTCACCAAGCCGCTATAAGAGACGCCTACTCCACACTTCTAAATATTTAACTGCATTTTCAGAATCTCCCTGTCTCTAAGGACAAACACAACAAAAACCTCACAATTTACCACAGAAGACACCTGAAAGAGCCCAGAAACAACTCTGTCAGCATTAGCCCTGGCAAGCAGGAGCACAAAGGCTGTTTTTTCAGTCTTACCAGAGTAACTAGGAAGGCGCTGATTGTACACGCTGCCTGACAGAGTGCACTGTACTCTTCAAGTAGGAGTGAGATGAACTGCTGTGCCTGGGGTGGCCCTTCTGTCGCTAACGTTGATGCAACCTTAGATCCCAGGGACAAGTGTCTGAGCAGACGAACCTTCATTTCAAGCACATATTCCCTAGCTTGTTGTTCCAATCGTTGGTAAAGCTGGTATGGATCTCTTTCACAAAGCCTTTATTTTTAGGATATTTGTGACAAAAAAGAAAAAAAAAGAGCATGTAATCAACAGTTTTCATTCTCCTACAAGTATTTATTTACCAATTACCATCATTATCATCAAGTGATAATAATGTGGCTCATTGGCCACAGTTGCTCAGGTTTAGAAAATTCACTACTTTAAATCTCAGAGAACACAGTCCAGTCCCTTTCTGCTACACTTATGTGACTGAGATCCTCTGTACCTTTAGGACTAGGATGCCTGTACACCTGAGGAGCAGACTAATTTAGGACTTTATAATTTCACTTCAACTTTTGAGCTCAAAATCTTAACTCCATTCGCACCCTGTAGGCACCCAGACTCTTCAGATAAGCTTCTTCACAACTTCTCCATGTTGATCTTAACAAGTGACAAATTCGTATCTACAGAAGAAAACTGAACACAATGGCTGCTTTGAACCACTTTAAATAATTCAATTTCACTCTTAATTTCTTTGCATGGAGTTTAAGCATGCACAGAATGCTTTTGGTTTTTTACAGCACAGGGAGGTGGGAAGAAGAACTGAATGGGGTAAGTACTTAAGAGTTAGGTCAATAGAAGTCTGCAGTCTGCAGCTATCTGATCCATGTTTTTCCTTCACCACTCACAAAACAGTCCTATCATACTGCCATCAAGTATTCCAACATACAATAGGGACATTACTTGGCACCACTACTTATTCCAACAAAGACGACCAGGCACTCAATTTTTTGCCAGCTGTGTCTAACAAGAGCCAAGCACAGACGTGGGAATTTCTGCCTTTTAAACAGAGTTACTCAGCCACAGCATGGTCTTCTGCATGCTACCTAAATGGAGGATTTTTTTTTAAAATGCATTCAGTATCTACACTGACTAGCTTTGTAAAAAATTTCACATGATATTAGCACTACAGACTGGACACCCTGGTGCCTGCCCAAACCGCATCCTTTTTTTATTTTACATTTTATAGACCATAAGGAACTCAAGTGAAAAATAATCCAACTGGCATTTAAGGTTTCCTCCTTTGAGATCCTGGTTCTGTCTTTGTATTTTAATTTTCTCGCCCAAAAGTGAAAAACAGTTCTGAGTAATGAAAGCTCCTGAGTAAATAAGAAAGTTAAACAGTATACGTTCTGATTTCCAAAATTTTTCCATTAAGGAGATGCATAACACCAATAACCATTTTAGCTGTGATTCAGTTTTAATTACCAACACACTATGCAACATTTAAACATCTTTGATTTCCAAGCCTATATTGCATGTTTTGATCACTTAAATAAACAAAGTGTGACTAATAGGGAGGGACACTATATTACTCTGCTGTACACAACTCATGTTCGAAACCAAACAGTTTTTATATAAGCAAAGTGCAATATGCTTATTTAATTATCTATTAAAGCCAGTTCAGGTGTACAGTCATATTAAGAGCAGCACTAGATGAATTTCTCTTTCAAATGTGTCTTTACCTCATCAGAATTTAGGTTCAACTAGAAATTGCACATGAAAACTACAACTGGTCAGACTGCTCAGATCTCAGTATAATTAAGCACATATGGAACCAAGGAGAACAAAAACTCCTTGACCACACATTGAGTTAGAGAGAAACTCAGATGATCCTACTGGAGCCCTTTAAGATTTGCCACACTATTCTTAAAAGCAAAAAAACCATCACTGTGGATCTCATCAAGCTCATTTTCACTTCAACACCTACAAAAGCTACAATTGTGACTTCTAAAATGACAATGAAATTGGAATCCACCTCATCTAGTGATCAATGTCCAATATAACTTTTTTTTATTTTTATAAAATTTCTTCCAGGTGTTACAATCACAGTAAGGTGCAAACACTACTACTACTAACTCAGGCTAGTTCCACAAGGTAAGATTTTCATGTGGGGCAATTCAAACTTAACACTGTCTTATCAATAAGACCTTTTGAAGAATAACATTCTGGGACCCTTTCATAATTATACATTTATATTACTCTTGCAAACAACATACGAATTTACTAGCTTCCCATGCATTCAAACTAGTATTGAAAAATCCAGAATAAAATAATATTCTTTGAAGTAATATACCTATCCACCAGCTCTTTCATTCCTTCTTTATCTGGTACCAACGACTGGTCTTGGTCATCTGCCAAAGGGGTCCCAGCTTGGCGATAAATACACCGAACCATGTATCTGACTTCAGACCAGTAATTCTGAAGCTGCTGAGGTTCACGTTCAGGCTCTGCTGAATTTTCTCTGCATGTGAAGACAAAAATAATTACCCTCTATTTGTATGTATCACATAGATGTATTGATTCCTACTATTCCAGAAAAAAAAGTACATCTGAAAATGCCTAAAATAAAGTATGAAACTAGGTGAATATTGCCATCCAGAAGTTACTGTTACTGTCAGACAACCTGTTTCAAGAGTTTAAGCACACACCTACAAACAAGCTACAACACTGCCAAAATCTGATGACAACCACCGTGCTGCTGAGGTTGAGCTCAGTTCTTACCTGCGCTCATTACAGGCCTCACAGTTGCACGCTATGTCTGAAGGAGAGGAATTGCTCAGATCTGCAGCAGGCACTGTCTGTGCACCAACAGTTATTCTTCCTCCTCCTACAGATTCCTGCTGTGATCCACTGTTTCCAAGAGGCATGTGCAAAAGGAAATCTTGGCTCTGAAAAAAAAACAACCACAAAACCAAAAAGGCAGCCTTCAGTTTGTAAGGTCCAAAATGTCATTAGGTGGGCAAATATTAAAGTGGCAATTCTTAGTGCTGCATATATTCTGGGAGGACACTCAATCAAGCACAAAGAATTAAGTCTTCCAAAAGCCTAATAAATGCAAGAGATGGACAGAGATGACCAATGATACAAAGCTCCATTTCTAATTTCCAAAGTACGCTGGGTATAATTATCCCCTTTATGTACTTCAGCATAAACAATGAACTAAGCTAAAGGAAGGCTTGCGTCATCCTCACTTAAATCATAAACCAGCACTATCTCTTCAGTCTCCATGTAACAGTATGTTTGGCTTCTGGAGTTTAACAATCCCTTCAAGTAAAAATCATAACATCTCCTTGCTTGTAACATCCAGACATAGTATTTCATAGCAATGGATGTAAGAAAGCTGCTGCCATTGGAAATGGATCTCCTGTGCACAGTGCTGTTCAATTCTAGCAGATGACACACACACTCGCCCAAGACTGCTGCTATTTTCATCTCCAGTTTCTCTCCCTTCTCTGTGCTCCAACCCCAGCACATGCCATGCTTCTCTCCTGCACCCTCCCAAGTCTGCCACCAGATTTCCCTGGCACCAGGCAGAGGCCTCTCTCACACCAATACCACGACTGAAGGTGGTCTTATTTTTGGTGCCCCAAGTCCTGGATCAGGGTGCACATAGGTAAGAACAAACCTGCATGCAGTTGCTACCAAGCAAGCTAATGAGAGCAACAGCAACCTGAACACAGGAACATCTACAGCAAACCACCTCTACTCTGACTTGCAGTCACTGGTAACAATTCGGGATTTTTTAGCTAATTTTGGCTTTTTTCCCAGCTTGCTTCTCTAATTTGACTAGTAACCCAATTCACATATTTGCATTCTTAAGCCAAGCTTCCAATCTTGGAAAATCTATTTGTTGTCTGCTTTTAAAAATTCCTCTTAAAAAAGAAAACAGTTGCCAAATTAAAAAAACAATGTAAATTTTTATTTAGACCTGGAGTATCTGTAACTTTAAAAAAATGTTAGGAAGCAAATCCTGCCTTCCTTGCACACCTAGGACACTTTTTTTTACTAGTTTCTTAAATGTATCTAAAAATTTGACTCAACTGATCGTAATGTGCCTCGGTTTTGCTGTGCTTTGAACTCTCTAGGATGTGTTTACCACCACACCAGCACTATAATTCCCTTAGAAGTAAGCTCTTTTGATTAGTTTACTACCCTTGTTACTAGCAACATGATCTGTAAACACAAGTTGTATACAAGTGATATACTCTTTAAATTTTCCTCCCAAGAAAGTCCTTAACAATAGTTTTAGCAGAAGCTTAACAACTCCCTCTATATAATTGTTCTTCACAGTGATTTACTGAAATAAAAACCTGTATGTGCCTACAGGTGTGTATACAGCCTGTTAACTCTCTGCAAGGAGATGTCAGCTTCAATCTACAGTACTTGCAATTATCCCAAGCGTGTGACTTCCCAGGTCAGTTGTGAAGACTTGGTTCTGCAGTGTAACACAGCTTACTTCTAATGAGGTTTTACTGGACCTGTCAACGAACTTGCAGTATCTTCCTGCAACACTAAGCACAGCTCTTACATGAGGTTGAATTCACAACTTGAAATATTAGCACCACATATTAAATCGGTACTTGCAGTGCTACCAAGACTAGGAGACTGTTACATTCATGCTATGCAAAGTTGTGCTTCTTTATTAAAAAATACAGAAAAGACAGAAAAACTCAGAAATCTGCAGGGAGGTGTCAATACAAGTGCAATAACTCAAGAAGTCCTCTGAAAGAACAACGAAAATTCAGATAGTTTACTTCACAAAGAGAGGAAAATGCAATATGAGCAGACAGAATAGAAAAACGTTTAATGAGTAAGGTCATGTCGGTAAAACTAGAAGAAATTTTATTTAAGTACAGAGGATAAGGACAAAGCTTGAGATCCAATGAATTAAAAGCAAAAACCTCAGTGAAAAACAGATCCAAACCCTGCTCTCCTTAAAACTCCACAACTCAGAACCAGAGCTCCTCACTTTTGCAACAACTTTCCTGTTCAGCTTAAATAAAACCAACTCAAAATTGCCTAAAATGTTTTTTTCACATTTACAGTTCCAGTGGTTCCAAAGCACAGTGACATGCAGCCCACAATTAAGCATCCTCTCAGTCTACTGAGGTACTTGAACTTACCACGAGAGACTGCTCTATTGTAGCGTGCCTCTCCTCCTTTTCGACTGTTCTTCGACAGTCTGGACACACCCACAGTGGAAGATGCAGCATATTGTTTGCTTTTGGAGATGTGGAAAGTGCTGTTTTGCTAGAATTTTTTATTCCGCTCTCTGAAAGCGAAGTATCTTTTCGTTCACTTCTACAAAGAAGACAATGCTCGCCAGTTGTATATGGTGCCCTTTGGCCCAAGCCAAAGGTAAATGGTGTCTACAAACAAATGTTTTGATAGATAACTGGTTATTCACAGAATACAAATCAGAAAAGGTATTCTGATACTTGAAACAAATAACGAAACCCCCAAAGAACAACACACATATCTTACTAGTCATTGTTAAATGGTGAATACTTGGAATGTCCCAAAATCAAACACAGCAGTCTCAATATCCATGAGGCAAACAATTCTGACTATTAATACACTCACATTTAGAAAGAAGTGTTTTCAAGAAGCATGGCCTACAGTCTTTCCCTCTAAAATACTTTGGCCTAGATGTAATAATCTACTAAGTAAAATTTAAAAGGGATATTTACTTTTACTGCCACCATTTACAGATAAAAAAGAAAAATATCTTCTCTTTGAAGACCTGTGACACTTCTACCCGAAAAGTCACTTTCAGTGGAGCTTACTACAAAATAAAAGTTTAAATTAGTTTCAACAAAACAAATCAGTAGGGTCCTAAAATCCACTATCAGCTATTGAATCAAGTAGACTTGGCAACTTATGAGGACAGAAGTACTTCAAAATGTAAATTCCTTTCCAAGATGCTACTGTGCATGAAACTATGGCTCAGCAATGCAATGCTGATTCTTCACCAAGGCTGATAATCAAAACCAACTCAAGCAGCACAAGACAAAGAGAACCCAACTTTATGAGACATAAGAGAAGATTATTGCAATAAAATATCATGTAATGGCAGAGTCACAGATTTGCCCAATTTTATTACAACTACTAACTCTGCCTTAATTAGCAACATCTTCTATATAAGCATCAAAATAGTTTAATTCCTTCTCAAAGAAAAAGAATAGTTTTAAGTAATCCAAGCGTTGCTCTCAATGCCGCTCCAATCTCAACACTAACAAAAAATATAGCTTGAGAGATCCTGCAAGGCTGAACTGCACAAGCACAGGTGAACAGTTCTTTAGGGCAAAGGCCAGTTCAAGCTAAACCATAATTCACTCTCTTCTTGTCTTCACAGCAACAAATCAATTCTCTTCTGCTGACATCTAAATAAAAACAACAGAGCATTACAAACTCTGATTTTTGTCTTCTTCACATTTGTAAAACTCACAGACTGAGCAATATGGAAAGGAGAACTAAGAATTCTAGATATAAAAACCCAAAAGACACACCGATTTCATCTCCACAAATATCTTCCTATCTT
Source organism: Rhabdornis inornatus (assembly GCA_013397075.1). Lineage (NCBI taxonomy): Eukaryota > Metazoa > Chordata > Aves > Passeriformes > Rhabdornithidae > Rhabdornis > Rhabdornis inornatus. The sequence goes on from VWZS01000496.1 coordinate 2,727,714, forward strand.
TCAAAAGTTCATGAGAAATTTAACAGATTTAATAAGAACAGCTAACCTTTACTTGCTGCTGCCACTTCTAGAATTTGTACCTAAACACTAAGGCAGGAAAAAGAACACAATGTCTCCAGGAGTCTACTGAAGGTTTTTAGAAAACCTTCTCATGCAGGAAGACTCCCTCTGCCAGCTGAAAGGTCGGGACTGACCAACTCCTTTATAGGCTCTACAAGCACCAACAGATTTCCCAAGTTAGACATTCCTCTTGGCTGACCTACACTCAATTGAAGATCTCATTCATGCCTAAAACCCCTGCATGCAGGAGGCCATAGCTGCTTATCCCTTAGCCCTGAAAGTTTCCTTCTTAAATTAATTGTTTTTGAAGACAGATTAAGTCCCTGTCGGAATGATGACACCTTCATAGCTACTTTGCAGGCAAGTCCTTATGAACATAATTTCCAAGAAGTAGGAAAAAAAGAGGACAAAAATGTAAAAGCTCAGAAGCTAAGACAACCTGACAGTCTTTTGCAAAGGTAAAGGTTATGGCAAACACACCTCAGCCACTCTGCAAGGACTTCTAGAAGTTAATGTGTGTGTGTCTAACTTGCTTAAAGCTGCACCACAATCATTAAAAAGCCATGTTAAACACAGCAGGAACAACAATCTTTGTTCTGGCCAGACTCAGTGAAACCCTAACAATCTCCCCACTGGGCCCATATTTACAACAGATGTGAACCTCACATTAAAGCCCTTGGTTCCTAGAGTACAATACAAATCAAGAATGAAAGTTGCAACTTTGACAAAATCTAGACCATAAGCATCTTTGATACCTGTCATGACTATTCTAACTAAAATGAAGCTATAAATTGCAGTTTCTTATTTATTTAAAACATGATGAATGCAGTGACTGTTCATGTGACCATTTCTACAGGAGCAGTAAACTCTTGCTGGATTAGGAGAGCTTGCAATTGGGTTGCATTTGTATGTCTCTTCAGTGTCAAAGCAAAGTGTATATTTTGTGAAAAGCAAGATATTTTTCCACTAGTCAAGCTTCAAAAAGTGTGGGATGCATCTCTACAAGAAAACACCAAGTCTCACTTTCTCTCTGAAACATATTCAGATACAACATTCATAAACGAAAGCTGGAAGTAGGACAGGCTGGAACAGAAATAACTGCATCGCTGCTATGTATTTAGATTTATTTCCATGAATAACTATATTACCATAGAACTGCATAGATTTTAACATCCACGTCTAATTTCAAGCATACTAAAACAATAAAATTTTACTTTAATAAAAAGCTTCCACCGATTTTTAAAGCTTGAATAAGAAATCTTCAGAAAATTACTTCAATTAGCTACATGCCAAACTCACACAGCATTCTTTTTGAAGAGTTTGATTTAGTACCTTTAATACTGTTTAATATCTTCTCCCATTAGCAAATAATTCTGCTTTTATATATACCCACAAAATTTGACTGCACATACCTGAGAAACACCTGTGAATTCTGATCCAACAGAACTGTCTGTAAACTGTGTACCATTTAGCGAAACCTGGGAAAAAAGTAACAGCAGATTGGTGACAATAGCCAAGTTTATTGCTAAAAGAGCTTTATAAAAATCAAAATCTTCCTCCGTATCTGAAGATTGATACAACAGCTTTTGAAATTTGAATCATTGTTCAACTGTGGAGATAGAAGTCTACTTTTCTTTTGTAAAAAAGTTCTACAGATGCAAAAGTTTGGATTTTAAAATTTTGCACTATAGCAGTTTCAGTAGCAACTCAGCTGAAAGAACTGATACACGAAAACAGAGAAGTCATAAGCAAAACTACATTTTTCCTTCAGTATTTGATTGTTTGCATTTAGCTTTTAAACTTGCACTGTAAATCAACTAACAAAGATTCTTGCTTTATGAAAGTTGAATGCCATACTGCTTAGAAAAATACGCAGTGTTAAGCAGAAGAGTATTCCACAGCAAGCGTCCCAGTAGCATTCTGCTATTCCAGTGCAGCAGCTTCTCTCCTGCCCCAGGTTATAACTCACACAGAAACCTCGGAGATCTCTTCTACTCAAGCGCTCCAGAGACTACACCAGACAGCAATGAATTGCCTTTTACAAGTCCCTAGTGTTCTCCCACAGCATTATTTGAGGACACTAAATCAAGAGTAAAGTCAAGACAATGTAAGAATTCAAGTCAGTGACAATGAAGAGCTCTAGACCATACCAACTCGAAGAAAAGGCATTTCTAAAATGGGAAAGGAGAAATTTTTAAAAAACAGGAAGGAAGAAATACAGTCAGTCAATTATTTTAGTCTCTCCTTCTTCTTGAACACTGGTTGAGCTTTCAAATTTCAGATATCAATTATCTCAGGCCTCTGTTCCACCTTCCACATATTTTTGTTAAACTCTTTTTTGCCCTCCAGTTCCCCACCCGTTGCTGTCGGATATCAGTGTTTCTAAAACTACACTGAAGACCACAATAAAACCAGTCTGTCTCTCCAAGAACCCCCACATCTTGCGTGCTGTATTGACAAGATTCAGAAAATATTTCTGCCCTGGGCCCAAACCATAAACTCTAATTGGAGCTGTCCTCAGTGCAAAGGAGCATCCTTCAATTTTATCCATCTCACAGCATTCCCAACTGCTCAGTTTAGAGACAAGGAGATTATTGCAAAGCCACTGCCTTCAGCTGAATTTTTCCAAAGGCAAAGTGGGGGATTGTTAAATCACTACTAGAGAAAATACAAGTAAGAAATTGCACAATTTCACTTCCATACACTATGCTATCCTTCCAGAGTAGATATTTAAGAAAAAAACCCAAGCACCTCAGGTCTAAAATTATGGGAACAAAAATGCTGATGTGGAACAAGTTCCCTATTTTTACTTAGACAACTTCCAAAAAAATATTTAAAAAATAAGGGTTGTTTGATTAAAAGAAGTCTTCTTCATCAAGAAAAGATATCCTCCAGTCTGGAGGTCCACTGGTTATTGGCATGCATATACATTCAAAAATAAAGAAACCAGTATGAAAGTTTAGAATGAAATAGTTATCTGCAGTAAAAAACATATTTTTGGGGAAAATTAAGAAAAAGACAAATTTATCCAAAGACATCACTTATTCATTAAGGGAATACATTTACCTTCTTTACATTCAAGACATTGATATTGAGAAATACACAAGCCATCACATTGAAACATGCAGACATCAGTGACCAAGCTCAAGGTACTCAGAAATGTTACAAAAGTAAAGACAAAAACAATGGGAGGTTTTTGTTATCCACTAAATGTCACAGGAAGCCAAGACAAAATACTAAATATCAGAAATGACTGCTACATGGAACAAGCTGTCAGAAAAGACATCTCTTGATCCTAAGCACTGCGCAGAATTTGCTTAAAAATATTAGTGTAACCCTCCCCCAGAATTTAATAGTGACCTAAATATCTGCAGGAGGAACAAACACCAAGGAATTTAAAGAAAGGAATTAGACAAATATGAAGAAACAGAGAATCATCAAAAACTAAGCGTCTGTAGACAATGAATTATAATACATTGAATGTGAGGCCTAGAGGAAATATAAAAATCACAAAAAAAGAAAGACTTAAGTGGGGATGAATAATGACACAACAGGCAAGGAAGGAGGTGGCTAAATAACATATTAGAGAAAGTATTAGAAGAATCTTGTAAAAGTTGTCCAAATGAGGCTCAAACAATAGCAAGTTAAAAAACAAAGAAAATATGAGACATTCTTACAAATAATTTAGGGAAGAAAAAAAAAAGAGTATAAAAACTACAACTAAATCCTTTCTTGAGGCACATGAGAAGCAAGGAGCCTGTCAGGATCAGTAAGGCTACAGTAAGTAAACAAATAGAAGCATTAAAAAAAAGCTTAGATAACCTAAAGTCAGGGTGATTTTGCACAGAATTATTTTTTTGCATGTTCATTAGGGAGGAACTTAAAGATACGCTCCCCCTGAAAGGCCTTTATGGAATATGCATTAGAGGATCTGTTTCAAAGCAAAGCAGTGCTAGGAAAAAAAAAATACAGAGAAACTGGACAAGTGAAAAATTAGCAAACCACCAAGAGTGGATGACATTCAGCCAAGAGTCCTACAGATGCTCAAGGATCTCAGAGTTGCACTAATAATTTCAGTATGTTAATGCTTGGTTTGTGCTTCACTAGTACTAGAGGTAGAAATTATTTTTAAAATTTATTTATTAAGCTTTCAAAAGACAAATTGCAGTTATCCAAAGTCTTTAACAAGAAAGTGCCTGAGGTGACAAAGTTAGCTAATAGCATTAAATTCTTCATGTAATAAAGAGACTGGAGAATGGCAGAAGGACCTTCCAATATCTAGTTACTGTGCCATATGTTAACAGACATAACTCTGTGGGCAGAGAATTCAAGTGGAAGTGACAATCTAGACAGCTGTCACTTCTGGATTACTCTAACTTTTTAAATTTAATTTTAAAAGCCTTATTTTTTCATTCCTGAGTATCCTTTCTTTAATGATTTTAATGTTTTGTGTTTTAAAAAGCTATTTAGTAAAGGTAAATGCCATAAGGAAGGCTGACATGGATGATGAGGAACATCTGAATCTCCACAAGCACTCTCCACCATAATGAAAAGTGTGTGTGTGAAGTAGTTCTGTTCTCACTATAAATTTCATTCACAATTGAAAATATATAGGGAAATATATCTTGTGTTTCTTGGAAGTTACTGTCACACAAACCCACCTTCTCCAAAATGCTGATTTTCCTGGAGAATAAGGCATGTAACATCTTGGCACAGCATAATTCACACCAGAAAGCATGAAGAAAGAGGGAATCACAATTTAAACAATACTGCCTGATCACACTGGAATGACCTTGAAGAACCAGTTGAGCAATTAGAAAATAAGCACTCAGACTGCCATAATTTGCTCTAATAGCCTGTCACTATTGAAATCAGACCTTCAGGAGGCTGAGTGACACATTACTAGACAACACACCCCCATCTGTCTCTCAAGTGAAGCCTTGTGAAGCCACACAAACATCATGAAAGTGAGAGTGATGCAAGATCTCAGGAGAGCTCAGAAAAAGAAAAGTACAGGAAGGAAATTCAGATTCAATTCACCATCACTGAACCCTAAACTGCTAAGAGAAAAAAAAGGCAAGACTGAATCAAACTTCTCCCAGAGAAAAACAGCAAGGATAAATTGCACTGATTTTCCCAGGTGGATTAGGAAAGACAGATCAGAAAAAACCCCAAAGTTACTAAGAAACAATTACAGCTACACTTATTCCTAAAAGGTCCTAGTATAATAATTGTATTCCATACCACTTGAATCAATTATCTTTTTTTTATATAGGGAGGTGAAAAATTAAGTTTGTTAAAACATCTGTCAGTATCTGAGTAGCCCTAAACAAACTTCAGCCTACTTCTCCTCCCAAAACCCATCCAGATGTCTTGTCCATAACACTTGTTCTCCTGCCTGCATTTTTAAGCCAAAATCCATTTGCCACAGCTCTCCTGTGCTCAGGCTTGCCTCAGGCACTTTGAGCAGTGCCCGGAGCAGCTCTGCCTCACCTCCCACTGCCATCACCCACCACCCTTTGGTGGCAGCACTCTCAAGTCCCACTCTCTGCTCAAGATCTCCCTCCCTGCAGCCCCAGGGAAGCTCTGGCTTGGGCATGCTCCAGACACAGCCTGAGCTGTTTCTCTCTTCTCCCAGACACAGCCGAATATGTGACAGAACTGCTGCTGGCAGCTGAGTGATGCTTTCAAAATCCTAAGTGACTTGCAGATATGAAGAATGATTCCTTTTATGCCTTTAGTTCAACAGATAGCGAATGATCTGATTTCAGTAAGTGAAAATGCAGGATCCTTCCCCCTCTAACCCAAACTGATTTAATGATAAGCCATTGCAAAAGTCAAGTGTCTGGTGGATGAAGGGAAAGAATGATGATAAATGCATCAGAGACATTCAACAGTAAATAATAAACAAAATCTGATGCAGGACACCTCAGGACTGGTAAGATCTGTGAAGGCACACAGGAGGAAGATTATTCTAGACATGCACTGTAGTTGTCCTCATTCTCTAGTAACAAGCACTGTCAGACAGGACAACACACTGGCCAGACCCCTAGCACAGCAAGGCTTTGGGGTTTGCTTTAAACACTGCTCCTGAACACAGGCAGAAGTGACTGCAGCCTCCACAGAGACAGCAGCCTCTGCAAAACATGTATTACAGCACTCGAGATATTATGATGTAAAACACAGCAAGTGAACTACCAACACTTATCCCTTCCTTAATCCTCTTCTAAGTCCACATCATACCCAGTTAACATCTGGTACAACCCAGTTTTTCAGAGGAAGAGCAAACTGAAACAGTTCTACTTGGCAGTGTCATCACTCTTGCCTATGAGATTTATTTCAGCATACTGATTATTTTTCGTTTGCTTTAAGAAACCCATGAGCATTTTTAAAGGCATTGGAAGAACACTACCATGAGACTAAGCAAAATACTGCCTGGTTTCTCACAGAAAAGGTTGTTTTGGTCATACTTGGGGCACACCAGTGCCACGCACCACCTGAAAGTAAGAACTCCTGCACCAAAATGCCATAAGCCCTGAAAGATATCAACTACTGCAAAACTGAAGCAAACCAAAGCATACACCCAATAAAGCAGAAGATACTCTATAAAAATAGGTGTATTCCATTATTTTTTCATGAAAGTAGTTGTTAAGGGTGGTCTAAAACTGAAAGAAACAGTCCAGGGAGGTCTTGGGATCAGAAGAATGATTATCCAGAATTACACTCAGGAATCCTCTTGGAGAGGATGACCACATCCAAATACTTATGGTCAATAACAACACAGCCAAGAAATACAGAAGTGTCCTCTATCACAGCATGCCTGGGCCTGCTGTGCTCCAGCTGGGCTGGCCCAAGGTCATTGATGGTCCCTGTCCATGGTCTTCACAGTCTGACACCCAAGTGGAGGTGAACAGGAAACTTTCCTAATAGAAGGGAAGATAAGAACTCTGCAGAGTCGTTATTTTTCATTTTTAAATAACCCCCAAAAGTACAAGAGCTTTTGTAGTATGAGAGCATGGCCTCTAAGAAAAGCATATTAAAATGTATTTTTAAAATGATTAAAGGTAAGAGTTTTCTTCCTAGCACTGGAGCAAGGAGAATGCAAAATTAGCATGCCCAACAGTGGGCAGGAAAATGATCAGTAATATGCAACACATTTCCAGGGTCATTGGCATAGCAACATTCAAGCAGCTATCAGAGTCTATTATTATTGGTTTACAGGGCAAAAAAAATTAGTATTTTGCCATCAGTTATACAAAACTTAATTTCAAAGACTTTTGAATCAGTAGCTTGAAAATAGGTCAATATTTGATGGGTAAAAGGGAAAAGTTTCAAGGTTCCTACTCGACAGGAAGCTATGGTTTAGCATGAAGCAGTAGTGAAACATGTCGCAGTGGGGGAAGAATAAAGACTACCAATTCGTTTTATTAAATATAAAGATAAAAGATTAACAAACTACCATAGTATCCCTCCCTGATCTAGAAGCGGGAGTGTTTTGCTTAAGAAATGGGCAAATATCTAAATTTTTGATGCCATAAGCACACATCTCTAGAGACACTGAACAGAACGTAGCTGTACATCCTAACACAGACTTGCTTGCCAAGGAGTCTCAGGATTACAGGACAGACACTGATAGATGAAGTGGTTACTGATTATCTGCAATAGTCACCAACACGGAAAGTTGTGAAGGCTTCCTATGCAAAAAGATTCTTATTTTTACTAAGGATGCCAAAGTACCAAATAAAAACCAGCATAAGGAAAGGCAAGGTGATAATAAAGGTCAAATATCTCTATTAAGGCAGCCAACACTTGATTTGGCCAATTGAGTCAATTTGCAGACTATCAATTCATTTTAACAAGCATTATCCTTTCCCAGCCTAGCCTGAATTATTCTAGTGTAGAAAAAAATACACATAAATAAGTCAGTGACACCACAAGTCAGCCCTTAGTACTCCTTTGAAAAACTACTGGACTACACAATTTCAGAGTACCTTTAAATTTTTATGCCAATTATCAGGGATATAAAAAAATGAACATTGAGAAAGAACAAGCATTCCAAGGAGAGTTACAAAGCTTTTGTGACTCTCCTGATATTTAGATTTTTTTTAAAATTTTATATTACTCTCAAATATAGATAAACCAGCTTTTAGATATAAAATAATTTAGAAGCAGGAGAAACACAAGTTGCCAGAAGCTGAACAAGAGTCAAGAGTAAAGCGTTCATAAGAAGCTTGTCAGAGCTCCAGAGGGCGAAAGCTCTGCACACAAATACAGCCACCATGCTGGCTCAACCCTTCCTTATATTGGTACCTAGTGCACAGCACATCTATGTTCAATAGCTATAGTACTTAGCAGAACACCACACGAGACACATCAACTAGCTCTGAAAACCAGCATGTTACTGATTCAGGTACCATCTTGTGTACGTGAATTCAGATGGGGCAGGTTGGAAATCCTGTGACTTAGCGCCCACCAGTCCTTTGTACCATGCTCCCTCCATCACGCTTAGCCAGAGGGAATTACACAGTCAAGGGCTAAACACAGGAAATTACCTGTGAAGATGGAAGGAGGAAGAGAAACAATGCTGGGTCAAAGAAAGATTGTTCATCTAACTTAAGAATTCACACTTGCTTTGTTTTTAAAGACAAGCAAGAGACAAACATGCAGAGCAGAGAGCCAATGTTACACTCAACTGCAAACCCAAATACTTGCAAGGAGCTAACAAGGCTGTTGTTGAAGTCACTCAGTTTAGCCCTCCAACAGGTAAAGTATAATATAACTTCATATTAGGGACAATATATTGAGATGAAGATATATTTGGCAATAGACACTCATCATATTAAACCAAAATTAGGTACTCCCTATCCCAGCATCTTTACAGAAAATGCTTACGAGCAAAACAGCTTCTCTCTCTTTTGAATTGTGCTACAGTCAAAATCAAGAATGTAAGATCCCAGGTTAAATCCTCTCTAGCCAAAATAACTAACAGTCTTCTTATACAAATAATGAGAAAAAATACATATAAAATCAATATTATGAGATTTCAGTAATTTTAGTGACACTTCTACTACAATTTTCATCTCTTATGTAATAACATTGACTTCCAGTGTTTTCCTTTTTATGTAAAATTACAGCATTACAGAATCTGACTAACCTGCAAGACAGGTTCTCTGAAGGCTTCCCTTCTTCAAGTCATATTATTAAAACTTATCACTTAGCTTTGAGTAAACATAACACTATTTTCATAGTTTAGTAAAAGCTAGTCCTAAAGTAAACTGTTGATGTCAAGCAAGGTGACAAGCTGAGGGTGGGGAGGCTTAATCTAGAAAGCTCCACTACCTTGCATGCAGGTTATGAAGCAAGTATACCATGAAATGCTCAAATCCCCAAAATTATTCCTCTCACCACACCCCCAAGATCTCAAATCTGAATTGCTTCTTTTCCAACAGTGATACCCTTTTAAGACCTTTGATACTAAGTCAAAATGTCAATGGAGTTTTGAACACAAACTGAAATTATTTCGAATTATACTTTTTCCAGTTTAAGTCTTTGTTTTTATAGAAGTTCAATCTATGGAAAGGAATTACAGAAGTGTAAGTAGCAGGCATATACAGGACTTGATCGAAAAGACCAACACTTTGTGGTTTAGCAACAGTTATGAGTTAAGAGTGAGGTCAGGGTGTGTGGGGAGGTTGTCCCCACCTCACCCATTTGGGGAGATATCCTAAATGACAAGATATCCAAGATGAAAAGTGCCTACTACCTTCTGCTAAAACTCAATTCTAAGACACTTGGCCAACAAAACTTTTTCCCCAAGAATTTCTGTAAGATGTAAGTATTTACAGGCCTATCACAGGGGTGGGGGAGGAAGGATAATCAATCACCTGTACACAGAGCTGTTTTTCAAAATGAGGCATATTAGTAGTCTGACAAAGTTAAAGGAATCTTTTCCTCCACAGTTGGCAGAAGTGTTCATCATGCACAGTCAGCTTCTGTCAAATCAAATGCATTGGATGGCTTTTTAAAGTCTGTGCAAAAAGTATACATAATTAAGTTTTTGTTTTGTTCTTGTTTGCCCAGACATACACAAAACCTTCAAAAACAGAGCAGGGAGGAAGGAAATTAGACAGCATTGGACAATGGAGAATTGAAACAAAATCAGTTTTCTCTCTACTTCAGTTCTGTAAGACTCAAGTCCTCTGAAAATTAAGTAAAATCACCACCTCCAGTAGATTTACATAGAACTGATTATTTACCTGCTGCATTTATTTTTAATTTGGATCTTCAGTGCCAAAATAAAACAATTCTCCCATAGCACAGTAATCAGAACAGACTGAAGTCTAAATAGCTATTTAAAATTCACAAACCCATCAAACCCGGACTGACAAAAATCTATACTCAGAAACACAGCCATCTTAAGAGACATGAACTACACTGCAAAGAAAAGTGCACGAAACTCCCCAGTGAAAGTTTTTTTTTTCCTCAGTAGTACCTCAAAGAGACAACTTTGAAGTATCACTTTGAAAAGAACAGATACTCATACTCACACAGATACTGTTACTCTGTTATGACTTTTAAGGAAGCAACATCTACATTCTGTGCCATTCCTCCCACACATTCTTCAATAGCACACTCAATTTTCTTTTAGCTGAATCAACCTAAACTACATCCTTCAGGAAATGAGCACCTCTTAGGAAATAAGGAGTTAACAGGTCATAGTGCCACAACATGAAAATGTTAGCATATACAAAAAAGTCACGGTCTCTACAGGAATTGGGAAGAACTCACAATCCAAAATTAAAAAGATGAAACTGATTTGTATCTTCTTATAAGACAGAACAGTCTATATTGATGTAACTGTTTTAATGGAAGTTAAAGCAAGGTTGTTCTCAAGTAAGTTTTTCTTATCTATTCCACTTTATTGAACAAAGTCAAATTACTTCCTTGGTCATTAATTTGAATGATGCCAACTTTAACTATTTATTCCATGAAACTTACAGATGGGTATATTCATCCCTGCCTCAACCACTGCCATAGAATTCAACTCCCCTGTTTTTTTATTTTAAAAAGTCTCATGTGACAACTGATCACTATCAAATAATACCCTAAGGAAAAAAATTAACAAATACACTGTTGTTTTATAGAATAGAGTGTATAGACCCTACCAGAAGTCCCTGCTCTGTTCCATAGACACTCGAGTTGAATTCCACTGCTAAAACCAAACCTACATAAGTTGTAATTAAGAAACACATTTAAGCATTGCTTGGCACATGATCTCATGAAATCTGTCTTGACAAAGGCCAAAGACCTTCCTGAACTTATTACTGTTGGGTGGTTTTCCCACAAGATATGATCTGGTATAACCCCTATTTTAAAACTGCAACCATCTCTAAGAGAATCCACCTAGGCTCAGAATCAAACATGAAGCAGTGCTCCTCATCATCACTTTTCTTCTGTTACGTATTCAGATGCTTTTATCTGATGAGCAATTTTCTCCTCATGTTCCAAGGAACTGGAAAGGGTTAGACAACAGGCCCTTGGAAGTGAAGGACACACACAATTACAACCATTCTTCCTTCAAAGTACTCACAAGAACTGGTAATTCTGGAAGAAATCCCTGCCAGATACCCAACAACCTCCCACTTGACACCATTGTGAAGAGATGAAAGGACCAAGATAATGTTTTTTTTTAATTCACAGAATATTGTGCACCCAGACAGAGGCCATCAGCACAGCCATCCTAAAGGTCACTCTACCCAAGTCACGTGAAATTTGGCAACACTTCCATGAATACTGTTTGCAGCATATGAACAAACACTGGGTTTTGTCAGCCTCAGTGTTTTCATTATCCCTCTCTAAACCACTATATCCCCTAGAAGCTTTATCAATATAATTTCATGTTTTCTTCCAACGCAACACAAAAAGAAAAACAGCATTACCACAATTCCCTATCACCCACCTGCAAACCCATTACTGAAGGTTTTCCATGACAAAAAGCTGGAAGATCCATGCCATCTGGGAACAAAAATACTCCTATTGCATTTGAAGTCCAGCAAACTGAAGTCTCCCTTACTTTTTCAAGAGCAGTGAACAGTAGGTGCAGTGCTGGCCCACCCCGAAGGCAGAATTGCCCAGCTGTCTCCATGGCCCTTCTCAAGGAAGACGTGGCCAAGCAAGGGTTATTAACACCACAGTGAATCCACTGCAGTCTCTGGTGGTTAATGGTTAATTGCTTTCCAGCAGAGAAGGATCACTACAGGAGAAAGCAACAGATCCCTGATGCCATGAAAAGTGCCTACGCTCGCAAATCCCAACTTGTCATTTTATCTTCCTTTGAACCTAAAACCATCTGTCTCATCCTGCAAAAACCAAGAAGTATCAGAATCCCAATTTCTACCATGCTTACATTTATAAACATATACTAGAAAAATATATAACATCTACCATACAGAAATACATATCGTATTGCAAGAAAGGAGAGATTTTGTCCGTGGGGAGCAGGAGGGGCAAGAAAAACCTAAACTTACACTTCTGCCCAACTGTCAAGCTTTACTCTGCAAACTGCAGCACCACTATTTCTACAAATGGCAGCTGAATCTGATGAGCCATTTTCTCATATCATCATAGAGAAAAAATGCACTTCCACTAAAATAAAATTATTTTGGTCATTGAAAGTAATTTTTTAAAAAATCTACATTTAAGCTTAAGGAAGTAAGTTAAAATAGAACTTAGCATAGAAATATTACAGCCTACTTAGCATAATAAATAATGACACTTCAGCAAAGAAATGGTGAAGATAGTAACAATCAAAGCCCCACATTTTCAAGTAAAATTTAAATATCAGTCAAAGTTGCAATCTATAACAAGCTTGTGTGCATCTTTTTTATGTCTTCATTTTTCTCAAAGAAAAATGTTTTTAAACAGAACAAAACTCAACCAACTACAATAAGCATGAGGCTATCAGCTCTTATATTGTGTGAAACCAAGATAATACAGCATGTCTATACTTGTGGAACCAATTACTTGGCTAAAGAAGACCATTTATTCAGATTAAAGCCAATAGAGTTAATATCCTTATCTTCTTTGTATTTTGCATTGCACTGATCTGAGGTACAGCATGTAAATTAAGAACACATTACTAGAAATTGGTTATTTTTTAAGAAGCATGATTGTGCAGATGCATATTTGATTATTTGTATTGATGATTCCATAATTTCTTCTGTTTCATTATGTTAAACTAATTATTCATAGTTTACATTTCCAACCGTCAGAATTTTTCAATTCCCATCTCCTAATCAAAAAATTGCATGTCTTAAAGGTACACTGATACTGAAAAGCATCTTGTTCTGTATTTGCAACCGAAGAGCCTTTCTCAGATTAATTCTCTATCAGGATTGGGAAGTGAACAGGGATTTTGTTATACCAATGGCTGATGCTCATCACTACAACTGTGAAAAGGAAACATGATTCCAAAATGCATCATGCTGTTTTCAAGAGGCACTGGGAAGGAAGAATTAGTGCTGCTTCACAGCCCTCTGGAGGAGACCTCATTTGGTCACCCACCCTCAAGAAATGCCTAACAGGAACAGACATGGTGACAGCCAAACTGGGTCGGCAGCAAGAGGCCTGCCTCATTTAGCTTAGCAAAGCAATGCAGTTCTCGGCAAAGGTACTGGGGATGGGCAGAAAACAAAATTAAACTGAAGACAGGGAAGCAGAGTCAAGTGTCCTGGAATACACCTGAACTGAAGGACAAGACTATCAGTCACAGCACGAAGGATATGAAGTAGAATTGAAGATATGGACAGCGAAGATCTATTTCAAATGAAGTTGAATCAGCTAGTGAAAGGCATTTTACATATTTCTACAGATAGAATCAAAACAGCTGCCCCAATCCCTTCACATTTTTATCACCATTTACATGAAAAAGCTTGCTTTGCAGCACCCAAATACATCTGCAACTCAATTGTAATATAAGAGCTGCCTTTGTCTTCTGGGTGGTTTTTTCAGCAGCAGGGGAGAGGAAGAGAAATTTGTCTACAAGAGTCTTTACAAAGTTCTTACGTATCTTTTAAGACTACATTTAAAATAAAAAGAAAAAAAATAGTATTTTATGTAATGGTATGGAAAATTTGCAAAGTAAAGCAAACTTGAAAACCTGAAACCAAAATACAATCATAGGGCAAGGAACTCAGGTCTTTCACTGCTGGATGTGCAGGAATTAATTGTATTTATTGAGTTTCACCACAGCATTAAATGCTATCTCCCCTAGCTGACAAGTTGAGATGGCAGCAAGTATACAAAATAACAGAACTAACTGAAGCGCAGACAAGCTGGAACTTGAGTAAAAACATACTTGTATCTGTAATACTCCTATGTGGAGCTACCAAGAACCCAGGCTTTCCAGTGGAAAAAGGGAGGGAAGGGAATTCTAATTACACACATTACAAATTCTTTAGAAGCACATACCCCTTCCCACATGCAATACTTCCCTTCTTTGTAGCTAAATATGACACAGCAGAACACAGCCAATCCACCTCCTACCAGGATTCTGCCTTTTCTGTTCTAGGAATAAGTTCAACATTTTCTCAGTGATTTCGCAGCCACATGCTAAAAAAAGGAATCAAAAGCTAATAATGAACACGATTCAAGCATTCATTTTCCCAAGGACAATGAGCAAAGTGTTCCAAGAAGGTAGTTAAAACACCCCAAAATTCTCTCAACTAGCCCTGACAGGTAACAACCACGCTTATAATGTTTTTCCTAGCTAGAGCTGTTAGAGCTTTAATCTGTTGTTTCAACTCCAATTCTGAACTAAAATACATAAAATAGGACTATGTAAAACCAACCCAACCCCAAGATATGCCATCAGTTTCCTTATGAACAAAGGCAAGTTTAAAACCTGTAAGACAGCATCTAGGAAGTAACTACCTGATTATGTAACTTCAGTGCTACAGCTGCAGAAGCCCTACTCCATGAATTATGTTACAAGAAAATGACCTCACTTGTTAACTGTTAAAGGGTTAAACATACATCCTTCTGACAGCAAAATCTCATAAAGCATTAAGTAAAGCCTCATTCTGGACATGGGAGAGGCTGTTTTCAGACTGATCCACCAAATGCAATTTCTAAAACTAGCCATGTTTTTCCCTCAAGAGAAAAAAACAAATGTCAGGCAAATTACATATGCTGTACTAGGATATGACACTGACAGTACAAGCCAGAGAAATAATCCTCTATTTCTAAGCTGTTTCAATTCTGCAAAAATCAGCATCAGTAAGAGGCAGAGTCCTAGTTTTAATAGTTAAGAGCAATCTGCAAAATTACAGAAGATGCAGCATGTAAGCTTTAACATCAGAACTGCATTCAAAGGCTGTGTTTCTAACACATCATTACAAAGTTAATAAAACCCCAAGTTAAGCTAATATCCACATAAGATTACCTCAGTCCTTGTACTTCATTACCCTCAAACTGCCAAGCTCTCAATGCTCACCATACACACGTATATCATGTCACATCACTTATTACTTTCTTATAACCACGTGAAATACACTACTGAAACACAACACACGATTTGCTTCAAGTACCACCATGGGAGGGAACAGACATTTACTGAATCGAATGAGGAAATGTGTAAAGCTTGGAGTCCTTTGACCCAAACTTACTGCTGCAAGTCAAGAAACAGATCAGAGTGCCCAGGAGCCTATCCCGTTACCCCTCACCAAAATGCAGCGCTGTAAATGGCAGGAAGACAACCATGATTCCAATACACATAAAAGAAACAAAAAAAAAAAGGAAGTGGCATGTCTAAAACTGTCATCTGGAATGTCCTCTGACCCAAGGATGAAAAGGTTATAACGAGACAGTGAGACAAATTTATGTCTTGGACTGGATTTATAGGAACATTTGCCTGTATTTCCTGTACTGAGGAAGTTTACAAGGAAAACATACACTGCCCATAGTTCTACACTACAGATTCTAAGAAAGAGGTTTTGAGATTTGGATTGCTGAGTTTGTTTCTGGAGGCTGAGACATTAAGGAGCAGCAGGAGGCAGCTGAGTCAAGACATCTGTGACTGCAAAGTCTTTAAGGCAATTCAAGAGGAGACTGCAAAAGACAAAGTCAAGTAAACAGCTGTATCAGAAAAAACACCATAAAGAACAAGCTGTATACTGGCCCTACTTGGGTGCATACTGCTCCAGATGTTCTTTGCCTCTTTTAGACCCAAGAAAATAAAAGCTGTTCAATGGTCATTCACCACACCAACTACTCTTCATGGATACTAACAACAATTGAGAACAAATAAGAAGCTCCCAGTCAGCTCTCCACACCCCAACACTGTCAAGAACAAACTCTCTTAGCAGACAACCCCATGAATTTGAAAATGCTATCAAAGGACAGCTTTGGCTTCTCTGACCATGTGATGAGGTTCTGCATGCTGGTAGGTGACAACGTAGAAGATTACAAGGAATTACCATACAAAAAAAGCCTTTCCTGGTTGTCACCTTGAGAGAAAATTTATTTTTCACTAGTACCATGAACAAAACATCAAGAGTTCAAAGGGCAAGAGCCTAGAAGTACAAGTAATTACTCAAAAAGTTCATAAGATCCAAGTAACCAATCCATCAGTCTTAGACAAATACACACTAATGTATAAAGCGTAAAAAAAGCAGTTAGAATTCACTGAATGGGATTAACACTACGATCTACTCCGTAAGAGTCCCTTTCCCACTGGAATACTAACAGAAAAAGGATCCAGTCAGTTCACCAAAAAACACAACAAAAACTTCAACATGCAAACAAAAACCCAAACCAAACAAATCCAAGTGCTGAAGAGTGTTATGCCCTATACCCAAAGGATACAAGCATCACAAAAGCAGAGAGGTATCCTGCAAGTCTGCACACAATAAAATGAGAAAAGCACATGAATGCTACCAAGCTGCAAGCTTACCACAGACTATCAAAAAAGGCCAACAGACAGATGTTATCCTTTCTGAAAGGGAAAAAAAAAAAGCGTAACACTTTGTTACAAGGAGATAATAAGAACCTAGGCACCTACTGGGAATGGCTTGAGGAACGTACATTTTTAAAACACAGAAAGCAATTGGAGACACTTCCTTTAGCTGTAGCAGCAAGAAAAAAGCAGTTAACAGTAAACAATAAGAGACAGTTTCACTGGTAGTGAACCATCAATTCAATGGTTACTGAAGAGGGAAAGGAAGGAAGAACAGCAAGAGATAGATTTCACATCACTAAATAAGAGCTCACAGATGACAAGCCTATGGCAAGGAAGAGTTAATTCTCAATGACACAAGAGAAACAAACAAATTCAAGAAAACCAAGCACAACAGGAGAATAGAAAACATAGCAAGAGAATAATGACTCAAAGAAAAGCACAAATGAAGGGAGTAACAACCATAACAATGGCAAGAGAGTAAGAGGGACAAATATGAAAGGCTAAAGGCACAAAATGAAAGAATTCTTACAAAAGAGCTTGAGGCTACTAAGAAATCATTCTATTAGTATACTACTGCTAGAATTTCTCCATTACTGAATGAAGAGAGAAAACAGATTGACGAAGAACAAGTCCTTACTAAAGAGATCAACCACAAGCAGGTGACCAGCACAATTAGCACAAGTAAATGAGCAAAAATATCCACCGAGAATCAGCTGGCTATTGGAAAGAGCCATACTTGTATTTTTTCCAATTAGGCTAGATCTGATAATATTCAAGAAACTTCCTCAGGAAATCCTTTGAGCCACCTCAAAATCAATAATCCTATCTTTGAAAACCCACGGAGGATGTCTTAGATAAGCAGAAACTTAGAAAAAGGTGAACTATTTAAACCCTTTCTTCAAAACAAAGAAACAACCTCACTCTTCAAAGAAAACCCAACCCTCCACCCAAAAAAAAAATTTTTAAAACCTCAAAAACTGATGGAGAAAAAAAGGATAGTGAATGTAGAAACGCCTGAAGAATGGATTGTCTTCAGTTCCCAGAAAAGTTAAATATACCCAAACAATCTTCCTAAGCACTTAGATGATATGGAGATGAGGAACAGCCACCTTGGTTATGTCAAACCAGTAAAATTTTCTTCAATGAAAGATTTACACAGGGGAGGAAGAATAAATGTCATGATTTACTTGACTAATGTCTTTGACAGCCCTAAGTACTGAAAGTTTCTCATGACCAAATTAAATACCAAGATCTTGACATTACCATGAATTTCCAAATAGATCCAAGTGACTACATGCAAAAGAGGAATCAACAAGGTCAGACTGACAGAAAAACTAAAGCTACCTTGGGATGCATAGCTTATGTGACACAGGACATAATCCTTTCACCTAATACTGCTCTAGTAAGTCTCAGAGGGACAACTGCAACTCATTCTGAACACAGGTCTTCAAGCCAGACAGGAAGAGCTGGAGGAAAGCCACAACAGAACTACCACCAGACACAGACAATATTACCTGCCAGGAAAGGCTGAGAGAAGTGGGGACATCAACCCTACAGATGAGAATACTGAGGGGAGAGGAAGAGTCAGTTCTCTCCATCCACAGCAAACAGAATAAGCAACAAAATGTGTGAATTGTAGCAAAAGAGAAATCCAGGCAATAGAAAACTAACAGCAAAGTAGTTAAGAGCAAAAATAGGCTGCTTGGTGAGGCTGTGGAGTCTCCATCAAATAGGTAATTTTAAGAGCAGGTTAAACAAGTAACAAGAGTAGAATCAGTACTGTCTCCACTGGACAGGAGACAGATGAATGAGATAAAAATAAGCATAGAAAAAACCTTGAAGTTAAGACTTTAGAGCACTGATAAGAGATTCTGGAATATTACAATCAATTTTGGTGTCAGATTTAAGGAGCTGGTTTACAAAGATGGTTGCTTGGATTTTTGTCCACTTCCTAGAATGCAATAAAAAAACCCAAAACAACAACAACAAAAAATCAACAAAAAAAACCACAACATAAAACGATCTTAAATAAATTTTATTCCTTAGACAAATCATCCACCTTTTAATATGTATCAAGGTAAATAATTACGAATACTAATGTGCTTTAAGATTGTCAAAGAAGATGAAAAGCTCAAGGACTAGTGGAGTCTACCTGGTATGATTCACACAGGGCAAAAACAGAGCCAAAAACCTCAACTTCCCTGGAAGCTACCCAGCTCCTGATACACTGTGCTGGTCAGACTACCTGCCTGCTCAGTGCCTGCTCACCAGTTACCCACACACATGATCTCTCTCACAAATGCACAAGTGTGATTGGGAAAATGGAAAAAAGACAGCCTAATTAGAAATATAAATCCATACAGCAGCAGTGGGACACAGACATCCTTTTTGCCTCTCCCACCCCCTATTTATGGCAATATAGTGGAGTTGTGAGCCTATCCAGCATAATTTCCAGCTATCTAGGCCAACTAGCTCAGGAGGTCTGACCACAAGGACTGGTTTTCCATAAAGAGGAGCTGCCGACATCCTTCCTGTTCAGGACTGTCAGTCAAATTTTGCTTAAGAGGAAAAGAATCCCAACAGCATATTGGAAAGGCAGACACAACAGGCTCCAGAAAGACATCTTCCAGTGATCCTCTCATGCTTTAACAACAGGGATTTGTGCTTTACTAAACTCCAGTAAAGCCCACTATGCAGAGACACCTACGAAAGAAATAATCATCAGACCTAACACCTTTCTGATCATGTAGTAACACTTATTAATAAGTTACTGCTATAGCTATGCAAACTCTCATATCACAAACATCACCCTACACAATAGCCATTTTGGTGAAAAAATTAAGACAAGGACAATTCCTAGGCATAAACAAAGCCTTAAAAGCATCAATAAAGACAGTCCATTGCATCAACTATTTTTTGCTGATCATGAGTTAATACCAACACTAAAAAACCTTTGCCAGTAATTTTGAAAAGTTAAACTACTCAAGCACACTATACAAAGAATATACTTGTGGCAGAAGTGTCAGAGACAGGACAATGCAAGCAAAATAAAACAGTGAAGACTAACTTCCTGTTATAAAAAAGAAGGAAATATATGAGTAACAAAGAAACCACAGAATTTCTTTTTCCATCAGACAAATTCATTCCTAACTTGGGAAAACAATTAAAACGTAAAAATACAATTACCTGGGAATTACTTTTTAATGTTAGGGCAATACCTCACATACTGAGGGTTGGAATGGGAGTTCTGATCTGCTGGAAGGTAGGAAGACTGCAGAGGAATCCAGACAGGCTGGATCAGTGGGCCGAGGTCAGTGATCTGAGGTTCAATGAGGCCAAGTGCTGGGTCCTGCCCCTGGGTCACAACAACCCCTGCAGTGCTACAGGCTGGGGCAGAGGGGCTGGAATGGGCCTGCTGGAAAAGGACCTGGGGGTGCTGGTTGAGAGTGGCTGAACATGAGCCAGGTGTGCCCAGGTGGCCAAGAAGGCCAATGGCACCTGGCCTGGATCAGCAATAGTGTGGCCAGTAGGACCAGGGCAGTGACTGTCACCCTTAGCATCCTTGAGGAGGCCTCACCTCGAGTCCTGGTGTTCAGTTCTCAGCTGCTCTCTACAAGAAAGGCACTGAGGTCCAGAGGAGGGACATGGAGCTGGTGAGGGGTCTAGAGGATAAGAAGTCTTCTCCCATGAAGAGTGGCTGAAGGTGCTAGGAGTGTTTAGCCTGGAGAAAAGGTGGCTCAGAGGTGACGTTACTGCTTTCTACAGCTCCCTGACTGGAGGCTGTAGCCATTTGGGCTCAGTCTCTTCTCCAAGGCAAACAGCAACAGGACATGAGAAAATGGCCTCAAGCTGTGCCAGGTGAGGTATAGGTTGGACATTAAAAGGAAGTTTCTTCAGAAAACAGTTGTTAAACATTGGAATGGACTCCCTTTTGAAGTGGTTGAGTCACCATCCATGAAGGTGTTCAAGAAATGACTGGACATGGCACTCAGTGCTATGGTTTAGTTGACATGGCGGTGATCAGTCAAGGCAGGACTCTACCATCCCAGAGGTCTTTTCCAACTTAACTGACAATGTGATTCTGTATCCTCCACTTTGTAACATTGTACACTATCTACAGGCTATTCCACCAAGTGAAGACTTCATGGAAAAAGCTCATAAGGATATTGACTTCCTCAGGATTATCACAAAAATAAACAGGGTTGGGAGTAAATTTCTTTGATTTTTTTTTTTTTTAGTGGTTTCAGTGGAAGGGAGGTCTAACACAAGTTTTGCAGCTTAGCTGTCAAATCATCAATAACACCTCACTGACTGAGAAATGAGCCAAACTCACCAACAGGTAACATCAAGTGCAACCTGCTGACTTCAGAGTTTGTTTCAAAACTCCCTGCACGTTTAGACAAACCCTAATTTCTGTGACACTAGGTAAAAGCCACAAAGGCAAGCATACATTCAGACTTCTGTCTGAACATTCTACTTAAAGAATAAATTACCACAGGCCAATTCTAGCAATGTTTTAACAAATTTCTAGGGATCAGAACAATCCCCTAAACCTTACACAATCACTAGATTTTTCCCCTGAATAAAAATGAAAACACAGGCTCAGAATTACTTTAAATATTGACAGAAGAATGTTCCTTGTCATTTTTAAAGATGCAGTCACCTAGTTTACAAAAAACTACAACAAACAGTCCAAATAATACTCAATGTGTGATTGTCATAATTTCCACATAATTCTGAAAAGCAGTAAGCTAGGTCACCAATGACAGCACTTCCGAAAGCCTTAAATAATAATTAATATTTAACTTAGTTACAATGCAATGTTTCTCAGTACAAAGTTCCATATCCTCCTACATAAGATTTCAAATGTGTAACTAGTAGATACTGTATAAATATGGCAGCCTTTTTTCCAGACAGAAAAATAACTGCATTTTTTTTCCTTTGAAAGCATAAGAATCTTTTTTGAAAGCTTTTTCCTATATCTAAAAATTATGGAACTTTAACTTTGTCCACTTTTATTCTTGTGGTTCAGACTTGTATGATGCTAAAAAAACCCCAACCTAGTCAGCTTCAGGCTGCTGCTGCAAGCAGTCTCAAATCACAGCAGACACCGGTATAATTCCCTGCAGACTCCCTGGAAAGAAGTGCAGAATGACAGTATAGTGGAAACAAATCTTGGGAGTAGCCAGGAAAAGATGTGAAGGTAAAATAAAGATGATCACAGAGATAAAACTGCGAAGTTTCTTTGAGAGTAAAGGAGAGTTCTATCTCTGGCTGGGTGACAAACTACAACCTTAATTCATCTGAGGCCTATTCCAGTGAAGATCTGGGTTTCAACTACACATTAGCCACAGCCACATAGATAAGTTATGGCCATTAAAACAAATTTGTGAAAAACTTCTAGTGAACCTCACCTAAACCACTAGCTTGCCATCTGTTGTGGCAGCAGCTTATTGAAGATAAGCAGCCTGGAAGCATTATGGCAATTAAGAAATCTTTTGGTCATTAACTCCACACCAGTTAAACACTAAAGGCTGGCAGAATCATACTGTGGCTCAGAGCTGCTTTTTAAGGTGAACTCTTCTGTTCCCAATGATTGGTTTCACAATGAGACACAGTGTGGCAAAGAACCTTTCAACATCTACCCCGGCACTTCTTTGTCCATTGCTGGCCCAGGCATGTGTGTGTTCTCCTACTCAAAAATAATTTCCACGCACACATACAAAGTATTTACTTCATTCCTACACTTACAAAGCAACCTCTTTAACCCATATTCAAAACCACCATGTTTCAAAAAGCCTCAGTACATGCACACACATTCTCATTCACACACCTGTTCATGAAAGTGTCTCTGCGCTTGCATCACCATTAGTTTTATCCAAATTCAGAGTGTCATATCTATCTCAGTGAAATATTTCCTACAACACATCTGAAATAGTCAACTATTGAGTTTAATATGGTTATAGAACTTGGAAGAGGTCCCTTAACTTCCTTTAATATTTATAAACTAACAAAAGTCTGCCTATGACAACATGTTCTGCTTAAGGCGTTTTTGAATTAAACTACCGATCTCAGTGGAAAAAACCACCTAATATTAGAAATATCTGAACTACTCGTTCAGCCTCAGGAAGAAGAGAAGACAGAGTACATCTTATCAATGTCTATAAGCATCTGAAAGGAGGGTGTCAAGCACATGGAATCAGTTTCTACCCAGTAGTGCCCGGCAACAGGACAAGAGGCAAGAGGTGAAAACTGACGCACAGGAAGTTCCAGCTGAATATGGGAAAGAACTTCCTCACTATGCAGGTGACTGAGCCCTGGAACATGCTGCCCAGAGATGCTGTGGATTCTTCCTCACTGGAGATATTCAAGAACTGTCTGGAAACCATCTGCTGCAATGTGCTCTAGGAAGACCCTACTCGGGCAGGCAGGCTGGACCAGATGACCCCACCAGTGGTCCCATCCAACTTCAGCAATTCTGTGTACAATTGAATGGTATCATCACTTTCCTAGTTTAGGGAGAACTGCTCTGAGAGCTGAAGTTTCTATTTCTGAGCACAGGGAAGAAACAAACTAACAAACCCAAAACCACCAAATGCCAGAAAATAAGCTTTGGCATTAAAAAAGGAAATTAAAAAAATCTTGGTTTAAAACCTTAATTATTTAGCCCCAAAATATAGAAGAAATCAAAGTTTGCAGTGCCCACAGTTACTGCACTGACTTCAACCACATACATCAACATACAGCTGTTTGTACTGGTCCTCTCTCTTTGAAAAGAGCCTCAAAGAGAGAAATGGCAGAGTATATTCAAGTCTGGCACCCCTGCCTAAAGCCACATCTTTTGATTCTAAGGAGCTATCGTTGATGCAGTTTGCCAGCATAAAGCTGAAAGCAGAACAGGAGTCAAGGTAGAGCCTTACAGCACTTTACAACACCATGTGTACATTACATTTACTACAGATTCCAACATATTTCAACACTACACATAATGAGATATCCCCTAACACACAGACTTTAGACTCATGGCTTGCATTAATTAACAGAATGCTTTCACAGAAACAATCCAACTGACAGCGTTCTTTTCCTTCCCTCACTTTACAATCCTGATACCATGACATTCAAAACCTGAGGCACATGACCAAAACTTCTCAGCCAAATTCAAAACACAAACCTACATCATGCCATGCTTAGCTAGTGCGTTCAACAGTCTTTCTTTCTTGAACTCACTTGCCCATTTCAAAAGGTCAAGCATATTTCATGTACCATCAATAATGCTTGCTCTTTCACAGCTTTCTCCTCTCATTCACATTAACTTATCTCCTACTTCATTCAAAAGGAAAAAAAAATGGTCTTATTCTGTCCTTCCAAAGACCAAACCCTCATTCACTACCCACAGACTTCTGTTAACTTATCAAGCCTGTAACTGCCACCTGTTTCTTCTGACATACAAGGAGAACAAAAGCAGACAAAAAAAAACCAGTCCCCAAGAAAGCAGCATTTTTCTATATAAAAAGGTGCTGCTTCAGGGTCTTGTTCAGATGTCAGTCTAGTTGCAAATATTCATGTTTAGAGCTCCTAAATGATTGCTGGTGGGCAGGGCTCAACACTAACACTGAGTTATCCTGCACTAGCTCTGACAGCAGCCAGCCCTGCCAACACACAGCTGTGCTAAGCCCACCTGAGAAGCAGATTACTACCCTAAATCCAGATCATATATTAGCTTATATGACCAATTTTTGATGAAAGCTGGCTCAGCAGATAGATGGTCCTAACACAACATGCCATATGCATTTCCCCCCTTCTCAATAGCTTTATGAGTATTATAACTGAGATTCCCAGTACTGTAAAACCTCCTTCAGCTCCTGATGCTGTAGAGAAACATGCCTACTACTCTACTCCTTACTTTCCACTACCCTTTCTGAGGACTAATTTCTGAGGTTACTTCTGCTATGCCTGCAGAAGGTGAAACCTTAAGGGGGAAGTAAAAACATAACTACACAAAAATATATCTTGATTAATTCACTGTTGTCCACAGAAGTCAAAGTAGTAAAATCCTTTGAGCAGACTTCAGTTGCCAGTGTTTCTAAATAGTTATGCGTCCATGGAGCTCTTTACATTTTTAAATGACAACCTCTGGATTTAATCCTATATTATTTAATAAACAGATATCAATCACTAGAGTTTTAAATTCTAGTGAGCACGTATATGTTAGTACCCCATCTTTAGAAAGCTCAGGCCGACAGCACATGCACAGGTTTGTGACATAAACTAAATGCTGCCCAGCTCTCTACAGCTTGGTCTTGCTTTAAGTAGAGAAGCTACTATTTCCAAAAAGAGCAGCAACTGACTTAGGAACCAAAGTGAGCAAAGCTGACATTGCAATGCAAGCCATGATTAAACAATCACTTTTGATATTTTAGGCATAATTAATATCTAGAAGAACAAAGATGGGCCTCTGAAAATTTACATCTAGAACACTGAAGGCCCCCATACTACCAGCCAGACACTTCTATCCAGCCTGCTAGCTTTCCCTGGAGAAGACAAGAAACATCTATTTAGAGCAGCAAACACTGCCCCAACAGCTGATCACATCCTCCATCTGTCTGCAGCTCAACACAGACCACTGAACTGCTGCCAAAGCAGTTAAAGAAAAAAAAAGCCATCAGCTTTTTCCTAAGAGCAACTGCCATCCATAAACCCTCCCAGAAATTAGTCCTCACTGCCTATTGTGGCCCCTCCTGGACCACAATTTACCTCCCACAGCAATTTACCTTCCATAGCCACATTCTAAGAGCAGTAGGAGATGAGTCCATAAGAGAAGCCCCAAAGTTCAGATGCTGTAAGCGAGAAGTCTGCTCAAGATCCAGCTCTGGACTTCATAATTACTTCTGTGACCTTGTCAAAACTTAATTATTTACTTGGATAATTGTGGTCTCATGTTTTTGAGCATCCTTCATAAGTAACTACCTGTCAAAGCTACTACAAGCCAGTTCAACAGATTAGTGTGCAAAAGGAAGACTTTCTGCTACTACTGTGTAGTAAAGATCTACTGTGCATGAGGACTTCGTGATGTTCCATAGTAAGTAACAATACAGAGGCACCTACAACCTATTGTTGTTTGTTCCTCTACGCCTGAAGAGAGACTATGCATAGGAATATTTCATGGAAGCACACAGATTTTCTTCGAAAAATGTACAATGAAGTAAATCTTTTGTTTCCTCCTTATAAATGAGCAAAGTAACTCTTTAAGATTTAAGATATGACCCAAGAGGGCACGTATTGTAACCTATTTGAGCTCCAACTTCTTTTGGTTTTTAAGAGGAAGAAACCATAACTGATTAGGCAGGTAGAGGCCAAGCATGGCCTCCTACATAGGTTTTTCACCTTATCCAACTTCAGGCACTCAGCTTGTACCAAAATCTCTCCAGGCTTCCTTTAATAAAGAGTGGAGAGAGACAGCCACTCTACAGAGTGATGCAGAACAGGAATGCCTTCCTCTCAGATGCCTGAGCAGGTTCTATCATTACTAGAAATTTTGAGAGGGAGAGAACTGCCTTCGGGGCTTTTGCAAAAGAAGGGGAATTGATTATTTAAGAACATGGTTAAAGTTCCCACCCCAAAGAAGTTTTTCACCAGTGCTATCACCAGCCCAACATGAACAATTTTAGGTCAACAGCTTGGAACAGGCTCACAGGCAACCCCATTAATTTTCCCCCCAAAATCCACCCTGGAAAACAGTGCCTGGACTAACTTCTGCATCACTAAAGCAGCTGTACATTCTCTATTAAAAAAAGCAAATAACAAGGAAATATTTAGGAAAAAATATTTACCTCAGGTAAATGCTATGTTGCTTAGACTTATCTTTAATAGTATTTCCAGTGTGTTTCCTCACAGGTGAGGAGACGAAGGTCAGTAATGTCATATGCTGCCTTGAATTTTTACAACACAAAACTAAGTAACTGTTGTGTCAAAAAAAAGGCATATTTATTCCACTGCATTCTCAGAAAAGCCTTAATTTGGGCAGTTCCTGTAATACCATTAAGAGTAACATCATAAATGTCATTTCCCTGTTGAACTCTACATTTGCAGCAAAGAAGGAACTGAACTGCAGTATTCTTCTAGACATTTAACTCAAATGTTTCATTATGTTTAATTATCCTAGGAAAATTCCACATACGGAATATTCTTTTTCAAAACAGACCAGTCCACAGCTACTTTGGTCACTATTAAGATTTAAAAAAAAAAAGCACAAGAAAGGAAAATGTAGGAACTGTTTCCATTACCTTAATAAAAGGGGATATATGACCTCCTTTCCCATCAGTGAAGGAGCCCCAAAAATACCAAACCTTCTTTGATTACTCATATCCATACAAACTCAGAACACTGTCTAGCACATCCATGAAGTCCTGTACATTCTAAGCAAATCAAGTTTATTTCCCAGTTATTTCCCCCAATCACTTCAGTAGGTCTGTATTTGCTGAGGACCACCCTTGCTAAACACATATCAGGGTCTGAACATTAGTCTCATAGGCACCAAGCATCCACTCAGCTCCCCTTGCCAGGCCAGAAGAGAGGCTGACTGGATGGATCTCTTACTGTAAAGGAGAAAGGATCCAAAGACTCCCCCCAGGATGGGATGTCCCTACAACAGGATAAATGCCATAACCAGGAGAATAATGTAATATTAAATATTTAAATAAAGCTTCAGGTACTGTTTGGGGTCAAAAACTTGCAGGAGAAAAACTGGACAAGAACCCTGAATATTCTTATCAATATACACCTATTTCAGAACTAACTTTTCAAACTAATCTAGTTCCAAATTAAATCCACAAGGTTTTGCTTCCACAGTCAAGAAACAAAAGGAAGGAGGGGAAGGGAGTCACTACGTTTTTGAGAGTAAAAAATTTTTCTCAATCTTTCACATTTTGCAGCCAATACAGCAAGGGAAAAAAAAATCCTCTGCCTTCACACCCGGAATTGAATGTCTCCTAACAAAGCCAAAGGAGGATCCTTAGCTTACACGGATTAGACACCGCTGAACCAAATGCCATTTTTTTGGACAAACTTTTGGTATGTTTCATTTAAAAATTCACAACTGATTATCCTCATTATCAGCTGACCATGGTTTTGCAGGTGCAGGAGGTGGAGGAGAAATGGAACACTCAGGGATTGGATATACATCAAGGTCATGAGTACACACAGGCACACACTTCCCAGGAGCAGCATTAGGGGATCTGACCCAATCACTGGTACTGTGCCTCTGGTATCAGGTCTATCAGCTGAAAAATGCCTTAACCGAGCATGGGAAAAAGCTATGAAAGAGCTAATAATGTGAATGTTATGCAACCACTAAGCTTGTTTTAAAGTTTGAAATGTTCTGTTTAGATTCTGCTTCTAAATTAGCAAGTTAACTCAACCATACAATCTAAAGCAAATCCTAATAATTTTATCCCATTGTGTCTCCTTTTGTTATAAAAAGCAGAGCATAAGCTCTTCAGGGCAGGCATTGCATGTCTATTACCAAACAAAACAAAACCCCAAAAAAACAAAACCAAAAAAATAAAATAAAATTAAAAAAAACCAACCAAACAAACAACAAACAACAAACAAAAAAAACCCAAAACAAACAAAAAAACCCAACAAAAACAACAAAAAAGTGAACTACCTCCTTTAATCAGAGGAACAAATTTACTACCTGTCACAAAGGCTTGTTTTTTTTCAAGTCAATGTTAAGTGTTTATTAAGTACCGACTGCCTCAGCCTGAGGAGCAGAGGTTAAAATAGTTTTATTAATTGGAGTTTATCTAGTTTACCTGAGCCTTGACAAAAATTGGCCAAAATAAGTTTGCTTTCGGAGAGAAGGCCCTACATAAAAGTACAAAAGCTGGCTATTTGCTGAACTTCTGAGCTCCTGACAAAGCTCCTCTTTTGAATGTTTCCTTCCTTTTGAATGTTTGAATCATGGAAGGGGAAGAGAGAACAGGGAAAATCTGAAATCACAAATCAAACACAGATATCACTAAACCGTAATGAGCTACAAAGCTGCTGAAGAAACTGGCAAAGTAGACTCTGCTATGTACAGAATCTCTATTGAAAAAGCAGTACCCCATAATAAAAAAATACTCTGCTGAAGTATTTTACGAAATTCTAAAACAGCTCTCAAATATAAGAAGATTCAATACATTACTACACCTGACATACAATACTTGGAAAAATGCAAGTGAGAGAATTGTAAAATGGCTACTAAATTACTCCCTTTAATCACACAAGATTGGTCAGGCCTGTAACAAAAAGTATTCCTGTAGCTGATTAGCTACTGACATAACACTCTCCACTCCAAAATACCTGAATATGCTAACGAATAGCCAATTTTGCTATACTATATATATACTACATATATGTATGAATTATGCAGTGGTTGCTAGAGATAATCAAATGCCTCTCACATCAATAATCCAACTGTCCGTCAAAAATTTATAGGATCAAGTCAAGAAAGCCTGATGCAATGCATTACTGAATTAAAACAAAATAGAACAGAAAGCAAGACCTATTATATTTCCATAAATACGCATACAAAAAAGAAAAAATCCCAGAGAAGTCCTGCGACAGCATTGGACAACTAGATGACTTGGTTTCCAGTTAAAGTTGACACAGATACAGGTTTTTCAAGACTGAGACTCCCTTGCACTGATACACTGCCAAAGCAGCCGTAATTTCACTAGCACTCCAAAACACCTGACAGTGCTTCAGAGGACGAATTCTGATACTATAAAGCATGTGCATGGAATAACATACCTTCCAGGAAGATCCCCTTAGGAGCTGCCCACTTGCATCCCAGAACAAGACTTAGCATGTACTCTAATGCAGAATTTAGCTGACAGTCTTAAAAAAACCTCCAGAGAAGAGGTATAAAACCCACAGTTTAAATTTATTTGTTAGCTCTAACAGGGTTAGCTAGAATTTCAATACCGGCACACGAGCTTTTAGTCTGGACCATAAATACACTCATTTTTAAACCACAGTCAACCTGTTTTACAAAGCAGGTTCAAAGTATATGTTATTCTGAACAATTATTGACACACACACAAGAATGTGGACCACACACAGGATCACTCCCTCAACATCCTGTTTCATTCTGTCTTTTAGACAAATTTTGGATGAAAAATAAGAAAAAAAACACTTGTAGAAGGATATGCCCACCCCATCCAGAATGGCTGCCCTAAAACCAGGTGAGTGACAAAAGTTGGAAACTACATGAGAGCAATGACAGCATGAGAACAAGTAGAACACACTATGCTGTGCAGCAAACTAAATTCATGAGGGGGGGCTGGTGGTTATATTTTCCATCTTTTCAAAGATTAAACATTTAAGTTTGTTCAGCAGAGAACTAGCTGATTATTTCTCTTACCCACAAAAGCAAACTTCACATTATTCTGGGTAAGATGAAACTAAAGCAAGTCTGGTTACCACTTTACAACACTAGTGTGTTGCTTACTCTCCATCTAGGCAAAACAAACATTGTACCTAATTTAGAAGGGATATGTAATGTAAAATACAGTTTTCTTTCTCAACTTCATCCAGGAGAAACATCTGCTAGTCTTTCATTCAAAAAACCAAGTCTTGGATTTACCATGTACCCTAAACCATCAAATTTTTACGTACCATTAAGGTGATCCTATTTTCACATCACCAAGAGTTATGCAATGATGCTTTAAGATTTCATCTTTGCAACAAGATTATCAGTGAATTTTTAAGTACTGGCAATTTCCATGTCACAACCATTGGAAAGTTATTGAAAGTGTCAAGAAAGAGGTCACTGAAACCACTGTGGAGGAAGCAACACCAGGAGCATTATGGGGTATAAGCAAAAACCTTTCAAAAAACTGAGCACAGGGATCTACCTATCCTCAAAACCTCATTCCAACATGCTTACTGTTTGATTGATCAAGGCCTTTGCTGCAGGTTTACTCTAGTTCAACTAACTGATCTGTTTAACTGACTTAATTCCCCACTTGCCCATCAGTCTTCAGAACCACTTGCATCACACTACAAATGGAAATAGAAACATTTGACAAATCGCATACACATCTAAGAGTAGACGCAAAAAAAGACCAATTAAGACAAAGTTACACATGCATTAAGTCACATGTTGTGTACACTTACAAAAGTATGAATAATATGTAAGCAAGTGTAATAGACAGATGTATTCTCCCAAAAATTTAGTGTTGAAACATAGTATTTAACTTTCAAGACATGACATACTTTCAGAGAGACTGAGAAATTTTATTAGGAACTACCTAGTCTGAAAGAAATAAGGAACATGAAGTAGGTAGATTAGGAATAATTTTGGCTTTTAAGATAAATTTCAGAAAGGTCTCATACAGTCTGATGAGAACCAAAGTTCTAGACTACACATAACCACAAGACACGAACATCAAAATATTGGGAGTAGTGGAGCCACATCAATGTCCCATTCTAAGCATCACTTCGCTGCTGGTTTTATTTCCCCTGGCATGATGATGTTTAGCAGCATCTAGGAACCTGTGCCTGTAAAAGCTTGTGATCTAAGATGTAAAACAAAACAAGATGCATCTTCCTGCTACAGGTTTAGTTACAATAGTGTTGAGTGATGACTTGCAAAGTTGCAAATAAAAACTTGCACACCTCTTTGCCATTAGGCGCATCATTCTTCTGGATATCTAAATCACATATAAGCTACTGTCCCAAAAGGAAATTATGCGCAAAGTTAAGTACCAGATTAGGACGGACATATGGAAACAGTTAATCTAAAGTATGGTAGCCAAGTATGAAAGTGTGTGAACCCAAGTTTTAGAGAGAGGGGGAAAAAAAGTCAACCTACAATTACCAGACTGATTGTTAACCCAGC
Organism: Rhabdornis inornatus; assembly: GCA_013397075.1. NCBI lineage: Eukaryota > Metazoa > Chordata > Aves > Passeriformes > Rhabdornithidae > Rhabdornis > Rhabdornis inornatus. Next base: position 2,759,618 of record VWZS01000496.1, read on the forward strand.
AAAACAGATGGGCACAAAACTAGATGGAGAACAAAATAAACCCATTTGTTATATCATGGTATTTCAGACATGCTACATCACAAAAGCCAATTCTTTAATTTCCCCTTCATGTGCTCAACAACTTTATGAGAGCAAGAGGAAACGGAGCAGGTGGCATGACATGCACATGGAAGTCTGAAGATGCTGTCAGCAGCAAACGCTGCTGTAAATATGATACCTGAACACAAGCTCTGTGTTGATAACAAAAACTTGAGGTAACCTTTACAAGAGAAAGGAACATGAACTTATATGCCCTTTTACTACTTGAACCAACAGGCCACCTTTATAAGGGCTTAATTCTTGAGTATTTTTTCTTAGAAAAAAAAAAGTCAGGTAAACTACTCAATCTGCTCTGCAGTGGTTTTGGTTCATCAATTTGAGATAAATTTCACCGTAATATGAAATAATGTAACAGAACTGAATTATTCCAAGGCACCAGAGTGCCAACCACAGTCCAAGCTACAATGAACCTCCTATGCTTAATAACGAAGTTGGCTACTGCAAAAAGGGCGTAATGGAGGTGGCTTTTTGCTCTCTCAAGGCCTGCCCGCCTATTTCTTACAGCTCCTCCATTAAGGTGAGACCCCGCGGATGGGGAGGCTGAAGCTGATTTCAGGACAAACCCCAGAACGACACGGCCCCGCGCAGCCGGCGCAGCCCTTCCCCCACAAAGGGTGGGGAGCTGAGGACGCTGCCCAGCCCCGCCGCCCCCTCCCCGCAGCCCCNCGCACCCCCGGCCTTGCCCAGCCCGCCGGTGCCGCCGCTGGGTCCCGGCCCGCCGGTGCTGCCGAGGCCGCCGCCCCGCTTGTTCTTCCGGCGCTTCGCTCCGCGCTTGGCGTCGGCCGGACTCATGGTGCTGACACCCGGGCACGGGAGGAGGGAGCGCCGGGGAGGAGGAGGAGGTGGGGGGAAGGGGCGCGAGGTCGCGCCAAGCGCCCGGGGGTGGCGAGGTCGGGCGGGGCTGGGCAGGGCCGAGGCTCCCCGGGCGGCGCAGGCGAAGCGGAGCTGTCACGGCCACGGGGACTCGCTCGGCCCCGGCGCCGCTGGGCAGAGTTACCGTCCAATATGGCGGACACAAGGGGAAAGTGATCCCCCTTTACGTTGGGGGGCTCCCCCTTGGCGCTGACGGGAACCCGCCGCGCGCGGCACGCTGGGAGGCGTAGTTCCGCGCCGCACAACAACCTACCACCGGTACGGACATGGGACTACAATTCCCAGCATGCATCGCCACGCCCGCCTGGGCGCGGCGGATGAGCTCATCCGTGGCCGCGATGACTGCTGGGAGTTGTAGTCTTCCGAGCTGCCGTTAACCGCGCCGGCCCGCGTTACCACCCCGGTCAAGGGACTACAGCGCCGCCCAAGAGCCACGTGACGCCTTAAAGGGGCCGCAGGGCTCAGGGATGAGGGGTGAGGGGATGCTTAAGGCAAAGCCCCGCGTAAGCGTCCGCAGCGCGCCCTCCGTTCCGGCATAACACAGCCCTTGAGTATAGGGCTGTTTTGTCATACTGTCTCCGTGCAGCCATCCCTCAGAACCACACAGGCACCACCGTCCCCAAATCCCACACAAGGCAGACTGAAAATGGAGGTTACACATGCCGTGAGGTCACTGCTTGAGTCACCATCCCTGGAAGGGTTCAATAAACGTGTAGCTGTGGTGCTTCGTGGTGGTTTAGTAGCTTGCCGCATGGTCTAATGTGGGCTTGGCAGTGCTGGGTTAATGGTTGGACTCACTGGTCTCAGAGGTCTTTAACAACCTGAAAGTTTTCACGATTCCGTGTTGCTCCTCACGGTGCACACTCACACATAGGCCCAGGAGAGGCAAAATGCTGTAGTTCTGTGCTTTGATGTGTCTGGGTGGCATGGCGCAAAGATCATTGACTTGAGCACATTAAAACTGGTGATAACTTCATAGGATCATGGAATCCGTTAGGTTGGAAAAGACGTCTGTGATCAAGTCCAAGCTGTGACCAAACATCACCGTGTCAATTAGACCATGGCACTGAGTGCCACGTCCAGTCTTTCCTTAGACACCTCCAGGAATGTGACTCCACCACCTCCCTGGGCAGCCCATCCCAATGTCTAACCACCCTTTCTGTGAAGAAACTCGCCCTGATGTCCAGCCTAAACCTCCCCTGGCACAGTTTAAGACTGTGTCCTCCTATCCTGTAATTTTCTTAGGAGATGAGGCCAACCCCCACCTGGCCACAACCTCCTTCCCTATAGCAGGGATGGATAAGGCAACCCCTGAGCCTCCTTTTCTCCAGGCTGAATATCCCCAGCTCCCTCAGCTGCTCCTCATCTGACCTGTGCTCCAGACCCTCCACCAGCTCCATTGCCCATTTCTGGATGCAATGAAATGCTTTAACTTTGGGTGGTATAATGCAAAAACTGTAGGTGTGAGCACACCTGGTGATTACTTAGGGCAGTCTAAAATCTCTTGTAGCACTAAAATTGTGACGGCATTGAGTGGTTGTGATGGTGGGTCAGAGGATAGTTCAGGACCACTGGCATATTTGCCTTTCATTCACCAATGACCATATACTCTTTAAAAGATCGTGGGGTAGACAGCCTGAGGAGTTTTAGGAGAGCAGTGGAAAAAGGCACTGATTTCAGCATGTCCTGATGAGTGGCTGGCAGTGCCAGTAGGAGCTGCCATCCACACTGAAGCTGTCCCAGGTTTAGTTTACCTCCGTACATGTAGAGAAGCTTTGCTTTTGCATGCAGACAGCTGTGAAACCAGGAGAACATGTTTGCTCATTCTCTGGTCTAGTGAATGAAAAGGGTTTTTTGTGGCAGGGCCCCGGTCTTCATAAATGCATTCAATGCTCAGCACACACAGGCCTGCATAAACAGCAAATAGCAGTGGCAAGAATAGCTGTGTACACGTAAGTGTACACAGCCTTTTGCCACAAACAAATAAATTCCAGACCCTGAAGTACAAATTTAAGGTTGACTTATCTTTATAATATATGGCATTATTTTCAGAGCTAACATCTTTCACTTGAAATGATGACACAGTCTTATATAGGGCCGTCTTTATCTTCCTTTCCAAATTATATTTTCACTTGAACCCTCTTCATTTAACACCATGCTTCTGAAAGAAAGATTACAGCTCTGTCAGTCTCTCTATCCCCTATGTATTACAGATAAAAAGCATTATTATGAGAAACTATTATAGTGAAATCACTGAACCGTACAGGAGCTAGAGTAATGCTACTTAGTCTGACATCACAGTATTTAATTCTGATAATCTTATTGCAGAAACAAATGTTTTCCTTTTACACTTCAGAAAATAAGGGACATCCTCTTTTTTTTTTTTTAAATCCAGCTTTCAATATTAAAATTCACAGTGCAGAACAGTAAGTTTTTATAAACTGTGCAGGCCAGGGATCTTTTTTTAAACCTGCAGGTAAATACAGTGGGAAATGAGGTACACTTGTGGGTTTGCACTGAACTTAGCTACCACACCTTGTTTTTAACTTACAATTAGCTGCTGAGACAGTAGATTGTTTTAGAAATGAACTTGCTACTTTGATGGTGGATTTGAATGTTCCTATGAACCGGAACAAAAAGCAGAGGAAATTAATTTGACTGCTGTGGAGACCTACGACTATGTTTCTTGTCCTTACTTGAATTAAATTACTTGTATCATTCCACCTTATCCCTAAGAAAATAAACTCTGTCATTTAAACAAGCTAACTTTAATTTACCTCATTGTTAATTTAAAGCATGGCATGGTATTTCAAAACTGTTTGGGGGGGAAAATTATTTATACTCTGAAAATTTTTCACATTTTCCAGGAATGACATAAATAAAATCTCACTGCATAAACAGTGCAGATCACTGCAGGGCTTTCCCATGCTCTTCCTTTGAACCAACCCAGTTTCAGCAGCATTGTGATTTTCCCTGTGAGCCATTAAGTCAATAAAAGGCTGAATAGAGAGCTCAGGTCACAGTTACCTTTGAGTTCTGCCTTCAGGATGTCAGGGTAGCTGGAAAAACTCAATATGGTTTTACCACCTCAGTGGAATATTTGTACTGGTCTGCTGTTGCACACAGAATGATGTAAGGAGTCCATACCCTAAACTGCTGTTATAACCAGTAAAAATTAAGAGACCTGTTAATCATTACTGTTTCTGAAATCATAGTCTCTGTGCCAGAGAGGCTAAAATTTATGGTTTCTTTAGTATCAAGGGGTTCTTAATTTTGAATTTAGTTCCCAGTTTTGCAGGTGCTACTTGATGACATTGGTAATAGACTGAACTCAAAGGAGCAACTCACACACAAAGCAGCACCATGGGCAGTTTAAAGCATATCCTGGTTTTTTAGGAATCATCTTCTGTGATGCTTTCAGTTAAATTCTGGCAAGCTGAAGTCCCAAATAAGGACAAGGGCAGTTGACTTGGAGGTGTCTCTTGGGTCCTCAAAGACTTATTTGGACATCATCATCCTGGCTGTAGATCTATAGCTGACTCCCACGATGACATCCACATTATTTGTTTGCCACTTGATTGTAATCCAGAGAATCCAGAGGCTCTCAACTGTACTATCACCGGCTGTGAGCTCCATACATTCTAACCCTTCTATTCCGTACAATGCCACCGCTCTGTCTCTTCTGCCCTGCCTATCCCTCCTGAAGAGCCTAGAAGCATCCAAAATGGCACTCCAGTAACAGGACTCATCCCACCAGGTTTTATTTATGCCGATGATGTCAAATCTCTGGGACTGGGCCAAAGCTTCAAGCTCCTTGGGTTTGTTCCTTATGCCTTCTGCATTAGTGTAGAACCATTTCAGGTGTGGTACATTGTAGCCAATACTTTGTAAAGCAGATTGAGGGACCCCATTAGTGCTCATTTCCTCAAATTTTTGGTGCACAGTGCCATCACTCCTCACTGGTGAGTCTGGTTTTATCCCTTTTCTTCTTCCAAGCTAGTTTGAAGCTCTGTCAAGGAGCCCCACTAGCTCCTGTGCTACAACTCTTTTCCCCCTCCGAGACAGGTGCATCACGTCAGTGGTCAGTAGACCAGGTGTTGAGTAGGTCATCTCATGGTCAACAAACTCAAAATATTCCCAATTACACTAATCTTGGAGCCACATATTGACCTGATGGATCTGCCTGATAGTATTATTCCTTGGAACTGGAAAGATCAAGGAAATCAGTACCTGTGCTCCTGATCCCTCTGCCAACTGTCCCAGGGCCCCGAAGTCTCTTTTGATTGCCCTCAGACTTCTCTTTGTTATTTCATTGCTGCCAATGAACAACCAGTAGCAGATAGTAATCAGAGAGCCTTACTAGGCTGCAGAATTTTCCAGTAATGTCCCTTGCCCAAGATCCTGGGAGACAGTAGAATTCTGTGTGAGTTGGGTCTAGTCTGGACAACTTCAGCAACTTGCACTAATTAGTCTCTGCTGTCCAAAAAGCTGCCATTTTAATAGAAGTTCATTTTCCTCTACAGAAGAGTGAACATGCGGGTATCTTGGTATAGGGAAGGATGTATTTACACATAAGTGTACAGCATCACAACATGTATGTATACTGGCTGCCTTTTAATCACCTTGCTTCCAGTTCTCACACCCAATTCCAGAGTGTCTGAGCTCCTTCCATGTATGAAGGATATTGACAGCAAGTTCCTGGGTGGCCATGGAGTCTAGGCACTCCCTCATTTTCTAAGAAGGTAAATGTTCTCAGGGTGAGGTTATCAATTTATTCTCTTTGGTTGAGAGAGTTTCTGGTTGCTTGGTGGGACTAAACTGAGGAATAATGAAAGTAACATCATTCTTCTGGCAAGGCTTTCTGTAAAGCAAAAGACTGCAGATTTTCCTTTAGATGGCCAAAATTAGTTTCACCCAATCTCCTCTGGAATGTGTCTCACAGCCAGATGCCTCAGCTGAGAAGACTTTATCTAATGCTGAAGAGGTTTAGAGCAAAATAAAAGGAATCTCACATGCTGGATAATAAAACTTCATATCAGGAGCTTAATGACCCCTTTGACTTTATGGTTCTTGTGGCTTTTCCTAGACAACCTTCACTAGTCCTTAAACTGTGTGTTTTTTAAAGCCATAAGTACAGAAGTCTTGCAGAAATTCAGACTTACTCCAGGGCCTCTATGAGAACAGTATCCCAGGGGATCCTTGACTTGGTGCTTGCTGTAGCTGAGAAGATGTGTGATTCCTGCCTTCTTGTTCTCAGTACCTGTGCTGAAAGCTCTTGTGTTGTGCTGAACTTATAAACAATAAATGCAGAAGCAAAAAAGCAAGAAAATAGTTTTTTTCCTTCCAAGTAACAGTAAAAAACTGAACAAAGGTCAGTTTCTTGAAATGGGAATGCAAGAACACACATCTCTGGTAAAATGATCTTAATTCAGCAACTTTTTTCCAAACATTCCTTTGATTCTCAAATTTTTCTCATTTAGAATAGACTCTTTCAGCCTGTTCTGAAGAATGCCTTTTGAAACATAACCTGTGTTGTATAAAGAATTACCTAATTCTGGCCACTGAAATACGGGTTATGTCATGTAATGTTGCTTCTTTGCCAGCTGGCATTTTACGTAATGAAATACGTTGCTTTTTTTGCATTAAAAAGCAACATTGCTGTCCCCTTGTTTCTCTTGTGAAACAAAGAAACATTTTGCACATCAGTACTAAGACAGCAGGCAAGACTGTACTGGTTCCAGTTTTTCTTAACTAGAGCATGAGGTTATCCCTGTGCGAGGAAAGGCTGTGTCTGCAGGTTACTGGCACACAGCTGGAGGATTTCCTCCTACCAGCAATTCCAGCAGCAGGTCAAAATGGAGCAGAGAAGCTCGGACAAGTCTGCCCTGAGATGCTTTCAAACCCTTGAAATAAAGTGTGTAGGAAATGGTGTTTAGTCTCTCAGCTAGCATTTGGGAAGAAAATCCAATTTCCACGTTTCAGAATAGGTGTTAACCTACACATTCAGAGCTTTGATGGTGTGCTGGGAGAGTGAAGAGGATATTTTCATAGTGTGATCTTCTCTATTCACAGAGTCCCTGTGCAGGAATAAAATACAGCAGCAGTTTCCTTGCTCACAGTTTCCAGTCCTGCATGCCCAGCCAGCTCCCTGCCTTCAGGAGCCCAGGCTCTCTGCTTCCTCTGAAAGCCACAACCATCAGGGATGTTCAATTTCCCTGCCTTTTCCTCTCATTAACCCTTAAAATGAAGCATTGGCAGCCATTCACTGAGTGGTCTTCCAGCATTTTTGGTTGGTTCTGTGTATCAGGTTTAAATTATTTTAGGAGTCTTCCTCCTGTTTCCAGCTACTGCTTTATAACAAGGTTTGGGGCTACTCTGACCCTTTCATTTCACCTTTTAAAAGATGTCAAATCCATCCATCAATTTGAATCCAGAGTATGATAGCTGAAAAATCAGATCTTGCCTCCTGGCAGCTGTTAGCACCTACAAGCACATGTGCAATTTCTTTGTGAGTTGTACCAACAGAAACATGTTCTGCCTTTGAATTCCTTTCGTCTGGAGCTTTTTAACATTATCGGAATGAACAATGCAAGTTATGAACCTTTCTTACTGTTTATCTTTCTGCTTTGGCTTTTAAATTTATGATCACAGGGAGAAAAAAAGAGTATCCTGTTGCTCTTCTGTCAGCTGTTTCTTCAATACTTTATTTTTCCCTGTCACTGAATCGTCATTTTAGTAGCAGTCTCTTCATAACATGAAGAGAGAGAGCTCATGGATTACCCAGGTTTCCACCCCATGTCTAAGAAACCCAATAGAGAAAAAGGATAAAAATTTCCTATTTGCCTCTGTTCATCTCTGAGCAATCAAGTTCATGAATTTTAGTTGACATTTGTAAAGTTGTTGGACCTAGAGTAACAGTGAGGGGTTTTATGGGTTTGCATCATCTTTTTTAGATGTCAGGAGAGAGAAAGACCTGGATAGGAACATCTCCAGACCAGCAAGACCCTGGGGAAGTAACAGCAGTCTCAGTCAGCATCTTTTGTCCATCCCGACACAAGAAGGTGGAGAACTGGGCCTTAGGATGCTGTAGGCATAGCTTTTGAGCCTGGACAAACCAAGTTTACCACACCACCTTCAACATAATCCTTAAAATTTTCCTTATTATTGGGATGCCCCCCAATCAGTTTCTGGATGACAATGTTTTCCAGAAGATGTCTGGAAAATACCAAGTAATACCTTATACAAATATTATACCTTATACAAAGGTATACAAATACCTTAAAAATACCAAGTAATAGAGGGCATGTGGTCACATGGCACTGTTTATTATGGCACTGGTTGTTATGGTGCCCTGCTCAGAGTGGCAGGAACTCAGATGAAGCTGATAGTCCTGTGTTTCCTGTTCTTGACTTTTGTCTCTCTTCCCCAGGTCTTCTGCAACATGGCAGTCCCCATTTCTGAGCAGAGTCTGAGACAGAAGAGATCCATCTAAAGCCTCTGTCTCCTTTACAGGAATGGAGTCAAACCCCCACGAGCCTGTCATCTTTGTGCCCTAAGCTGTGATGCAGACACTGACCACCAAACCATGATGGTTCAGCTACATGACACAGTGGAGGACACAGCACCAAAATAAGCTTTGCTGCTTTTACCTCTGACACAAGATCAACCTGCTTCACACCATGCCACGCAGTGGACAGATCCCATGTTTGGAGTGGGATTTTTGGTGGCTAAAGGACATACAAGTTAAAGCACTAAAAACTGAAATTAGCTAAGAAATAATTTCTACAAGCGGTTTATAGCTGCAGTGTGCAAAAGAAATGAAACCAATGCTATCACCTTGTCTCAGTGACCCAATTAAGAATTTTTTAATCCTCCAATCACTTTCAGTCCCATTTGACAGAGGCAGCAATCACACAGGTATGCTATTCTATAAGTTTTAGGCAGATACTAGCTTTCACATCCCAGGGTAGTCCCACCAAGGGAAAAAACACTTCCAGTCCCTTATCAGGGAGGCAAGAACTCACTGGTCAATCAGCCCATGTCAGCATAGCATAAAAGATGCTACCTCTTGCCTGGCCAGGCAGAGAGGAAATGAGAGAGCTGGGAAGGGTAGGGAAGGACTGTGAAAACACAGAGTCCAACCCCATGGAAAACTTCATTTCCACCCTTCATAGAGCAGCCTATGTCCGTGGAGACTGAGATTTAGAGGTGGTCTTGTGGAGATGTCTCCAGGCCTGGGGTGTTGGGGGCTAATTTTGGTTCAAGATTAAAGCTACCAGCTGTGAAATTCCAGTCCAGACCAAATAAGCATCTATACTTCAACTTAAATATTTGATGAGATTATTACAACTGACAATGCTTGCCCCTACATTGTTGAATCATTTTCATCTTGTCTCCTAAAGTCCAAACCTAGTCTTTTAATCCTCAGAAAATGAGCAGTTAATATAATGATATGTTCCAAAAAGATGCCAAGCACTAGAAATCTCATAGCAGCAACTATAAATACATCTGGGTTTCAGCCGCAGGTCCTTTAAGAGTTACCTGTTATTCTAACCAATTCACATCATTTGCACAGTGGGGCTTTTTGCTGGATTGATAAGCAGTTCTCTGTAAACAACCATTTCATGGTATTTATATGAATACAGGGTGCCGTAATTCTCAGCTTCTCTCATCCCTACAAGAGAAATTATTCAAGGAAATTCCCCAAAGGGCAAGTCACATTTGGATAAGGCTGGCATCACTCCAAGAGTGTGAGATTGCTAGAGAAAGGGAATTCACTTGAGGAAGAATGAGAATATAGCATTATTTACCAGCTAAGAGCTGTTCCTGCAGGGAGTGGAACATCATCTGCCTTGGTATCAGAGGAGACTGGGGCCATTCCACATCTCAGCCCCAGATTTAATAAACACTGACATGTTTGCACAGTATGTGCTTGCAAGAGGCATTTCTGTAAGTGCAAGGAAGCAGTTTGTGCATTAGCAAGGCTGGCAGAGGCATTTTCTGTGCCACTTCAGTATCAGAGTTGTCAAGTGCACTATCAAAAGCTTCAGAAGAAATGGGCTTGTTAATGTACACTGTTTCAGGGCACAAACCATTAGCAGAAAGCTACAGTTGCTGGGTTTTGGGGCTTTTTCTAGATTATCTATTGATCTAGTTATCTATTTATTTTGAAGTAGTAGAAATTGCATGTGAACAGATTTGTACGTGAAAGAAAAAGGAACATTTAGTACACATATTTGAGCATACCATTATTTTGAATCTCAGAGAGAAACCAGGACTTTTAAAGCATCCACTTTCACAGTGCCTTGTACTATCAACCATGCGCCATTTGTTTGTGAAAAGGGTAAAACAAGGAAAGATTGGGCATTGCAAACACTTCACCTCACACAGCCCTTCCTTCCTTCCTTCCTTCCTTCCTTCCTTCCTTCCTTCCTTCCTTCCTTCCTTCCTTCCTTCCTCCTTTTCTCACTGGTTCCAAATCCCTCCAGGATGTTGCCCAAATTATTCAGAGCAACAGTGAGAAGCCCTGCAACTTTAAATAGTCAGAATTTTTTTTTTTAACATAAATTCTTCTCATCCTGGCTAGTTGAGTCAAGACTGAAATGAGAAATGATAAATTTTCCCTTCTCCCTTTTAAAATGTCTACATTATTGTTGACAGTCATGCCAACTGAAGTCAAGGGATACAGGCTATAACTGGGTTTGGTTATGGTAACTTTATTTACACTTATTTCTATCACATTTCAGCTTCCACAGGCCATATAACAGCTCTCTGTCTTTGGCTAATGAAGCACTCCCAGTCATCTCATTCCAAATTAAAAATATGGCATTGCTGCTGTTCCAGATAAGACATGGGTGTATTTTCCTAATTCTTTTATTTCTTGGTGACTAAATTGGAAACAGGCCGAACAAATAAGAGATATTTCATTACATGTCTGCAAATAAATGATACAAAAAACCACTACATCATATGCTTCAGTAAAATAACTTGCTGCTGTGAGAAATTCTCTGCTAAAGATTTACTTGAAGATCCTGCCTTCTCAAAGAAGGGTTACCACTCTCCATTTCAAGCAATTTTATTTTCTTCAAAGTGCAAAAGAAAAGAAGTGGAAAAATGTTTTAATTTAAGAATATGTGGTAGCCAAATGCATTGTAGATGAAAATAATGGATAATAACTTGAATCCAGAAGGGGCAGCAGATTCAGCCTGAATTAATTTCAAAGCTTTGTCAAAGAGAGCAATTCATTTTTGGCAGCTTGAAAGCTTAGAAAGATGGTAAGGGAAGGGCTGCCAGAAATGTGTTTCTTGGAAAGAGGCTTTCTACTGAGGATCCCCTTTAGAAATTGAATCTAACCTGGGTTACCCATAGATGCTGCTCCTGCTCTGGTTTAGGAAGCACAAGGATGAGTGAAGTTTCCTTTCTACCCAATCCCCTCCATGAGTCTGACCCTCTATTTAACCTCCTTGGGTTCAGTTTCCCAAGTATTAAATGGAAATAAAACTCATGGTGCAAATCTTTTTTCTGAGCCTATCTGTCATGATACCTTACTGCAAGGACTATATAAATCAGATCTATAAAGTAGATTCATCTGTAAAAAATCTGCCATAGCTGAACTGAACCCTCATTTTCTCTTCAAAAACACAACACTAACATCATATACAAAGTCAGTGGAATTGCAATGGCATAGAAAAAAAATCACTGACCATTTTTTAAGTTCTGCATAAAATTTGAAAATGCTTTCCTTGGTGCTGTTAAACTGCAAGAAGTCTAATCTGCTTGGCCTAGTTAGCATGGGTGAGTTTTTACAGTGTTTTCCTCCTGTTATCCTTGGAGGTCTGGTGCAATGAAGACTTTGTCTAACCCCAGCTGTAATTATTGGTAAGAACAGACATGAGGAGAGGAGAGGAGAGGAGAGGAGAGGAGAAGATCCCTTAGAGCAGATTCCTCTTTTACACATAGGATGTGGTGTCAAATAGCTGCTGGTTGTGGATCAGATTTGGATTTGCTTTTTGTCTCACATGAAAAACCTGANTGAGGAGAGGAGAGGAGAGGAGAGGAGAGGAGAGGAGAGGAGAGGAGAAGATCCCTTAGAGCAGATTCCTCTTTTACACATAGGATGTGGTGTCAAATAGCTGCTGGTTGTGGATCAGATTTGGATTTGCTTTTTGTCTCACATGAAAAACCTGATCTAAGAGAAGAAGGAGACGGGAAAGGTGGTGAGATCAAAGCTGTCCCATGTCAGAAGGAATAAGAAAAAGAAGCTATTTCTGCCTGGTAGCTGTGGGAGCAAGCAGCTGCCAGGTGCCCAGCTGGCACTGGGCCAGGGCTTGGAGGTGATGAGGAGTAAATGAAGGAAACATAGCAGCTGTGGAAGACATAACCCAAAAAAAGGCCAGGAAACTTGACCCCACAGAGCTGCAAGTCAGGAAGAGCTAGGACTTGGGCAGAGAGAGCAGGTGAGTGTCCCATGGGTGTCACAAGGAAGAGAGGTAGTGACTGCAGGCAAGACAGGAAGACATGGATTTTTGGAGATGTTTCTGGGACTTCAGCTGTGGTGAGGGTCTCCTGAAAAGCCTCCAGCAAACTTCTTTGGCAGCCAAGGGGGGGAAGGGGTGAGGGTGTTCTAGCAGAAACCAGGAGAAGATGGCACAGAAAATGCAGTTCAAACAGAAGAACAAAGGACAAAAGGGACTAGGAAAAATGTTGAGGTTTTGAGTTACCCTTTCTTTCACTGTATCATGCCCATGTGCAAAATCAGCTCATGGGCAAAGCACCTTTGCAGGTCTGTGCACTACAGTTAAGTGTAGTGGCAATCTAAAAATGTCCCACTGCAAGATGTGAGCTCATCCATGTTCCCTCAGCAAAAGGGGTGAAGCCTCTTTCCTAAAAAATAAAAAAGAAAAATTTCTTAAAAATTATTGTTTAGGGTACATAAAAATTGCTGTAACCTTCTGCTCTTTCTTAGCAGGTCCAGACAATACTAAACACCCATTTTCTCTCCCCCCTGTTTATGATCACTGTAAGGGAAGGAAGTCCTGGTTTTGCTTTCCCCAGTGCTGGAGAGGCTTTGCATGGCTGCACATGTCTTCAAGCTCAGGCTTTCAGCTGAAAAACTGAAACATTTATAAATAAAAACGTTGTTTCCCCCTTGTTCATATAATAGAGTTCTGTTTTCCCCAATTACAATACTAATTAATGGTTTTCACTTCATTCCCACTGTGACAAGCAATCACTTCCCAAAGCCTGAGGCCCTGTTGGTGCCTCCATCATCCTGAGATGCAGGTGAGCTTCTTTTCCCAGACTCTCAGCAGCACCAAAGGCAGATGTTTGTGTTTTTTCGTTTCACTCTCTGTGAAGATTTGATTTTCTCAGCCTGAGGCAGTCTTCAAGAGTTAAGGTAGTAAATTAACCTGTCTTTTTTATGGTTTGTAGCCATCCTGCCTGGCTGCCAGATTGCTCTGCACAGCCACATCTTTCCCCTGAGGCTGATGGAGATCCAGAGGGACCACCCCCACACACAGCACTGGTACATCAGCTGGTGACAGATTCTCCTGCTTTCATCTCCACGAATTTGAGTCCTGTTTGCCTCCATCCATGGAGGAAAATTGTGCATTGGGTTTTGTGTGGCCACTGGCACTAGGAGGCATTGCCACCCTCTTTGGACAGCTGGCAGTGCTGAGTGTTGAAGGCTGCATGATGTGAGCTGCCAAGGTGGACAGTGAAAGGAGTGAGCAGGGAAAAGCTTGATTTCCACTCCAGGTGCAGCCTCTCCACCTTTAACCCAGGTGATTTTCTGTCTCATCAAGACCAGGCATGAAGGTAAATGCCTTTTCAGTGTCAGGAGTGTTCTCAGTATGTCTCACCTTTAGTAAAAGCATCCTTCTGCCTGCAAGCTGAAGAGCTCATTATTCTCACAGCATCCCCATATCACTTTGAGAAATAAAGGTGTGTGCAAATATCACAGGTAGCTGACAAGCTGAAGACAAATACTGCTTGCTCCTTCCGACCCTCAGTCACGGTCTTTGCCAACCTTCTGCCTTTTATCCAGATTCAGTCCCGTCAGATTACACAATACTGTGTTTTGCAGTGTGAAAATTACAAAGAGCAGCTCAGATCATGATAAACACAGTGCAGTCAGGAGCAGAAGTAGCTTCCATGTCACTGCAGGCTGTGAGACTCTCTCAGCACAGGGCATCTCCCTCAGCATTCCATACTTCAGCACGGGATAGCTCTTGCCAAATTCCCTAGTAATGAGGTAAAACAAGCAGTATCTCCTTTGTAGAAGAAACAATGCTGACCTATGCCACAGGTGCCTTCCCAGGCCTTGACTTTGTTTTATTTATGGCAGTGTGTTGGAAGGGGTCTCTGGGGTGGCCAAAACATCACAAGAGACTTTGCAGCTGACTCTGTAGCAGCCAGCAGAGCTGTTCCATGTGCACAGGGTGAGGGTGTGCGACAATACTGGGCTGTTGGGATAAAATGTTACTAAAAGAAGATTGAAACAACAGCCTGACTTCATTCTACAGCTCTGTGTCTGTGTCACTCACCTATTTTTTTTTTCTACAGGGAATGCTACTGGCTTTTCTGCTTTGTCTTCTATGAATACACCCTTTCCATGTATGCATGCATTTTGTCTATTAACAGCCACAGATCTGCAGGCAGTGTGGCCATTCCTTTCCACGGTGTCATCAGCCAGTGGAGGATGTGATTTATTTTAGCACGATGCAACTCCTTGTAACCAGAGTAATGTTGCTGCAGTGGCCAGAGGCTCCCTCCACAATGCAGAACATTTTGACGCAGTGCAAAGACTCCTCCTTGAGATAACAAAAGAGACACCGAGAGGTGTGATCTCCTCTCAATTGCCAGAACCTCCACCACTGATATGAACACAGGTCTTGGACACAGCATCCCAGGCCTGGGTCCCAGGAGCTGTGCCCAAACTGCACTGACCCCCCTGCCCCCTGTGCAGTCAGGGCTGACAATGGCAGCATCAGCCCACGTCAATGTGCCTGCACCTAAGTACTGCTCCTGCCATAAACAACAGATCAAGAGCTCTTTGGAAAAGGGCAATGCCTTTTTTATTTCTCTGCAAAGCATCCCACTCTCCTCTGGACACTGCACAAAGCTGCTCTGCCGTTTCCAAGGTGATGCCTGGAGGTGAAGCCTGTTATGTATTCTCTTGCAGGTAACAGCAGCTGTAGCTGAGAGATGCCCTTGGACGGGCCATTGTTTGAAAGGAGGTAGGAAAATGACAGAAAGAAAAGATCTATTAGTAACCAATTTTTTAAAGACTGGTAAGAAAAAAAAAGAAAAATAAGGACATTTATTTTATGAGATGTGTGTTTTCTAATGCAGCTCAAGTTCTTGCACTTAGGACTGAGCATTGTATCTATGTTGTAAACAACAAAATCAATCATTTTTCCTGGTTTAGTTTCGTCCTGTAAGATAATGGTTACAAATGTTGTTTATGGCTAGTATTAAGTCTTGAGTTGCCTGAGGAAGAGTGACTTTATAAATCAAAATGTAGATGTTCCTTCCTGAGATCTGCTTAGAGGAAGGGTTGGCTGTGGGTACAGCACTTCATCCCTCACTGCCCTGGGACCTCCTGAAATCTTGGGGAACACTTTTTAAACTTTAAAATATCTTTCTGGAATTTCTTCTCAGAGAGTCTAAAAATTACATTATTTTAAGCCTGATTTACATTCCCTGGAGTCTTTCTACTGATCCCCTTGAACTCAAAATTTCACAATACCCTGTGGTTTTGCAAGTAGTTTAATAGGCACATTTCAGCCAGTGTGCTAAGAAAACAAAAAGCTGACTCCAGAATATGGTTGTTTCCTTTCTGGTTTTCCTTCTAGTAGCTCCATGTGGAAACCAGAAGTGTATACCATACACACTTGGGTATAATGTACATTTCTTCAAAACATTGAAGTCTGTTCTTGCAGGACAGTGTTGATGTCCAGCAAGGCCAGACCAACATCTCATCCACCGAGAAATCAGTGCCAGACATTTGAAAGGATAATTGATAAAGCCAATGTAGCAGCTTGGAAAAAAACGGAAACTGTTGCTTCTTCCAGCAGGATCCATCTTTATTACACACAATCCAGTATTTATGTTTCTACTATGGGAAAATTTAAAGAAAGTCTTTGGAACACACAGAAGGAAAGACAAAAGAGCCACCGAGCACTCCTTAGACCAGACGTTTGTGCCCTTATTGGCCATTCACTCAAACATCCATTCACTCATGGTGTTTATGGCTGCAGTAATTCCTCTGGTATGCACCTTTCCCCAGAGAACAGAGAGCCTTTATCGAAGTTGAGTGTAACAGGTTGCTCTTCCACACAGGACTCTCCTTAAGGCCAGGATGGCTGCTGCAGCTTCTGCTCAGGATATTCTATGATTCTACAAAATGAAGTCAGGGAGAGGGTGAGCTGTTGCCCTGGTGTTTCTAGCCTTCTAAGTGTTGATACATTCTTGTTACATTTTCTCATACTCTTTCTGATAAACAGTGGATTGTTTTGCATTCCTCTTCGGAGGAAGCGAGCACTGATAGATGTTGTGGTGAACCTGTGGAGTCAGAGGTCTCTTCATCACTGTCCAATCCATGCTTATTGTTTTCTATAAACAGACATGTTATGTAAATAAAGAGGTCTTTTTCCTGCTCGACCAACTTAGAGTCAGGTGTGTGTCTGTCTCTCTCTTTCTGTGTGCGTCACAACAACCACAGTGAACAGTAAATAAATACATCATGGACACTTGAATCGCTGTTGTCAGCACATTGAAAAGCAAGGTGTGCCCTAGCCTGACCAAGAAACTCCTCAAGTCCAGAAAACTGGAAAAGAGGAGGATGGATGGAGACGAAGAGAGCCTGGTCATCTCCCCTCCTCCCTCACCAGGAGCATAATACAGTTGTGGTCATGCAAACAAGCACCCACTGAGCTGGAAATCTTTTCAACCATGGCCTCTGATGCAGTGGAGACCTGTGGAGGCTGGACTCGTGTCTGTGGTTGTTCAGGAAGCAAAAGGAATCTGTAAACCATCCATCACAAAAGCACTTTTATTGGATGTTAAAATGTGATAGACTACAAACGTACTGGTGTCTGTGTGAAGTGGATGATTTATTCCGCTCCTTCTCAGGCACAATCCCACGGGGGCACCACCATCCCCACAGCAGGATTTGCTTTGCAAGGAGAAGAGCAGGGGGACTCACCTGCTCTTAGGCAAGACGCAGGTGAATGATCTCTATGGCAAGAGAGACACCCCGGGGCCAGTTCAGCAGTTCAGGATTAACTCTGTTAGCTTTGTTTAGTGTGGCACAGAGCACAGACTGTGTGGTGGGGCTTGACTGCCCCTCTGGAGCTCAGGGCTGTCCCCACCCTGGCTCTCCCAACAGCAGGATGGAAACCATGCAAGAGCTGCTGGCAACTGTGGAATGGTGCCCGAGCATCAGCATGGGATGCTGCAAATCCTCTGCGTCCACATCCAGCAGCACAGCACTGCATTAGGTCATGTATTTGTTATTTGTACCCAGAGGAATTGGGCTAGGGCGTGGTAGGGAAATAGTGAAAGTTTATTTTCCGTGGAAAACGATGAAACCCACATGGAAAATCAAAAGCACACTGACACCTATGCTGTGCAAATTCTTGGCATACAGCAGCTCTGCTTTCTATCTGTGTAAAAATATGCATATCTATTTACTGTGCTGAGTTCCAGGCAGCACTGGTACATCTAGAGGGCACAATAGGCCTCTCGATTAGGCTACAAGCATCAGTTCAGAGCATTTTATATATATAGTTACTGGCAGATTACAGACTTAATAGACATTTCTTCTAACTGGCACAGTGAGAACCAAAGAGCTCAAAGGCTGTTTCAAAATAAATCTCTCTTAACACTTACATCTGCTCATGAAAGTTATGGTCTTTTAATCTGTCTCTGACGTACTGAACTTCTGCAACATGCTCATTGTTACTGATTTACAGTTCCTGCAAGTACATTCAGGGCTCACAGAAAGGTCCAACAAGGCAGATGAGGGCAAAGGGAAAGAGGCTGCTGCAAGCAAGGGCTGCAGTCCCCTGTCCTCAACTCAGGGTACATCACATAATGCCCTGGGCTGTGCTCATGCAGCAGCTCTGGGGATGAGATGATGCCCTGCCCTGTTCCTGGGGTCTGTTGCCAGTTTCCCTTGGGCACCTGGCTGCCCACTCAAGAGTGGGGTGCACCTGTACCCCAGGGAAGCATGAGACCTGGAATTCTGTGTTCAGTTTTGGGCCCATCACTACAAGAAAGACACTGAGGTGCTGAAGTGTGCCCAAAGAAGGGCAAGGAAGTTGGAGAAGGATCTGGACCACAATTCCTGTGAGGAGCAACTTTTGGCACTGTGGTTGTTCTGCCCATGTCTTGACTGGCCAAGTCAGGGCAGTGAAGGAGCCTGACACCTCCTCTGTGGCCATCAGCAGTTCCAGATGTGCACAGGCACAGACTGGCACTGCTGGCAGGGAGCGTGGTAGCAACACTGACATATTTCCTGTGAGAACACGAACACTTCACTTCTAATCTTTAAGGGTCTTGAAACATCAGGATAACCTCAGAGGAGGCTTGGGAGGCCTGAGGGGGGCATGAGAGAGGTGGAAGCATTTCTCTATGTGGTGCAGAGGCTTGGAGTAGGTGCAAGCCAGCAGCACCTTGCTGCGGTTGTGACTTGGGCTGACAAAATGCAATTACTGGATCTGGCATTTCTCCAGGACCCCAGGATTAATGATCTGATTCACATGAAACCTATTACCTCCCCATAAATACTCAACAACATTTTAAAGAGTTAATTTATTTTCCTCTGCTCTTCTCTTCTTCTGCAATTTGCATTATCTGTTGCTAAATATATTATGGCATGCTTTACCCCAATTCACCACTTCAAAGGCCTCCTGGTAGCAATTTCGTAAGTAAATCACTTCTTGATCTTATAACTCAAGCACATAGTGTCAACCACAGGAATTTTATTTCAGTCCAAATCACCATGCTTTTGAAAGTTAATATCCATTATTTTCCTCTAGTAGTTTCATCTGCTCTACAGCAGTAGAAAAAAATATTTCTGTCTAGCTGAAACCATTAGGTGGAGATCTGTTTAATGGAGGCATCCCAATGCTGCCTGTTAATCTCTCCTCTGGAGCTGAGCTAATTTGAAAAATATGAGTATTTACTTTGTTCACCTCTCTAATCTGAGGCATTTCTTTTTCCTCACAGACTCTGGAGCACACAGAGATGATAATTGTTTTAGCACATGGGGCACCTTTCTTCTAGGGAAAAAATATGATGTAAATTTTTAACTCAGGGATCCCCAACTGCTCACTGGCCCACAGGCGACTGATGCGGTGGCATGCACCACAGCACCAGTGACCACCTTCTGTGTCAGGCAAATCAATGTCTTCCCACCTTTTGACCCTTTTACAACACCAGTTGGCCTTGTGCCAACCAAATGTGCTAGCAGTTGTCAAGGTTCCTGGAAAAAACAGCTTTGGAGGTGGCCCTCTGTTCTGAATAGAGTCTGCTCTTTGCCTCTCCAAGTAGCAGTGCCAATATTTTATGCTGTTGGCAGACTCTTGTCCTGTCTCCAGCCAGAGAAGGAGAAAAATGGCTTGTCTGGCCTTTGTTCCTGGACTGGTCCACACTGAGGTGCACCTGGCAAAGTCACAATGAGCTCCCAAATGGCCAAGCTCTGGCACATCATGGCAAGGGAGCATCCCCTGAGGCAGGCACTGCTTCGCCAGCCACCACCTAGAAGGGTGCTCAGCTGCTTGACAGAGAAATTACTATGACAACAAAATTAATATGAGTTATAACCAGCATGAATTGAAACAAATTTGAGCTGGAAGGCAAGGGATTCCTCTCTTGGCTCAGCACAGGGGCTCACAAAGGCCCATGTGCTTTAGTATGGGGGAAGTCAGCAAGAGCTGCATGTTGTGTATCAGTGTCCTGCACTGATTTAGGATCACAATCACAAATAAAAGTGTTTTTCAAGAAAATACTTAGCTCTTGAAAAAAAAAAGTTTTCTGGTTTTCATGATTCTGTGTAATTCTTAATTTCTAGGCTGCCCAGAAAACCCTGAAAAAGGTTTTATTTACTTTCATAGAAATATTTTTAAGATTTTTTCTTCAGCAAGAGGCGAGAAGTTCTTTCCCTCATGGGTGAGCAGGGTGTCCAACCAAGAAGGGCAGCATCAAGAGCACAGGTGACCACCACAATGTTATGAAGTTGCCTACCCCAAATGCCCCTTCAGGGCTTGCACAAGGCTGCATTTGTTCCAATGTGCTTGAGATGAGGAGAGGCAAGTTTTGCCTTGATCCACAGCTGCAGAAAGGAATCAGGTTCTAAACATACCTGAAAGCGAGATTAAAACACAAACAAGGTTAAATGTTGGTATTCTAAGTGATAACTCAACTTTATTTTTTCATAAACGAGGAAGGAAAGAGAGAAAATAGTAAGGTGGGAAAATGCCAAGAGTAATTCTGAGAAGCCCAGGAAAGGGTTACCACCCCCATGGTCCCAGCTCATAGAGTGCAGTAGGGAAGATGTGCTGGGTGTGCTTCCAGGCAGCCAGAGCAGCCTGGTACCAGCAGCACACACAGCAAGGACTCCAACACTTTGTAGATTTTGTAGCACCTCTGTGGCAGGTTGGGCACTTGCTTGTGGAGGGTTTTGAGAGTGGCAACCTCACGTCCCCCTGGTAGCAACAGCACATCAGTGGAGAAGTTCTTTGCTCCCTCAAAGTTCATTGACTGCTCGTTGGTACCCAGGCAAAGTTCACCTCATGTATCAAAGTGTTCCTTGCATGTTTGTTTGCCTGAAGTATCAACTACAAGGCCTTTTAATGACCTTCACATGTGCCTCATTTCCTAAAATGAAGCAGTTCAAAGCTTTAACTTTCAAACCTCAATCTTCAAAGAGACAATGGAGATACTTTGCTTACTTTTTACTGGTTCACTGCAGCACTTCTCCCTTTCCAGCCTCAGACTCTTCCAAGGGTTGGGAAGCTCCTGACAGGGTCCCAGCAGACCCCACTGCTGAATCCAAACTGCCCTTCTGTGATCTGCATCTTTTTCTGTTCATCCATCCACACAGGTTCTGGTCAGAGGTTTCTCTTCTTGTCTCACATGTAGAACCTAAGGTAAGATATTGGTGAGATGCCGGGCTCACAGCTCAGTGCTGAAGGGAAGAACCACAACTACACATTTTAATGTTTGCCATTAACCTTTAATAATTGCTTCCCTCTTACTGGGCCTGTCACTGAAATAAATTTCAATATATTAAATACTTGTGTTAAATCATCTCTAACAGTTCCCTTGTTAGGATGAATAAAAGTCAGATCTCTTCCATATATCCCACCAAGATCCCTAATCATCTCCGTTGTTTTCTCTTGGCTTCCTTAGTATTAACAGTATGCAGTTTAAACAGGAACTGCCAACTTCCTCATCAACATTAATAACAAGTGTCTAATAATTGCAGGTATAATTACTCACAGCACTGACAAAATTTGCTATTCACCATTAATTTCTTCAAATTACTGAAAGCATAAAGCAAAAATAGACTTGTTAGAAAGACATTAATTTTTAATCATTTTCATTACTGTTGTTTAATGAACAAAATCTGCAACTCAGCGTTCCAACAATATTTCAACACAATATAAAAAGAAAGCCAGCAGGATTCTGGGTTGCATCAACAAAGTCATCAGCAGCAAAGATAAATATGTCATTATCCCGCTTGTCAGGCCACACCTGGAATACAATGCTCAGTTTTGCTCCCCACTACACAAAATAGATGTGGACAGGCTGGAGAGCATCCAGAGAAGGGTCAGAAAGCTGATCAGAGAATTGGGAAGCCAGCCATAACAGGAAAGGCTGGGAGAACTGGGTTTGTATGGCCTTGGGAAAAGAAGGCTTAGGGGAGATTTTATTGCCATATCCCAATATTTAAAGGGTGGCTGCAAAGAAGATGGAGACTCCCTTTTTACAAAGAGTCATTTTGAAAAGGGGAGGCAACAGGTATGAGTTACTCTTGGTGAGATCGGACAAAAGAGGAAAATTTTTTCACACAGAGAGCAGTCAATCATGTGGATAAACTCCCCAGGGATGTGGTGGACTCCCCAGTACTTGACATTTTTAAGATTCAGCTGGACAGGGTGCTAGGCCATCTTCTCAGACTATGCTTTTGCCAAGAAAGGTTAGATCAGGGCTCCTTCCAAGCTGGCACTATACCATAAGAAGAATAAAGATAATGGTGTCCTATATGAACATATGCTTTGGACTTGGCTAAGAACCACTTATCCCAGACCTCTGTCAGGGTGTGTGCCCAGACCAAGATGGTGAGTACCAGCTAACACTGTATTTCCTCACCTTGGTTTTATCCTATTTGTAAATTTAGATTAATCCCACAACCAGAAATCAGGGAGACATGGCACAAAACCCTGCACAAAGGATTGGCATAAACCCAAATCTCCTCTGGGCTGTCACTTCCTCCTGTGTCTGAGGTCAGTGCATCTGAGAGGACATTTCCCACATGTTCCCACCTGGGACAAAACCCTTTTCCAGAAGAAATCTGGAAGCAGGGGGTAGCTTCACAAGTCACTCCAGGCATGTCAGTGCTGGATGGTCTCTCCCATGGGATCTTGGCTGTAGCACGAGGTAGGAGCAACACAACTTAATTTGAGGAGGTGAGCTCCTGCCTGTCCGGGAGCCAGCCAAAGCTGTGCTGTCAAACCCCAGAGTCGTCCTAGCAAAGCCTCAAACCCTTCCTATGTGTTGGACCAAGTCTAAATCAGACACATAGTGTTTTCTATCCTAGTGAACTGCCTTGTGTCCTAGTCTGGCTTGCCATGATTCTGTCTGGGCATCACTGTGGCATGGAGTAGGGGATGCAGAACACAAACCCAGGACCACAAAGTACATCCCAGCCTACAAACACAACACTTTACCCAAGGGATGTTTCAGATGTCAAGGTTGCAGTCTTGTGGATATTTGCAATTTCAGATGTGGAAGCCCAGAGGGGTGACTGAGGAGGATAAAGCTGACAGTCTCACTGCTGTCCAGAGTATCCAAGCATTGCAAGTCCAGCTGTAAAATCAGTGTGTAGGATAGATAAATACATAAACATTTGTTTTCAAAATAATGTCCAAAAAGCTTTTTCCAGGCATCCTAACAGATACAAAACAATAGTAAAACCAATAAAATCCTATAAAATATCTGGGTAGCAATGTTGAGGTGTAACAAGAGTATACACAGCTTTCCTGTCCATTTTTCAATAGCAAACCCTTTCTATATCCCTTGCATTTCCAAGCTGCTGCTGTGCACATGACACAATTATTTAATTTATCTCTTCAGATGAATAGGTACTGCCCTGCTGTGGCCCAGTGAAACCCCATTGCTGCCAGAGGGAGTGGTAGGTTCACAGCAGATCCAGTAAACTGGGTGTCAGCATTTTCTCTTGGTGTCCCTGAACACAGGACAAACAACTGCCCTGCTTTCTCAGTGAAAGGCTCCAAAATGAAGTCTCTGCCTGACTTCATGCCTGGGAACCCAGTGGCATTTATTAAATCCCCAGCCTCCAGCACTTCTTGAATTGCTCATCTCTGCTCCCTTCCAAAAACAGCTGTGGGGGGAAATTTGCAGCTCTTGCAGATGGCTGTAGAATTTTATGGAACTGGCTGATTTTTGCTGATCAAATAAAATTAATAATAAAAAATCGATTTTAGGGTCCAAGCACCTCCAGCTGGAAGTCCCCTTTCTTTCTGAATGATGGTGACAGTGGCTGAGAAGCATTTTGTTCCATGCAATGCTCTCTGCCTTCAGATATGAGAGGTGGGAGATTAAAATAAAAGGAACACTGATGGCAAGTCTAATAAACTGTCTCTACAGACAGAGAACCCTTGGAATACCCAAAGCACTTCAAATATTTTTTAGGCAGAAGTGTTGTCAGAAAATCAGTCTTTTGTGAGCATTTCTCCCAATTAGCTCTTTGCAATTCATGAGGTCTGGCATTGAGCAGGCAGCTCCCTTCCCAGCAGAGTCCTGGCTGCTCCTGCAGCCCCACGGTCCATTTGCTCAGCTCAGGGGTGTTAATGCTCCAAAGTGCAGCAGGCATTTCCTTAAATGTTGAAAGACTTAAACAAATTATAGCCATCCTATAATTTGGCAGGTTAGAAAAGAAGCTTTTAAAGAGCCTTGTAAAACGAACGACTTAAACCTTCACCCCAGGCTATTTTTAAAATTCATTTGTCTGCACACCAGCAAGAAGGAAGGCAGAAATATATGCATGATCCATGTCTAAAATTTTGATTTCTGAATTAGTTAGAAATACTCTTCAATCTTTGTGGAAACTAATAAATGATTTGGGGATATGGCATTGTAATACTGGTCATGGCAATAGCCACAGTTTCATATCCTTCCTCTACTGAGAAAGGCTTGAAATTAGATTTATGGAGGAATTTATGGCCAAGAAAAGAAGGCATAGCACACCACATCCTTGCAGCAGAGTTTTAATGACTAACTTTCATGCTCCTTTCCACTGCAATATATGTGCTTTTAATCACACTAATTATGAATTGCCCACTTGTGATGATGCTGCAAATCAAGATGTGCTAAAAGACCTACACAGAAGTTGGCATAAAAAAATAATGCTGCTCTATCTGTCCCATTCCATAAGGCACTAAGTGGGACAAACTACTGCTAGAGAAAGCAGAGGCCCTTCTGTTTCACCAGCAAGCAAGAAAAATCCCTCACTATGTATGAACACATTTAGTGTAATCCCTGTGAAAAAAGTTCCCATACAAAGAATTAGAATGTGTTTAAAATTGACATCTGCAAGTGCTCATATAGACACACCTCTATGACCATTAATCCCTTGACTTCTGTAACCTCTGCACTAAATCAATATCATCACCTGTTATTTTTCTGTGTAACACTTTTAATGCTAATATCTTCTTCATGAAATATGAGAGAGGAAACAGGATTATAACTTCGCAGTTCTCCATTCCCATTTCCAATCCTAACGTATCTGCTTTTAACTGCTTACCTAAAACCTCAAGGTAACATCTATTACGGAAAATAAGAATACGTGAAGTCTGAATCTACAACCTGTGAGTAGCAGAATTACTAGGGAGAAGCAAGGCCTTCAGGTTTACACCTTGCTGGTGTAATCAAGGGCTTCACTGGGTGAAAGATGCGGCAACCATTGAAAATATTAATGAAGTGGTCTTTGAGACCTCTATCTCATTCCTGACAAAGCCAGAATATACCACATCACCTCTGCATTCATCCTGCACTGACATGGGTGGGACCCTCTCTGAAGGGATACATCAGACTCTTGGACTGCATTTGAACACAGCACCAACAACTCTCCTTGACAGAGATGGCCAATCCTCTGCTCTGGGAAACCCCAGGCCAGATATCCCAGTTCCTTTTACCTTCTCAGAAGCCTCAAAGAGAAACTGTAGGAGAATTTAGGATTACAGATAGAATGCGAAGCAGCTCTAAAGCATCTCATTGTTTGCAGGCCCTAAGTCAACTCTAGAAACCTCAATGAATTTAGATGAAACCCAAACATCCAAGCACGATTTTACATCATCAGGCAACGTTGACATAAAAAGACAAAGTATTTGGAGACTCAAACATCCTCAGAAGCCCAAGGGCTCAACTGCATGCTCTTGACCTAGAGAATAAATAACAGAACATATTAAACAGATTTTAACAGAAATATGAAATTAGCATTCACTGCCATCAAGTGCAGATCAGACACAATGCAAGGAAGCACCTCTACAGTTAACAAAAACTTCATAGATGGCATTGTGCCACCTGTCAGCATTGCCCCAGACCTGTGTCACCATCCTAATCCAGGCAAATTGACGTTTCAGCTCTGCAATCAGAATGCAGCTATGGCCCTGCTAATCTGTTTCACCTACCATACACCAATACTTACCCTCAGCAATTCCCCTTTTCCAACTGTCTGCTCACACGCAAAAAAGCTGCAAACACCTCTGTATATTTTCCTCTGTAGTTCCAATTTCTAGCTCATGATGTTCCTGCTCTGGTCCCAGTCCATAGCTGTGGTCTCCACTCCAGCCCCCAGGACCATCCTCCCAATCTCAGCCTTCACTTCAGACACTGCAGCACTGCAAACATTACCCAGATCACACGTTCAGCCTAGCCACTGGA
Organism: Rhabdornis inornatus; assembly: GCA_013397075.1. NCBI lineage: Eukaryota > Metazoa > Chordata > Aves > Passeriformes > Rhabdornithidae > Rhabdornis > Rhabdornis inornatus. Next base: position 2,785,787 of record VWZS01000496.1, read on the forward strand.
CCATGGCTCATACTCAGCTCCTTAGACCAAGGCTGGTCTGCCCTTGACCTGGTTTTCTATCTGGTTCATGTTTCATGTCCACCCCTTCTGCTTTCCAAAACTGTATGATACAGAATCAAACCTCAAGTGAGAACAGCTTTTCTGCAGTTTCTGCATGCTTCATCCACCCAAAGTGCCAAATCTGGCTGCAAATCAGAGAGAGGATCTGATAGATCCAATATTCCACCAGAAGCAGATCAAGGGCTTAACTGAAGTAGCAAGGATTCCCCATAACAACAGTCTTCCTGTCCATACAGCCAGCCCTCTGTTTAAAACATCTGACAGCTGTTGAACAGCAGGTTACACTATTGCATGATGGAGGCTGTCACTTTAATCCTGACTTGTAAAAAAAAGATCCATTATTACAGAATGTACTGTAATAAGGCAAATATAGTACAGCAGAAAACAAAAAAAGTTATAAGCTTGTTTTAGGATAAAAACAAAAGCATAATGAAATAGCAAATTACTCATCAGCGTTTGGAAAGGCAGCTACTCCATATGTGTACAATATAAAGAGTAAAAAAGAATAAAATACAGTAAAAGCAACTAAGAGGGATAAGCCAAAGAACCTTCAGGAAACAGCATCTCTTTAGCTTCTTTGGAGGAAAAAATCAAGTGACCTTTATTACGACTGAAACTACCCCGTGCCCAGTTCTCTCCTCAGCATTCCTCCTTGCCCTCTCTCCAGGGGCTGCTTCACACCCACCAGGCAATGGGACCCCCAGGGAGATGGCCCAACACCCTTCCCCCCTCTTCACTGCTCTCTCTCTGGCACTGGCCACCAGGCTCCCAGCACTCACAAGCCCATCTCTGCATCACCCCATTGCCCCTGCCCCAAGCAGGACTTCACCCTCTTGCCCCCACATCCCTCCTGCCCTGGGCAGTGCCCTTCTCCTTTGCCCCACACAGGCCCCAGCATCTGAAAGGCTTTGGCCTTCAGGATTATTTCCCCCCAAATCAATGACCCCAGTGCGATGAAAAGAAGAAGCACGTGTGATTGATCAATCCAATCATTTTATTTTCACCTGTTAAGAGAACCCTATGCCTATCAGCAGAGTTCAACATAGATGGGCAGACAGACTTGAATACAATTAAATACAGGAAAAATTGAACTATATACAACAAGACAGACATCTACATAATATAAAGACTTTTTTTTCATTTTCTATGAATTCTTGCCAATGTGAAATATTGCTGGAACCGAAATATCAGACTTTTTTTTCCCCTTGAAGAAAAAAGCATGTAATGAATTTCCAATTTTTTTCCCATGTACTGAGACATAGTATCTGTTTTGAGATGCACAAAATTTGTGGCACTTCACAGGGTACACAAAAGCTAAAAACTTTTTGTTATAGTTTATGATATCTAAGTTTAGATTAGATCTGTTTACTGAGACACTAAAGTGGTATTTACATGGAGGAAGTTGTGCAAAATCATTTAGGCTACAGCTAGCAGACTGTGAAAGATGCATGGTTAAGTGGCTCATCCTCAGTAGTAATCCCTTAAATCCTCTTCTGATCATTCCTTCCACATAGCAGCCACCCCAGGAAAACCAGCCATAATTTACTGTTACTTTGTTAAGCTACCGGGACAAAGCATTTTCTGCAACCTCTATGGGTCTCTACAGTTTTAATGTTGGGCTGCTTCTCTTCACAAAATTAATACATTAAGCATCAACTCTCTGCTTTTTGGGACACAAATGCAGCCATCACTGCCACTGCAGTATCCTGAGACAGCTGTAGTCCTTGCTTGTAGTTCATTTTACCCATGGGAGCACACAGGAACTGCCTGTGTGGAACTTTGCAGGAGTCACCCTATTGCCACAATACAGACACAGCATGTTCCTGCTAACACTGAACCAAAGCCAGTCAAAACAAGGGTGGGGAAGGTACTGCATTTCTTGAGGCAGCCTTTATGTAACAAAACTCTCTTTTACTATATCCCAAAACATTATGATTAAAAACAACAACAACAACAAAAAAACAAAAAACAAACCAAAAAAAAAACCCAGTCAATTTTACTTTGGGTTGCAAGGCAGCTTGAGACAGCTAATTTAGAAGAGCTTCTTTAATTAAAGGCTTCCTACAGATCCCAAGGACAGGTCAGCAAAGACACCTGTGACACCAATATTAACGAAACACATCCTTCAGTTGTGCTGCACCACGACACAGAATGATTCTTATAGTGGTTTCTATAAGCAACCAACTGCCTAGAGGTGGCCAACTTTAATTCTAGAGTTTTTCATGGATGCACCTACCACAGCTGTGGATCATAAACCACTGATTTTAATCATCTTGTCTACATGAGCCTGTTTGTATCAGCTCACCCTGGATTCCAGATCAGCTCAGACATTTTAGCTGTAAGTTCAAAATAGACATTTAGAACTCAGTCCTGGGGAAAAAGTGACTGGTAAGAGTGCATAAACTGGTGTATTTCTGCCTTCTCAACTAGAGAAATTGTCTTGCCTAGGAGATGCATCTGACTTATTTTCTAAAACTGCATTTAAAGAAAACTGGACAACCCTCAGGGCAAAGGGAGATTAAACATTCCTCTAATAAGCTATGAACACTGCTACCAAACACTTTTTAAAGCCTCCACTCAGTAATGGCAGTACAATTATTTAATTTTCAATCCTATTCACCAGGCTACATCCAGTCAGGTGTCAGTGTAACAACCAGTGAACAGCAAAGCGAACACACTGAACTTAAAGCATTACACTGGGAACAGCTGACACAGTAAGAAGATCTGTAGGTAGTTTGGTATTCAGCATACAGATGAATTTGCTTCTTGCTCATCACTAGGAAGCCTAGAGAAGACTCTATTCTTGACAGTTACTACGAGAGAGTGTTACAGCACAAGTAAACCCAAGAGACCATTTCATCATGTTAGAAAACAAATTCAGTGTTGGGATTAAAATACAGGAATTCTTGGCAGTTGAAACAATTAAGGAATTATTTTCAAGTTGTACATGCTGCAGTGTGTCTATGTACTTGGGATCTCAAGGAGCTCATAAAATCATCTGCATGTTAAAATCTTCTGCTCAAAACACCTGATTGCTGGTTAACAGCAGGTTACTTTATTGCATAACCTTTGTTGTCAATTTAAGACTGATTTATGAAGAAACAACCCATCAGTACAGAACTCACTCTACTTGGGCAAAGATTATATGCAAAAAAGCAAGAGTCGTGAGCTTCTTACAGGATGAAAAAAAAAGGTGTAATGAAATTGTAAACTGCTAATCTTTCTTCTGAAAGGAAACTATTCCATATCTGTATGTGAAGGTAGAATAATTCATAGAGTAAGAAAGAACAAAATATTCACACTCCCTCATTTAAGCATTAAAAAAAGTAGAAGGAAATGGATGAACTGCTTCCTTCCTGGTCTAGGTTGCTGGTCTAGTTTAGACACAGTCATCAATGTAGCATAATAACCAGGAACATAACAAGAAGCAACTTGGACCATAAAAAAGCTGTCTAGATACGTTCAAGTTGGTCTCCAAAAAACACAGTTTTATTTGGATTTGTGCACAACCTGCTGCTCTTTAAATCCTCAGAGCACTGAAAATATAACATTTCCCCCAAAATCCAGTTGAGTCTGTCCTGAGAAATAAAAGTACTCATATATAAATGGGATGATATTGTCTGTGAGTGAGTTTCTTCCTGCAGGTTGGGCAAGAGTTGGCATTCCTAAGGGAATCACGGAGGCACTGACTGCAGAAGACATGGCCACATTTTGTTGACACAATCAGTCGTCCACTTTGTACAATCTAGAAGAAAAGAAACCCACAACAGGCATTGGAAATGAAGAATTCAACTTTGCTGGTCTACTGCTATCACACAAACAGGACTTACAATATCTGGAATTGTCCTCGAACTCTTAGAATAGTAAGGAACCTGAAGATCTTTCAGTGCCATCCTGCCAAGGGTTCCTCCCTCTACCCCCATCACTAAGAAGTGACTTAGACTGACAAGTTATTATGAGCTTCAAGGCAAGCTCTGTGCTTCAAGCCAGCTCTCTGTAACATCCCATACTGGCCAAGTGAGTTGTGCAGTCCCCCTCTGCCCCTTTCCCTCTCACACAGAATATAAAGGATGACAGCATGTGGATCCTTACCTCTGAGTAGACATCCATGCAAATTGGACAGCTGACAGTACCAGACGGCCTTGTGATACAGAGAACAGAAAAAGAAAGAACATGCAGCCATTAATTCCACTGCACATCAAGGGTTACCCACACACAAAATGTCATGTCACCATCTAGTGCACTGACTAGCCATGATGCATTTCTTTTCAACTCCTCAGTTTGTGGCATGTAATAACAAGACTGGGTCTCCCTGTCCTAAAGGAAAGGTTTTCCCTAGGGGGAAGATGCACTCACAGCCACCCTGGTCTAGCACAAGAACTCACAGCAGTCCCTTGCTCTGTTCAGCACTAATCTCCAACAGGCAATCAATAGCTCTATAACAAAAGCACTGATCTGTGCCTTGGAAACGAGTCATTCTAGAAAGGGAAGAGGCTGTCAGAAGTTCAAAAGTCCCCTGTTCTAATTTAGCAACAGCCCAGTAACATACGCATTCCAAGAAGTCCTCCTTATAAAATGTAGGTCAGGAACACACTAATGTGAGGAAATACTCAACCCCAAATTTCTAGTTCCAAGGCAGAAAGACCAACTCAGTGTCTGTTACTGAGCTCTGGTTACTGATGTGTCTCTGCTGCCTTCAGCCTCCAGGACAGCAGTACTGCACATACACTTAGCAACACACAGCTCGGCTGCCTAGAGAACACCCCAGCCCAAGTGCTGAATAATATCAGCTAGCAGAAACAAAAAGAGCTTCCTGACACTTTTCTTTACAAACTAATCTCTGCTTTAAACCTTCAGAACTCTTTACCCTAAACAACTGGCTTTCTTATGTTACCGCCCATGCTGAACCACAGTTTTAAATTTATTAATCAAACAGGCATAGAAAGCATGAGATGGCCTTTATCCTATTATCTCCAATTCTAGAAGGGAGCACTACTAACATCTACCCCTACTTTCACCAACAGAATTTAACTCCAATAATTCTCCCATTTTTACTCCTCAAATTCTCGAGGCACCAGCTATAACACTTCAGTAACAAATTACAATAGATGATAATCTTAGAAGGATGAGGAGTCCAACACTACAGATGGCTCTGGCAATCCCCAGCACCAGGAAGGAACCTTTTGTCAATGTTAAATGCTGCACCACTGAGTTCTTCCAGCCTTACCTTCACAGAGCAGGAAGGTGCAATCTTTAACAGAGGAGGCTGAAGGAACAAACAATTCCTTTCTTACAGCATCCAATTAGTGGTATTTGTTCTCTGAAGTACTTAACAACCAAAATTTAAATATCTACAACTCCACTGGCAAAGCACATTATGGATTAGAATAGCACAGGACTTTTTGGTGGCATATTTATGACCTGGCACCCAAAAGCTACATACTCAAGTTCTCTCCTACACTGCCTTTCAGTAATCCAAAAGGCTCAAAGCACATCAGCTTCATTTAACCCTGTATTTCCCCTGCTCCTCACAGAAAAAAAAAACAAACAAACAAAAACACTTTAAAAGAAGTTTATACTACAATTCTTATGTCCTTCTGATGCCTTGGAGAGGCTACCTAGAAGAGAGGCTAGATAAAATAATAAAGCAGGTATTTACTAAAAGGCCTTCAATGGATACACCTTGAGCGGTGCAAAGCCTTGCAGAGACCACACTCAAGATGGACAACAGTCCTGAGTTTCTCAGACAGATATAAGTTTTGTCTATTTGCATATCAGACAATTATATATTATGATATACAACAATTATAGTTACAGGTGATGAAATCACATTCCCCCGGGTTGCTTCCCCCCCCAGTTCATTTTTGCTTACACTTTCTGTGGCCTGAGGCAAATGGTGTGACCTTGGTTCCCAGGCCCAGAAGGATTGTTTAGTCTGACCAAAATGGGAATAAAGCTATCATTCTATATAGAGTTCAGAGTTATACTCTAATGCAGTACAGAATCTGAAAAATATAAAAGCTAAAAACTTAAGGCATCATTTCAACTTGCCTAGTCACAGACACTGGATTTCATTTCCTTAGTCTAATACATTGCAGCACGATTTATTCTTTCTCTACAGAATGGGGTCTTAACTGACTCAAACAGCAAGATTCCCATCCCATATGCAAACATATCAGGGCTCCACAACATCCATGAGACAGAACAAGAATTAACCATAAAAGCATGACCTCCTGGATCACCTTGCAAGTATACCTTGGGAAGGACAGCGACTGCTTGGAGAAAAGCAGCAACTGTCACAGTATGTAAAAAAAAGCAGGGAATGCATAAGTGTTTTTACTGGAATTTGCCAGTGTGCTGCCTGCCAGCCTTGTGATACCGAATCTCACGGACACCAACAGAAGTATTTTATATCTAATGTAACTACTGGAGCTTTGTAGGAAAAGGAAATGCAATACATTATGAGCTCTGGCCTGTGACTAATTCCCACATCCTTGCCATACCTCACACTCATCATTAAGGCTGTATACAAAGCTGTAGATCTCTTTTGGGCTGGCTTTTCATCCTACTGTGAAAATGGTATCATTTGACTATCATGCAACATGGGATACTCATTGAAAGAGGGAACTGAGTAAGTGAAGGCTTCAAAGAAAGTCAGGTGATAGCAAATACAACTTAGTCCTGTCTGTTCAAAAGAAGCAAAACTCAATTGTGCTTTGGTAGGTCATGAGGCATACGTACTTTGAACTTGCAGTTTCCTCTTCCAGCGGTCCCAGCTCTCGAGATGCTTTATCAGCGACATACACATCATTATCTCTTGTTTCATCTTCATCATCACTGCTCAGTACACAGCTGTCTGACTGTCGCTGGCTTCTTAGTCTCAGATTTCTCCTCTGTCGTTGGTTCTCTGTAATTTAATTTTGTTAAGTTAGCTATACTGTTATCTCTCTCCCTGGAATTATCCTTGAAATGCAAGATTAGACTATATTCAGCTGGGTTAAAAGCAATCTTAAACAAACTAGTTTCCAAATATTAAGGCTGAACATGTCCAGACATTGTGAATATTCTGCTACATACTGACACAAAATATTTGCTCTCTTTACCCCACAAACAGCTAAAACTTAATCTTGAAGATCCTCAGTGTCACACATTCCATGTAATTACACTACCTGTGAATTAATCTCCCCTCTAAAGGGAAGATAATTCTCCCAATTCTTACTGACAGAAAGTGCTACAATCCTATGTTGAGAAACTGCAACAATTGCTGTGTTCTGGAAGAGAGAGGATTGAACTCAAGTTTATGTCTACAACTCCAGCATTCATGTAGAAATAACCAAGCTACTAATCAATAAAACAACATAAAAAGTCACAAAATTAAAACCACTTCCTGCCTAAGTGTTCAGCTACAACTTTTAATGTAGGCATTTTTCACTCATTCTTGCTTCATTCACAGCACAGAACAGATTACATCCTAGATAAGTAACTGACAACATACTAATACACCTTCAATAACGTAATCAGAACCACATCTGAAAGATATAAAAGATGAACTTCTTTAGACCTGTAACTATTTTAATATCTAAAGTAGAAAAACAGTTAATACTTCTCACTGCAAAATTTGAGGCACGTTAGACTAGTGAATACTATGAGCACAAATGACTTTCTTTAGTTCCTTCACTGTAATACAGGTTAAACAAAACTTTCTTTTCATTCACAACCAATATTCTAGTGCTAATTAAAATTACGGTCAACTTGGGGCTTAAAGAAATTCTATCTTTAGAAAATAATAAAAAGTATTTAGAGCAGCTTTTGATATATTTTATTTCAGATACTTTCTACCAGCTCTGATACTGACTAACAGAGACTAGATTCATTCTCTAAGGCACTGGCCAGATGCTTTAGCAATGTCCTTGGCCTTTTGCAGTTTCAATAAATGCTGCTCAAATTCATTGGAAAAGGCAAACAAGAAATAATTCTTACATTGAGGAGAAATTCATTATTGATTTTAAAATGTCAACTCACCTTCAACAATCTTGCATCAATTCATATGGGAAGGGAGAGAAAAGAAAATACAATTAGAATTTGTTGTGCACCCCTAGTGTTACATACAAACACCAGCTAGGCACAGCAGTTCTAACAAAACAAGCTAAGAACAGTATATTAAATGCTTCACTGTAAACAGCTATTTGGATGCTGATGGTTCTGCTCCCACTGCTCCAATGGGGTAGAAATAGAGGCAATTTATGAACCACCTGATCCCACTCCTTCCTGCTCCCCAATTTCAGTTCCATGCTTCAGGGTTTCAGAGGATTCTTTTCCTCTTTCTCCTCAAACAGACCAGTTCAGCACTGATGTCCATAAACACTTCATATTATGGCAGCTGCTGAGGAAAAGGAACCCAATCCCTAACCCGCTCTTGATGGAACTGGAGCAGGGTAAGCGCAGATTCTTTTGTTAAGTTTGAGGCCTTTCCTTTGCAAAGGCTCAGGAATAACCCCAGCAAGAAATACTCCCTATGCTATCCCTATTGTTTGTTTCTGCTTGGCACAGCAGCAGTGGCACCCCCAAAAGTGAGGGGATAAACAACATTGTCAGCTGGATCAAAGACCATTCTAGCTTTCAAAAGAGCAGGAAAAAAAATATTTTTTTTAAAGACTGCTTGGAGTATCAACCTGAACTTATTTTACTTACTCTTCTTTCCCATGGCTTTTTCTTTAAATCACTGGCCTATAGGGGTATTAGAAACAAATTCTCCACCAAGAGTTATCAAGCAACGGAAGGGGCTGCCCAGCGCAGCCCAGTAGCATTGGCTTGAAGTCACCGTCCCTGTAGGTATTTCCAAGACTTGAAGATGTGGTGCCTATGGACATGACTTAGTTGTGGACTTGGTGGTGCTGGGTGAATGTTCAGACTCGATGATCTTAGAGGTCCTTTCCAACCCAAACAATTCTATGATTCTATCTTTGATATATCTAGAAAAACTTCAACTATCAACTGCACCTCTTTATGTTACACTGCTTATGATTGATCTATATAACCTTCAGGTTCTAGAGCAAAAAGTTATTTTATACTACCCTATCACTAACTGCAAGTGCAGTTAGTGCAGTGCAGGCCTCCAGAGAAGCTTCTTTATCTGTTATCTGTTACACATGACCTTCATGCCCTGACAACCCAACTCTAAACTTAAAACTTACCCTTAAAGTCAGATTCTATCAGGCAACATGTGAGATAACTAATTTGACTACAATATTTAGGCAAGAGTGCTATTCACTACTTACCACAACGGAATCATTGTGAGTTAGATCAACGACTACAGGATCAGAAGATTCACATGTGAGATCTACTACTTCTTCACCAGCTGAAAAACAAAGTTAGAATCAAGGTCAGAGATTGCAAAGGAGGAAAATTGCCTGCCACTGTGTAACAGCCTGAGATTCAACCATCTCCTGCGCATCTTCTCTTCAGAAACGAGTCCAACGTTTCACTCAAGCTTTGCCCTCAGCAATCCACAGAGAGCTTTGCCAGCCCTGCTTTCAGCAAGCTGAAATAAAAAAGAGCAGCTAAGCTTCTCATACAGTTCTATTGGACGACAAGAGCAACTGACAATTCATCTGACAGGAGAATGTTTATCACACAGAAATATAACATGAATCATACAGGATATAACAGTACTGTGTGTGCATGTTCCCTTGAGGGATTGGGATTTCCTTATCTTCTTCAAACTTGGGAGTTCCCAAATTTAGTTTGCAACTCTGTGTAGTGGCAGTTGCTGTAACTCCCATCTAATCTGAATAGACATGCAGATGTTTGAGCAGCTCTTGAGAATCTTTCCTGTGCAACTCATCTATCACTAGTGGCAAATGCATTGTAGCGCAGTAACAAACCAAACCAGTTTTTAGTAGGCTTGTTGTTTAACGATGCCACACTTCCTAAAAACACGTTCCCCTTCTTCTCCAGTAAACAGCCTAGAAACTGGCAAAAGCACATGTTCAGTTGGACCCAAACCCTCCAGAAGCACTTTACATTCTTATCACTTCAAAAGAAAGCTTACCACTTTCTTCAAGTTCTATTGGCTCTGCTTCTGAAGCCATTTCAGCAGTAGAAGCCATGAGCCTGTTTCTTTTTCGAGCTTGCCTAGAATTAACTGCTCCTCCACGGCGCTTCCGTTGAGTCTAAGAGAGAAAAAAGACTTAGCATTTTCTGTGCAAGCAGTGTTAACATGGCCCTCAATTTCACAGCATCAGTGAAAGCACACAAGGGTACAGAAAACATTCCTGGAATGGCTGTAATAGTCATCAAAAGGTGGTATGGGTTACTCTAACCTGAATTGATTCCAGCAAGGAAAAAGCATCACCCCAGATCTCTTATCAGCTCCCTCAACAAGAAAAGGCCTATCATGATGGTTTGCAAATGAGAAACTAGTTCACAATTTATCAGGTTCTGCCAACATTGTGAGCATTCCTGTACTACTGCTACCACCTAGAGTGATTAAAAATCTTTACTGAACATACAAGAAGATTCAATATACTTATGTTCCTGTGTATTAGCTACAAACTCCTAAAACAGTTTGCAGAAATACAATGGAAAACATGTTTCAAGAATCAGGTTTGCATTGACTAGCAAAATACTTACTGTGCTCATAGCGTTTCTTGATCTAAAACCACGGAAAAAGAGGTACAAACACCAAAAAAGTAATGGCAAGGAAACTACAGCTATAATTTCCTTAGATTCCTTTAGGTAGGTCACTGATAAAAACTCCAGGTTTCTGAAGGTCAGAGGACGATGTTTTTCCAAACCTATTAATAAGAAGAGAGAAGGTTACCTGCCTGCAATGCTTGTACTCTCCAATATCCCCTGCTCCATGATTTCCATTCCTGCGCCACCAGTTTCTGCCCAAAGCTAGAGGGGAGGGAAGTCCCCAAGTTCAGTGAGCCTCAGACACCTGCACCTAGGCCTGAAGCCTCAGTCATTCTCACCCGTGAACTAAACACCTGAAAAAGTGAGTTTGACAGCTCTTGAAGAATATTAAGAAATCCCAATGACATTGACCTGAAAAGCAACTGAATGATACTCAAGGCAATGTCTGTGGGCAGGAGTCAGTGGGAATTTTGTCATGGACAGCTATCTTCAGAGAAACTAAACTCCAGATGAGCAGCTTTATTCTACAACTTATCTCCAGATTCCAACAGGTGGGAGCCAAACAGCTTGAGAGGAATTTAAAGCAAGTGAAGCAGACAAATTTCAGTTTCAAAATACTTGCCAATGTGCAGGAGAATATGAGTTCACTGTAGCTGCTCTGTTACCTGCACATATGCACGCCCAGCTCCCTGCCAAGGGGGAGAGGTGAAAAGCACAAAGGCTCTGAGCAACCGACAGGGTACTGAAGGTCCACCCTGGAGCCTGGCTGTGGTACAGTTACCACCTGTCCAACACACAGTGCAGAGCTGGGGCTGAGCATGAGTGGATATGGTGGAGGGACCAGGAAAATACCAATTATGTGTCTTGGGGTGACTGTATGGTCCGGTATCCCCTATCGTCTGCTCTGTGCTCAGATATGAGTCCTGCAGCTTCAAGTTAGATTGGGGAGGGAGGAAGTAGTGGAATTATTTTGGCGCCTGTGTTCAAAAACACAGAGATAAGCCTCTCAGTTCTCAGCTTTCTTTCTCCAGAGAGAGACAGAGCTTTTCTTTGTTTTTTAGTTTGCTTCTTGTTTGTTAGCTGAAGCAATAAGTTTTTTCCTGGGACGTGGCTTCTTCTGGAACTGTTCAGCTTTTCTCTGGTCCGAAACACCAGAACATTGCCCAGGGGCCCTCCACGCTGCACTCCAGCACTCCAGCTCCAGAGAGAACGGAACCACATCTACAGAAAGAACTCTGAATCCACCATCTCTTCAGAGCAGCGAGAGGTTTCATTATTTAACATTATTCATTTTTTTTTTCCATACCTGAGAGCAATCTGATTGTTGAATTAACAGGTTGTTTGTTTTTTCCACTTTCTCCAAGGGGATTCCTTTTGAATCTGTGGGAACCCATGGGGGAGGGGTTGCTAAAACCAGCCTTCTACTAGAGGAGACACGCTTCCTCCTAAATTTGTCTAAAACTAGGACACTGTGTTTAACAAGAACTGCTGAACTCTCTCCAGAGCCAACTGATTTTTGCCACGAAGACCAGCACACACTGTAGTCTACTCCCAGATGGGAAAACGTGTGAGCACGCAGTGGGATGGAACAGCACTGGTAGTCAATCCTAGCCTTCAATTAAAGGTAACCTGATGGATCTTTTCCTGCTTCAACTTACTCATTTTTTAAATCACCTTAAGAGACCTACTAACACTGAACTGTGACATTATTAAAACAAAACATGCTTGAGAAAAATGCTTACACTCAATTTGGTACTTATTATGAAGCCCAAAGATATATCTACGTATAGTTTAAGCAACACAATACACCACTCATCAATTTTCTAATTTTTTCATTTTAAAACTGGCACAAAAGCCAAATTGAAAGTCAATATGCCTTTTTCTTCCCCCCAGTTGAACCACATATTCCAGACTTAATGCTTAGTGAGTCCACAGGCACAATAGATCTCATTTTCAGAACTATTATATGTAACACCCTCTCCCACTTTGTTTTAAAAATCTAAAATGACATGTTCAGTTTTTCTGGTAGATAAGAAATAGTCTCATGCTGCCACCTGGGATGTTGAAGACTCACGCTACCAGAGAAGGCAGACTGACTTCAGTCTCTTGCTTCCTCAACGCAGGACTCACCTGTGCAATCATTTCCATAACATTTTTCATCCAGGTAATGAGAATTCTCTTTTAACACCTCATCCCACTGTTCTTAAGGTCTAGATTTCATTTCACTTGCTAAGAAAGAAAGCTTCTCTGTGAGCCTTATGAAAATTCTTGGAAGATCCTATTTTAGTCACTTTACTGAGTTTCTGGGATAGGAGACAAGAACTTTTAAAAACAAACCATGCCTAATGCTGCAATCATACACAAATCCAACCAAACAAAAACCAGAAGAACTGAGAGACTGTTCTACGAGCACATTTTCTAGGTGCTATGCAAGCTTCTAGTTCTGTATGACTATTATTCAAGTGTTTGGAGATTTTAGGAGACGGGGAAGAGTGGGAGTTGGACTGGCAGAGACTGACAGTGAGTTGGCCTTGGCCGACCATGAAGTGAGCATCAACCTAACACGATGGGAAATGAGACACTAGGAAGGGAACCATCTGGTTAGGTCATGGAGAGAAGGATGGGATTATGGGAATAGATATGTTAATATATTGGTTCCATGTAAGGTAATGTTCTGAGTTTTTGTTGTTGATTGGTTAGTCACGTTTTACATATAAGGTAATGTTAATGTCCATTGATTCACTGCTCTGCTCCAAAGGTTCTATATTTTCATGTTTACCCCTTTGAGGGGTCTTTTGAGGTTGCCCCACACTGTGTTCATCTTACGTTCTTTTGTTGTCTCGGTATTATTAAATTATTTTCCAGGCTTACTTGATCGTTCTTGTCCCTATTTAATTTGCCATCCTGGCTGGTCCAGTTCAAGTCACATTGCCGGCGACAGAATGGGAGGGGAAAGAGGAGAAACAGCACAAGGGAGGCAAGGGAGAGAACCATCCCTAAGCCTTACATATCTGCTCTTTCAAAATAATTTCTTCAAGACAAGTTACTATCTTCATTGACCAGCAAGAAATTAAATCAAAAATTACTTAGGTAAACCAGTTTTCTGCACACAGCAAGAGGATGAACAAGAGTGAGCAACACACGAGGTATATTAAGAAGTTAGGCTGTTAGATTATTTGTAAGTTTTATTTCATCAAGAAAGCTAAGAGACATTTTCCTCCATTCTCCTCAGATATTGAATTGGAAAAAATACCTGGACATCAAAAAGTTGGGGAGTGTCAGTTGGTGCACACACCTGAGAAACAGAAAGAAATTAATTTTATAAAAGCCTAATTTGAATTACAAGTTGTCGGAACTGTTTTTAAATAGAATCTTTCAACACAGAAACACAGAAATACCTGCACTGCTGAAAGACAGCAAAAAATAAGCCTATTGTATTCATCAGGCAGCACAGGTTTAAACGTAAAATACCCAGGTGGTTTCACAAGACCTGGTGCTTTTCAGACTTAACACTGAATACAACCCAGTGTAATGGTTTTTTAACCAAGTATCTTTAGAAAGGGTTAAAAACATTGCACGGAACACCTGTGATGACTCCAAACAAAAACTTGCAGATTCTCTGGGGTTATGAGTGACTTAAATGCCAAAAGAGAGCCGTAACAGAAGAAAAATAAACCCAACCAACCAACAAACTTAAATGTTAAAGTTATGCTGAAAATTGAAGTAACACACAATTGAAGACATGTTAAGACCATCCTATTCACTTTAAATACTCACATGCTTCCTTATCCATATACGAAAAACCAGATTATTTACAGGATTACTGTAATGTCTGTGAACACAGGATTACTGTGAAATGTGTCAGAGGATCTTGTGTCAACCTTCAATTGCAGTGGAGGACAGAACCACCATTTGAGCTAAGTGACAGAGCACACTGCTGCTATTTAGACGGTTTAATTTTCAGAATCTTAGAACACTGACAATTAGGTTTCTTTATAATTAATGCAGAGAGTACATATAAGGCACAAATGTTCCAGCTGCTGATAGCTCAAAATATCTTCAGAAGCTGCTTCTGAAGAATTAAGTTGAGAATAGATAGCCACAGGGAAGCCATCACTTTCAAACTACCTCAAATCATCACAGGTAGCTTCATCAATATCAACATGACTCATCTCAGGAGAGTCTTGTTTACTAAGAAAATCCAACTGCTGGAATTTGTTAAGACTACGGAAGGAGCCTTATGATCCAGTAACATTTTTGTTTTGTAAGAACAAACCTTTCCTGTGGGGCTATAGATTTCCACATTATCGGTTTATTTGGGAAACCTCATTGAACACCAACTGCCCAAACATTCTGGAAGCAAAGCAGATTTTACTTTCTTAAATACACCACAGATCAAGTTTAGTAATGTACAGGAACAGGGTATACACACTGTACTTTAAGAGATAACACTCATCTGGAAGAATTCCTTAAAAATCTTCAAAACTGTACCACCACTTAATTTAATAACAAAGTTTCTTACATAGGACTGGACAGCCCAAGTTAATGATAAGGCCTATAACACTCTTCTTCCAGCAGTCAATATGAAACCACCCACCACAAAGTCTCCCAGGAGCAGATAATACAAGGAATTACTGCAGCAACCTCCCCCCCGCAACCCATGGACATCCAGTGACCTCACTCATAGCTTTAGCTGCAGTTATTTGTGAGACTTATAGCAAGATGCATGCAGACATCAATTCAAAATTCTAAAATTATGACTTTTTAAAAAGTAAAAATACTTTTCCTTGTGTAAAAACTTAGCAGATCAACTTAGCAAGCCAATACTTCTAACTTATAGACTTTCTATTGCTTCATTGCAGGACGGTACAGTACCAGAAAAGGCCACTCCCCTTCCTGTCATATGCAGAGCTCTGCACATGCAGTTATTGTTCCTAAGCAGTGCTGATCTCAGAACAAATACTATCTGTATTTCAAAGACTACAAGTACCAACTTTTCTCTGTACTTGAGAAAAAAGAAGGTCAAGCTATTTAAATTAGGAATGTTTACACTTTAGGAAGGGTAACTACTGCTATTCATCATTTAAGTCTCTCGTTTTTTCCTCTACAAAAAAATCAACATTTTCACTGAGTTCAAGCTAAGCTAATTAAACATGTTTGAATTACCACTCAAAAACAATTGATTCTCTAGAATACTGAAAACTTGTCTTGTACCACTCTCAAAATAAAGTCTTGGTCTCCCACACGAATGGAGGCAAATTTTCTGAAGCAAGAGACAGACATTTTCCCTGTCTCACTACCACAAACAAGACTTAAGCTCATACTCATCCTCATATTCATCACAACAAATGCACTAAAGTACATACTTGAAGAAACCAGTAATGTCAATCCAAAAATTGGGAATGTGCAAGGCACAGCTGACAACACCATTATATGTTGAATTTGTCAAAATGGGATATCCAACAATGCCTTAAGTTTTAGTTATGTATTTTTCAGATCCTATACCGGAGTAGTGTATAACTCTGAACTTCACATACAGTGTTAGCAAGCTCTCATCACAGTTTGGTCAGACAAAACAATCCTTCCAGGCCTGAAAACCAAGGTCACACCATCACAACCTCAGGCCCAAAACATATAAACAAAAGTAAACCGGGAGGGAGCAAAGCAGTGGAATGTTACTTCATTACCTGAAGCTGTAATTGGACAATTAACCCCTGATATGCAAATAGACCAAACTTATATTGGCCAGTTTATTCTCTGTCTAGCCTCTGTTCTAGGTAGCCATTTCAAGCCATCACCACGCCTTTAAGACTTTGCTTCTCATTTCTACTCCAGATGTCTCTTTGTAACCCTCACAACAGGAAACACTGAATCAAAAATGCATCCACATAACTTGATTTTTGTCCTCAGAAGATGCACATACCAGGCACAAAATGCTAGTCTAAATTTTTTTTAATTTTTACCATGGAGAACACTAATCTTTCATTTTTGACAAGCTTCCTACCCAGTATTTCCAGTACTTTTAAAGACGCTCTCATTTTCTCAAATGCACTACACCAACTTCAGTGAAAAAAGAAACTGACGCTCTGTTACCCAAATTAGGTAAAACGTTCCCATACTAAAAGACCTTGGTGAGAGGCACCATAAAAAAAGTTCAGATGGGAGATAACCAGCTTACCAGAGAGATACACCAATCTGCCTGCTCTAAGCAGGCAGCTACATCTACAGAAAAATATGACATGTTCATGAAAAACCTAAAAAACCCGAAAGAGTTCCAAAAACAACCAAGAAATCCCCCAAACCCACCCATAGAACAAAACACAATCTTTTCATCGGCCGTATGTCCTATTCCAGACACAGCAAAGAAAAATGGATACTGGCCAAAAGAAAAGCTCATTGCTCTTACTTGCACAAGTTTCTCTGAGAGATGCCACAACTCACTTTCAATACTTTCAATAACCCCAAAAACCAAATACACAAGAAAGCAAAAAAAAAAAAAAAATAACCCAAGCTGAGTGTTTCCACATCCTGTAATGAAGTGCAGGTGCGGGCTGAGGTAGGCGAGGAACATTCCCCCCACTCCTGCTGTCACACAAAATGGGAGGGCAGAGCGACAACTTCATGCAGCTACATTCACCAAGCCCCGGCTGTTCCTCCGGAGAAGAACAGATCCGTCTTCCCGGGAAGACGGGGCAGGACCGGCGGTAGCCCCAGACGTGCCCGCACCTCGCCGCTGCGGCCGCCCGCCGGTCAGGACAGGGCAGGGCAGAAGCGGCGAGGCCGCCCCGTGAACCGGGCGGCGGCGGATCCGGCCGCAGAGCACCCGGCCGGGCCCGGGAGGGCGGACCCGTCACGCGGCTCTCGGCGGGGGCTGCGGGGGAGCCCCTCGGACAGGCCCGCACCCGGGGAAGGGGCTGGGGCACCGTCCTCAGGCTGGAGCGCGGGCGGCGCCGGCCCAGCCGGCAGGAACGGCCGCATCTCCTCCGCTCCCCCCGCTGCGGCCGGGAACGGCTGCTTCCCCTTCCGCTTCCCCTTCCCTTCCCGTTCCCCTCCCTCACCTGCCGTCCCGGACCCTCGGGCAAGCGGGAGGGACGGACTCGGTAGCGCCGCTCCCCCCCCGGCCGAGCCCCCGGCCCGCCGCACTCACCTCAGAGCCGGCCGGCAGCGGCGCACGGCAGCGCCCGCCCCTGCACGCTCACCATTGGCGGAGCCGCGACCCTGCGCTCGCGGAGTGGCCGACGTGCACGTCAATCAGACAGGGTAGAGGGGCGGCCCCACCTCCTCTGGTGCGGCGGGGCATGCTGGGAGTTGTAGTTCCGCTCGGGCGTGGGGCCTGTGCGGGTTTGTCCGGGCCCGCTGAGTTCTCTCGCCACCCCTCGGGAAAGGTCTCCTGGTCCTCGGGTTAATTCGCCCCTGACAG